>OZ008368.1:127478988-127996589 GCA_963931995.1 Phaonia tiefii | reverse complement strand
CCAGCACGAGTGGATGTCTCCTGCGCACCGCCAGCGCAGAAGAACAGTGCAAAGCCGGCACTGTTGGAAAAGAAGAAGAAGACGAGCAAGGGGGCGAAGAGCCCCAAAGCTGCAACCAACCTGAAGGTGCAGAAGCCAACAGCGGAAAGCAGCGTTCGTCCGAAGAAAAATAATTCAAAAGGTAAGAGAGTGCCAATTCTGGTTAGGGCCACATTGGGTCACAACAACTTCACTTTGAGACTGGTGAACGGTAATATTACCAATTTGAGTGTCCTCACGATTGAGGATTACGACAAATTGAAGGTGATGTTAGTTGAACAAAAGTTCAACTTCTACACCTACACCCCGAAAGGACTGACCCCCTTTTCGGTGGTTGTGTGCGGGCTTTCTGACTCGTACGACGAGAATGACCTCAGAGCGTATCTCGAGGCAATGCCACTAAAGCTGAGTGTCCAGCGTGTGACCAAGCTTGGCCGTGATTAGTGGCTCCTTCACCTAACTAGAGAATCCGATGTCGAAGGATTCTATAAGGTGAAGGGAATCCTTAATTGTCGCGTGACAATCCGTAAGGATCTGAAGAAGCGCGTAACGCAGTGCCATAACTGCCAACGCTTCGGCCATGTGTCAACCAACTGCGGCATGCCATTCCGGTGTGTCAAGTGCAGTGGTATCCATGGCCCCGCCAACTGTACAATCCCTTCCAAGGAAGTGGAGGTACAAATGGTACCTACTACTGACCCGATCACGGGGGTAGTCACGCGTGTAGTAGGCTACACGCTGAAGTGCGCCAACTGTCAAGTTGATGGCCATGTGGCTAGTTCGAAGGACTGCCCGATGCGCCAAGCGATTCTTGCCAAGCGGGCGAAATTGCAGAGCACAAAAGTTGTGCGCTCCTTCCCACAAAACAGTGGGGGAGTTGTTAAGGGAGTGTCCTACGCTGCTGCGGCAGGAGCACGCCCTGCAGGTGCCGCCCCGAAGGCACCTACAAAACCCGCAGCTCGCACTGGATTTACTCCAATGGGATTTAGTTTCCTGCATGACCAGACTAGATCGCTTCACTGGCGATTACGTTAGACTCTCTAACGATTCTGAGCGAGCCCATGCGCTGATGGGCTTATTCTATTCAATGCGCAATGACTAGACAAGTCAAGTGCATTTTCGCCAATGTAAACTCCCTTGTATCACTTCACAGGAGACATTGCTTTAAAGTGTTTATGGACGGGCAGAAACCGGACATAGTTCTTGTAGCTGAGCACAGACTTTCTGCGACTCACAAGTTGAGTTTCGGTGGGTTTGCTGTTCACCCACAGAATAGACACGAACGCCGTGGAGGAGGTACCGCGGTTTTCGTGAGGGACAATATTTGCCACGAAAATGTGGTACTGGCCCTGGGAACGATCGAAAACACGTGCGTGCGTATTCGCAGGGGGGACGGATCGAACTAACGGTAGTGTCGATGTATCTCAGACCTCAGGACGCCCTTGAAATTGCACAACTAGAGCCACTCAGGGCCCTAGCTAGTCAAGGGGATTTGGTGATAGGAGCTGACCTTAATGCTAGACATGATAGCTGGGGGGGGGGGGGGGGGGGCGACAGAACTGACGCTAGGGGCAGGACTATTCGGGACTTTTTGACCGGATGCCCTGACATTTCGGTGGTGCCAACTAGCGGTCCTACTAGGATAGGCACCACATCGGCGATATTTATCGACCTTTTCATGGTCTCCTCGGGGGTGACATATCGTGACAATGGAGGTGTAGTATGCATAATACTATTGACCATGCATACTGTAGTATGCACAGCACCGCCAATGCACACGCATGTGGTAATGCGATCGTGTCTGGACATCATGACACTTTTACCTGTTCCCATGATGAACAGTATACTGATGTCCAATGCCATGCACATTTGCTGACGTTGCGATTCACACGCTAGGTCGTTAAATGCTGACCACCGTTTCTCACGATCGGTCTAATACGTGTGCATACTACGCTCTCTTCACACATAAGTGAATTAGTGAGTAAGCTACCGCCTAAGCTTTTTTGAATGACAAATAAAGTCAGTTACTCAACGAGCGTTAATGAGTCCGGGTATTTTACATGGCGATCCTGCCAGTTAAAGTAAAAAAAGAAACTTATATTGTTCGGTATTGTATTGTGTGCAATGTATATTTATACAATAAAAATCAAGAAAAAAAAAAAAAATTAAAATAATATAGCAATGAAACAAAATAAAATATGTTCATTCTAATTAATTTATAAATAAACAAAGTGCATATCTAAAAATATGTTGTTGTGTGTGCAGTGTATGTATAGTTACATACAATAAAAATTAAGAACAGAGAAAATTAAAATAATAAAGTAATGAACAAGATAAAACAATTTCGTTCCAATTATTTTATAAATAAACAAAGTGCATCTCTAAAAATTGGTGTTATGTGTGCAGTGTATGTATATTTACATACAATAAAAATCAAAAACAGAGAAAATTAAAATAATAAAGTAATGAACAAGATAAAACATTTCCATTCCAATAAATTTATAAATAAACAAAGTGCATCTCTAAAATTGACTGAAGATATTAATCAGAATTAAACAGAAAAGCAACGCAAGCCGAGCGTTGTGAAGGAAGGAGGATCCTGGTGCGGCCAAAGCACCAGCGGAACAACAACCAGCAGCAACGGGAACAGGAACAGTTATGGCTATATATTAATTTTGACATATATATTATTTTTTTTAATATAATTATGGCCTACTAACAAAAAATTATTTATTTTTTATATAATTATGGCCTACTAACAAAAAATTATTCGTTGATTGTTTACCAACAGGCAAAATATACTTTGATATAATATAAAATAAGCTGCTATATATATATCTACAAAAAAAAAATTTATTTTTGAGTATTTCTTCCACACAAGTGAAAAAGAAAAATTGTGAACATGGGCGGACAGACGTCGAAAATTCAAAATCCGAACGCTAACGTTATAAATCAGGTAAAAATTGTTGAGGTAGAATCCTCAGTACAAAATTACCTAATTATAATAATAGCAATAATGGCTTTACAATTTGCGACAACTGTGTACCAGTTACACAAAAGAGCAATAAAAAAGAATTATGCAAGGTCTGCTTCGCTTGCAAATGACCTAGACAAAGTCTAGGCCGTTTCCAAGATCATACATAATAAATGGAATGGCAGGCTATTGTGAACAGATTACGATTGATAAGAACAGAATTTGATAAATCCTACAAGTGTCTGCACACTAACAAGGCACCATCAAGAGAGGAAACGGTGAATAAACACCTGAATACATTATTCGAAAGATTTGAACAAATAAGAGTCTTAATTAACGTAAACTACAATAGACTTACAAAAAAGCATCAGTCAGATGCCGAAGGTTACTTTAATGAAGTTCGCACTAAACTCACCCATATTGTGGTACGAAGGGGTTTAAATGTTAAACTCCCTGAAAATATTCATGAGGAATTAAAGTACGATACTGGAGTTCAAACTAAAATCAGTCCAGGCTTGCATCGGACAAGTATCGACCAATTCCCTAAGAGTTTATCCAATTGCGACTTACCTCAAACAAGTACCAAACAATTAACTGAGAATTTACTAAGCTCAGACTTGCCAAATACAAGTACTGAAAATTCTGCGGACAATATATCCACACCAGAGAACATGGCACTAACAGTCACACAGTTTCTTGGTTTAGCCTCAAAGCTCCTCCCAGACTTTGATGGCAAACCAGAAAATCTCCAAAGCTTTCTAGATGCACTCGCTCTAGTGGATTCTATAAAGGAAACACATGAGCAAGTTGCAATTAACTTGATAAAGACAAAGTTGAACGGCACAGCCCGAAACTTATTATCAAGTGAAACAACAATTGCGGCCATAATGGCAAAATTGAAAGCATCCATTAAGGGAGAATCGGTTGAGGTAGTCTCAGCTAAGCTATTTAATGTTCGCCAAGGTGGTAAAACGGCGAATGCTTATGCTGCAGAGGTAGAAACCTTGACCAAATCTTTAGAGGGAGCCTATATAGCTGATGGCGTTTCTTCTCAATTGGCCACAAAATATTCAACTCAAGTGGCCGTAAAATCATTGGCGAAAAATGCTTCAAATGAAAGAGTTCGCCTAATAATGGAATCCGGAAATTATGAGAACATGAGTGAGGCAATAGCCAAGTTCGTTAATTCATGTACAAATACTGCAACTTCTGGCACGAACATCCTATATTACAAATCCAACAATGGTAATTCACGAGGACGCGGAGCTAGTCGTGGTCGTGGTACCTCTCGTGGTCGCGGTAGTTACAATAGAGGCAGTAACAATTACAGAAGAGGTAATAATTATAGAGGAGGAAATAACTCTAATCGCCGAGGCCAGCGTAACTACCAAGCTAGATGCATACATGACCAGGGAAACGCATCCCACCCCCAGGGTGCACACCTGGGGGACCAGGACAATTAGGACAAGAACCAAGAACGAAATCCGAAAAATCTATCAATTACAAAATTTTTAATTTAAATTTAAATCTCAATAGTTACGTAGTTTTATATACAACATGTACTGATGGTCCAACTACATTCCTATTGGACACTGGAGCCGATGTCTCTATTCTTAAGATAGATAAATTAAAAGGAGACATTTCAATTAATCCAGATTTTGCAACAAAAATTAGTGGTATCGGGACTACAAATATTAAAACCATAGGCGAAATAGGATCACATCTTGTGATTGATGATTACTTGGCAAGTCATAATTTTCAAATAGTTGATCAAAACTTCCCAATTCCATGCGATGGAATATTAGGAATAAATTTCCTGCGTGAATACAATTGTATTTTGGACTATGGAAAAAATCAGAATTGTTTAATTGTCAAACCTTGTGACATTCAAGATAACATTGTTCTGCCCATTTCAGACTCATTTTATCCAAATACAATATCCCTACCAGCCAGGGCACAAGTTATACGAAGGATAAACCTCAAACAAAAGGGAGAAATTCTTGTTCCTAATCAGGAAATAGGAAAAGGTATTTTTGTGGCCAACACAATAGTCACTGATAAAAACCCATATGTTTTGATAATCAACACGACATTCAATAATGTTTTTTTGGAAAATGTGGATATCGAAACCGAGAACATGTCAGATTATGACACAGTTAGTGTAAATCCCTCCGGGAAATACAGAGAAATTGAGATAATCTCAAGATTGTCGAAGAATTTCCCTGCTTTTGCCGAAAAATCATTGACAGACTTGTGTACGGACTTCACTGACATTTTTGCTATCGAAACCGATAAAATATCAGCAAACAATTTTTATAAACAAGAACTAAGAATCAGTGATAAAACACCAGTTTATATTAAAAATTACAGGATACCTCATAGTCAAAAGGATGAAATCACTAGGCAAGTTGAAAAACTCAGATCGGATGACATAGTAGAACCATCATTTTCTGCATATAATAGTCCGGTACTGCTTGTGCCGAAAAAATCACTTCCAGGTAGCACTGAAAAGCGATGGCGATTGGTTATAGATTATCGCCAAATAAATAAAAAGCTTGTAGCAGATAAATATCCGTTGCCTCGAATTGATGACATATTGGACCAACTGGGTCGTGCAAAATATTTTTCGTGCCTAGACTTGATGAGTGGATTTCATCAAATTGAGCTATCGGAAGAGTCCAGGGATATAACGTCCTTCTCAACACAGCAAGGTTCCTTTCGTTTCAAAAGATTACCTTACGGGATAAAGGTAGCTCCTAACTCATTTCAGAGAATGATGTCAATGGCATTCTCTGGATTAGATCCAGGACAAGCATTTGTATATATGGACGACTTAGTTGTTATAGGTTGCTCGGAAAAGGCACATGTTATATAATTTACGTTCCGTTTTCCAACTCTGTCGAAAGTATAACCTTAAACTTCATCCCGACAAATGTAAATTTTTCTGTCGAGAAGTGTCGTATCTTGGTCACATATGTACAGACCGAGGAATTCTTCCAGATAGCAGTAAATACTGCATTATTGAAAACTATCCGAGACCAAAGAATGCTGATGAAGTTAAACGTTTTGTAGCGTTCTGCAATTATTACAGACGTTTTGTTCCCAATTTTGCCACCTATTCCTTGTTTCTGACACGTTTAACCCGAAAAAATGCAAAATTTGAATGGACAGACGCTTGTGAAAATGCATTTCAACACTTGCGAAAGTCATTGTTAAGTCCAAAAATTTTACAATATCCAGACTTTGAGAGAAAATTTTGCATTTCCACGGATGCAAGCAAATACGCGTGCGGGGCGATACTCAGTCAGGAATATGGAGGTGTACAGTTGCCAGTCGCATACGCATCCAGAGAATTCACGAAAGGAGGGAGTAACAAATCTGTTATCGAGCAAGAACTTGCCGCGGTTCACTGGGCTATATGTTACTTCAGACCATATATATATGGAAAGAGGTTTTTAGTGAAAAGTGATCACCGCCCATTAACTTATCTGTTCTCGATGAAGAATCCTTCTTCAAAATTAACGAGAATGCGTCTGGATCTAGAGGAATATGACTTTGATATCGAATATATCAAAGGAAAGGAAAATTGTGGACCGGATGCCCTTTCAAGAATAAGCTTTGAAGATATAAAATCAATCGGAACTGACAATACAATATTCAAAGCTACCACAAGATCTGACACGAGAAATAAAGCTATACAACATGCGAATCAGGACAAATCTTCACAAAATAGACCATATGGACCACCAATAAGGGTAATAGAGCCAGTAACTTACAAGGAAATCAAAAAATTTGTTCGACTAACGTTCAACTTCAAAGGTAAAACACCTAAGTGTTACCTAAGAAAAGGAAGATTGATGTTAGAAAAAATATCACTTTCAGATATTATTGTTGATGCAACTGTGGATCTAGATCCCCTTTTTGCTAGGCTCGAGAAAGTGGCCGACAATAACAAAGTTGACAAAATTCAACTACATCTGACTGATGAAATATTTAAATTGGTAAATATAAACGCGTTTAAGGAAAAAGCGAACAAATCACTCAGGCAATTGCAAATTTATTTGGGACCAAAACTAATTACTGTATCTGATGACGATCAGAAACGAGAAATCCTTGTAAGATATAATGATGATCCCATAAGCGGAGGTCATCCAGGAGTCCGTAGAATGACAATGAAAATAAGGTCTAAATATTTTTGGACGGGTATGTCTAAAGATATTAAAAACTATGTGAGAAAATACGAACTTTGTCAAAAGAATAAATCAATGGCAAAGGTAAAAGAACCAATGGTGCTCACTGAAATCCCTGTAAAAGCATTTGACGTACTCATAATTGATACGATTGGTCCTTTTATTAGGTCCAACAATGGCAACGAATATGCCCTGACAATGATTTGCGACTTAACTAAATACCTAATTGTTGTCGCCATTCCAGATAAATCTGCAAAGACAGTAGCTAGGGCTATCTTTGAGAATTTTATTTTAATCTATGGCCCACCGCGAAAGATATTGTCAGATATGGGAACTGAGTATAAAAATCAGACCATTGAAGAACTCTATAAACTGTTGAATGTGGAGTATAAAACTTCAACTGCATACCATCACCAGACATTGGGCACAATAGAAAGATCACACAGAACCTTTAATGAATATGTTCGATCGTACATATCATTAGACAGGAGTGACTGGGACGAATGGTTGCGATATTTTGCATATTGTTTTAATACAACTCCATCTACTGTCCACAGTTATTGCCCATATGAATTAGTTTTTGGTAAATCGCCCACCACAATCGAAGCTTTACAATCTGGGAATGTAGAACCAATTTACAACATTGACTCCTACGCAAAAGAAGTAAAGTATAGAATGCAGTTAATGACAAAGAGAGTTGAACAGATGCTGGAAAGAGCGAAGAAAACATACAAAGCCAACTATGACCAGACAGCTAGACCAATTAACATTAAACTAGGTGACCTAGTCCTGTTTGAAGACACAGCAGGACATAAATTGGCAAACCTATATAAGGGACCATATAAAGTAGTCTCTATGGACAATAAAGGCAACTGCTCGCTTATTCTAAATAATGGCAAGCAAGTTACAATTCATAAGAATAGATTAAGAAAATACGTATAAGATTTTTATAGGAAAAATACATATATGCGCATATATTAACATATACTACTTCGGAGTAAGGCCAGCTCCACCCTAAATTATAATATCATTTCAGTCTAAGATAATTATTTAAGTAAAATTTGTAATACAAAAAAAAAATAATATATAACATACAAGAACATATACAAATTTATGTGATTAAGAATTCGATTTATAAACTTTATTAATATGATAACTATATAGAAATAATATATATATATATATATAGATTAAAAAAAAAAATATTAATTAGTTCAATAAATTCTATTATAATTAAATTAATTTAAATAAGAAAAAACTTACAAAAGTAATTTGAATAAATTTAGAGTATAATATTATAAATTTATTCATTGTAAAAGGGAGGTGTAGTATGCATAATACTGTTGACCATGCATACTGTAGTATGCACAGCACCGCCAATGCACACGCATGTGGTAATGCGATCGTGTCTGGACATTATGACACTTTTACCTGTTCCCATGATGAACAGTATACTTACTTACTTATCCGGTCTCGGACAACCCCGGGGGGTCAGGGACCTTACAAAACGAAGATAACATATTTCGCCAACCAGTTCGATCTTTTGCTTTATCTCTCCAGTTGGCAATACCAAGTGTACGCAGGGATTCGTCAACCTGATCCCTCCAGCGGAGTCTTGGTCTTCCTATTTTTCGTCTTCCTTCGAGTTCGGTTTCGAAAAGCCTTCGCGCTGGTTCATCTTCATCCATTCTACTGACATGGCCTAGCCAGCGCAATCGCGTTATCTTGATCCGCTTAACTATGTCAACGTCAGGATAAAGCTCATACAGCTCATGATTCATGCGTATACTGATGTCCAATGCCATGCACATTTGCTGACATTGCGATTCACACGCTAGGTCGTTAAATGCTGACCACCGTTTCTCACGATCGGTCTAATACGTGTGCATACTACGCTCTCTTCACACATAAGTGTATTAGTGAGTAAGCTACCGCCTAAGCTTTTTTGAATGACAAATAAAGTCAGTTACTCAACGAGCGTTAATGAGTCCGGGTATTTTACAGAGGTAACGGATTGAGGACATTTGATTGCAACTCGGACCATAGGGCCGTGGAGCTGATACTGGAGAGGGGCGACTTCGAACAACGGGAGCGCCAGGATTATTTTGACTATGACCGGATGGATCGACGGCGATTCAACCGGGTACTCGCGGACGGATTGACCGGGAGCGAACTACCGATCAACCAAAATATTACATGCGCAGAGATCGACTCGTGTGTCGAATCTGTGGGCATGGCTTGCAGAGGAGCTATTGAGGCCACAACACCCAGGGTGCCAACTGGGCCGAGGGCACTTCGACGTCTTCCAGCGTATATCCTGGATTTTATACGTGAAAAGAAGCGTCTTCGAAGGATAGCTGACAGGACTGGCGATCCTGGCAGGGCGATGACGGTGCGTGCCGTGATACGCAATCTCGACAGGATCATCCAGGGATCCATATACGAGTTTGAGCAGCGAACGAGGGCTGACAATCTACGTAAGATTGTGGTCAACAGCCAGACATTCAGACGAGTTAAGACGGCAACGGGAATTGGGGCTAGACGCCCCTTGCCTGACCTACTGGACGAAAATGACGCACTGATTGTAGTCAATGAAAGTAAGGCTAATTACCTTGCTGACTAAATTCTGGGACTTCTCCCGGTGACTAACGATGGATCGGACGAAATTGACAACGAGACAGCGCGATTAGCTTATGATGATATCTGGTCCAAATATCACAGCAGACGGAACATTGGGCACGGAGTGCGATAGCTGGCGGGAGCATGGCTTTATTAAGCCTGCTGAAGTCGGCGAGGCACTACGAACGAGAATGAACCGTAGATCCTGTGGACTTGACGGAGTCCCGGAAGTGGTTCTAAAGCTGATTAATGCCGCTATTTGGAGTTTTTTGGCAGTGTTATTCAATCACTGCCTAAACCTGGGGTATTTCCCGGTGGCGTGGAAGGAAGCTGTAACAGTTCCTATCCCAAAACCTTGGGCAGGTCCCAGGCGGTGTGCGAGTTACAGACCGATATCCCTACTATCATCCCTTGGCAAACTCTTTGAGTACTTCATATTGTCAAGGGTCAGGAGTACGGCAGAGGATAAAAGGGTCCTCAAGAACAACCAATTTGGTTTTCGGCGCGAACATTCAACCTCACATGCGCTCATGGTCTTCGGGGACTATGTGACGCGAGCGTTGAATAGGAGACACGCGACGATTGCTGTAAGCCTTGACTTTGCCAAGGCTTTTGACTCGGTCTGGCAAGCCGGAATCGTTTCCAAAATGATAGATTTTGGATTCGGTAAGGACACCCATTATTGCCTATGCGTTCCCCGTATGGTTTGGAATATATCTCGGTTAGGAGGCCATCCTGTGCTACACTGTACAGGAAGGTCGACTTTGACAGAATAGACGTGTACCTTGTTAAAGGTGCACTAAAATTTCTAGAAAGGGCATCCTTTCTGGAAAATGGACTGGTCGAGAATAGTTTGGTCCAGGACGAGCGCCTGGAGCGACTTCTTGAGTTAGGGTATAGGCCGCCGGTTGGCCTCGCGACCTTGGATAGAGGCGGACTCCTCTTCGTTAATGACAAGCTCCTATTCTATCATAGATGTTCAAAAGCAGCCAGTGAACAAATTGCCTATACAAAATGAAATGTATATATTAACATTAGCAAAGCAAATATATACAAAAAATTTTCTCCTAAAGCATAGCACCACGGTTAAAAGTTTTGCAGTAACATTCATAAAAAAAAAACTAAAACAAGAGTGACAAAAATGTTAAGTAGTAAAGCTTGTAGCAACCCTGCAGAAAGGAATCAAAAAGCCATCGATTACCTGTCAAACTACCCGCAATGCTTTTGAGCGGCGAATTTAACAAGGGGATGGCCGCTTTGGGGAAGGCTCACCCTTTGAACTACCATTCGTCGATGAATTCCTCGGTAACATTTCATCGACAAATTTGTCGGTGACATTTCGTCGACGAATTCATCGACAAACAGTGATAGCAAAGTGAAAAGAACCCAGGTTCGATTCCCTGCTTGGGTTTTTTTCTGTTTATTTTTATTTTTTAATAATTTTTTTAAATAACCGATGTCGTTCTTAACGATATTTCATGTTTGTTTCAAAACAAATTTGTCCACTGTTAGCGGTAAAATGAAAAAAATTTTCCGGCAATTTGTAATACACTTTATTGTTTCACAAAGGGAATCCAATAAGATTTAAAACAAAAAATTATTCTGCATTTTAATTTTACAGAGTAATTTTCGACGCACGTCTTTTCTTTTTTAATGTCAAACACATAATGACGTCGTGCGTCCCTCAACCAAGCTCATATTCTCTAGTGTGGGAAATGAATGATGCGTTTTTGTTGTTTTTTTCTATTTGCAATGTAGCATGTGTTGGTGTTTTTTTTTATTTCGGTTCCCGTTACAGTTTTTTGTTTGTGGCCTATGGCACGCGTTTTTTTTTTTTTTTTGGTTGTTAACTCTTTGATTCTGTGTAACTCTTGCTTGTTTGTCTGGTGGCGTTTGCTGTTGGTTGGTTGATATTTCTTTAATTATCATGTGGCATGTGTTTTTGGTTTGGTAACAGAATTCCCATTACAGTAACACAAATTTTTTATTTCAATTCAAATACAAAGTTAACAACTTAAAGCATTAGGTGATAATAACACTATTAAATTCTTAAGGTTACTTCATTAACGAATAACAATAGAAACCACTTTACAGACACCACTTTACAGATTACCACTGAGTACTAATGTAATTGGCGATGTAGTCGATGAAAAGTTGCCAGCCACTACTTGTGAAACTGCACACTCCCATACAAACAAAATTGTGTGCAACAGAAATTCTGAACCATAGTTAATTGTAGAAGATTCATTTTACATCTGAAGCAAATTGCAAAATGATATGTGGATGCTCTATTGAAATATGTTTACATAGTCCTTTTTCACGATTAAAAGTCGAAGAAAAAACTAAAATAATTAAAAATGAAAGGCCAACGCCAGAACTTCCAAATTTAACAACAAAGAATAAAACTTTTATTAGGCATTTCAAGGCTTCTAATTATAAGGAAAAGGCTTGGTTATGTGGTTGTCCCCTTATTAAAAAATTATTTTGTTGGCCTTGTTTGCTTTTCGCTTCTAAAAATTAAAAAAGTGTTTGGACCACAGGTTATAATGATTTAAATCATTTTACTGCGTCTATGATAAAACATCAAACGTCTCAAGTTCACGTTAGTAACACCTTGACATTAAAAACTTTTGGAAAAGTTCGAATTGACGTTTTACTTGACGAACACAAACGCATTTCATTATCGAGACATAATGAACAAGCTTCTGAAAACCGAAATGTATTCGAACGCTTAGTCGATTTGGTATGTTTTCTTGATGCACAGGAACTTGCGTTTAGAGGTAACGATGAAAAAGAAAATTCCGACAATAGAGGAAATTATGTGGAAATTTTACACTTAATTGCTAAATATGATAGTAAATTAGATCGTCATTTATCCGACATCCACGATTTTTAAAGGCAATTCCAACCACATTCTCAAACGATATATTGGTACAGTCATATTAAATAATATCGAAAAAGAGTTAAATGAACCCTTATTTATCGCAGTAATGCTGGATGAAACAACCGATATAAAAAAGTCTCTATCGCCAATAATTTTTCGGTATGTTGACAAAAAAGGTGTTGCTAGGGAGCGATTCTACAAATTTATGGACGTAAGTGATGATCGTACGGCAGACGCTATTTCCACAAAATTGATTGATTTGAAATTGGAGAGGAGAGCTCGTAGCTCAAACCTATGATGGCGCGGCTGTCATGTCTAGTGCATTGAATGGCACACAGCCTAAAGTAAGAGAGCAGTTTTCTAATGCTATTTTTATCTATTGTAATGCTCATGTGTTAAATTTAGTTTTATCGCAATCTGTAAACTTTATACAAGAAACCAAAATATTTTTTGTAACATTATCAGGGCTGTCTGCTTTTTTTAATCAATCCACCAAGAGAACTTATTTCTTCGATCAGGTGGTAAAACGAAGAATACCTACTGTGGTAACAACAAGATGGAACTATTCCTCTAGACTTGTAAATATAGTCCACACTTATCGTTCAGATCTAATAATAGTATAGAAGATCCTGATACTTGGGGTGCAGTCTTTAGATTCATTTAATACAGTTTTCATGCTAAATACCTTTACCGACATTTTTTCATACACTGATGTATTGTTTGATATTCTTCAAAAAAACTCTTTTGATATTCAATATTGCTGCGAACATATTGAAATAACTAAGAAGCAAATATTAGCTAACAAATCAAAGTTTGATAATGTATTAATTATGACGAAAGCTACTGCTCGAGTAAGTTCAAAGCGTGGAGAAAATCATGGAAAATTTCGATTTGAGGTATAAAAAGACATACAATCAAATAATTGAAACACTGTTTGAAAAAATGGAAACTAGATTTAAATCTTTACAAAATTTAAAATTTGTAGAATTGCTAATTTTAAAAAAATATGCAAGTTATCAAAAAATATTTCCGACTGAAGCATTTTAAAGCTTAAAAAATTATTATGGAAATTTTTTTGATTTCATGAAATTAAAAAAACGAATTAGTTGTGTTTTATGCCCATTCGTATTTCTATGACATTGCTGTTTTTGACATTCCAAGTACAGTACAACTTCGATAATCCGGATATGGTCTAATCCGGAATCCTTCTGTAATCCGGACAGAGTTGAAAAATTAAAAATATCTATTATATACCTTGTAATCCGGAACAACCACGGTTTCGCTAATCCGGATCGCGTGTTGTGTAATGCAGTGTTCGATAATTCAATAAAATACAACACATTCATACTATTTTCACTAAAACACATTATTTGATATTCTTTTATTCACATTATTTCGCCTTTTACGTACACATTATTCCATGGTATAATGATCTACGTGGTAGTAGCTGTAGAACAGCTGATTTGTATTTTTTTCATTTCACAGCAGGCGAGAATTGTCAATATGCATACATTTTGTTGCTACATATTCTTTGTTTTCATTTTCTAAGAGAGTTTGACATTCAACGCCTGCACAACTGCCTCTTATTGTTGCCTAAACCAGCAACAACGTCTAATGCTATTACCACGAAGATCATTATACATACCATGCATTATTAGTAATAATTTATTACATACAAACTTGCAACAATATTGAACAATGACACACATTTTACAGCGCATCACTATGTAGCTCGGGGATTCACCGAATATAAATAAAGTTGAATTAGACAGTTTGACTATTCTTAGAACGCTTTGGCAGCGTACAATGGAAGCTAAACAAAAGGGTATTCGGCAAACAATGGTATCCGAATTTTTTAAATAAATTGTAAGGTAATATACCGTTACTATATACTTTTAACGTTTATATTGAAGTGATTGTTATAGTTTTTTTTATCATAATAAATTGAATTATAAGTGTTTTTTTCTCAATAATTTTAATGCCGTTGGTAATCCGGATTCCTGCGTAGTCCGGCTTGAGTTGGTTTTAATTGATCCGGATTAACGAAGTTCTACTGTAATTTAATTAATTTTGATATGTCGGATACTTTTTCTGAAGTATTTAAATTAAGCATGTTAATTTTAACAATACCAGTATCAACAAGTTCTGTTGAGAGATCTTTTTCAGCACTTAAGAGAATTAAGACATATTCCAGAAACCAAATGTTAGAGGAGAGGTTATCAGAGTTAGCCTTAATTTCTATAGAAAAGTCATTTTTAAAATTTTTAAAAAATACAAAAAATGTCTACGATGATGTGATTGAAGTTTTCATTCAAAAAACACGACGTGTTGAACTGGTTTATAAATAAAAAAAAATTTAAATTTTAATAAAATGAAAAAACAAGAAATTATTACAAAAAAAAATGTGATCCCTTCCTGAAAAAATATATAAAAAACATAAAAAAAAAATTAAAAAATATAAAAAAATAACAAAAAAATATAAAAAAATAACAAAAAAATTTAAAAAAATATAAAAAAAACTTGCAAATGGGATCTTATCTATGGCGTCCTCGTCGTGGACCTGGAATAAACTGAGAATAGACAAATTTTTTTGAATGTGGAGAACACCCTGCTAAAAACTCCACCGCACGTTCCTGGGCTCCACAAATTATAATCGTAATGAAAATGACGAAGAAGATACCACCGCAAGAGGCTAAGGGTGGAATAAAGTAACTGGAAAGAAGAACCGCTATTCCGTAAGCGAGGCAAATGACGCCGAAGATTTTCCGTCAATTGAGCAATCACGAACAGTGCAACAGCAACGCAACACCCAGAGAACATCAAGTCAACAGAACCAAACTTATGTAGATAAGCAAAATAAGAATGTAAAGGGTAAGGCCAGCCCACCAGTTATAAAAATGTATAATACTAATGTTAATGAGATGTCGAAAACGATCAGGGAAGTAATTGGACATGATATGTTTTCAGTTGGAATTGCTAACAAAAATATTGTAGATTAAACAGTAATGAGGACCATCAGAAAATAGGGAATCTTCTAAAGACCAAGAAAATCAACTTTTATACATATACCCCATGGGACTTAAAGCCTATATCGCTACTTATTAGAGGACTATCGAGCACTTATACTATGGAACAGGTCAAGGACTACCTTGAATTGCTAGAAATACAAGACACAATAAATCGCATCATATAGTTAAATGGAGACCGATGTCTGGTACAGTTCAGCCACGACTCAGATCCGAGATAAATTCTTTCAATCAAGCGCATCCTACAATGGGAAATCAGAGAAGAGCGTTACAAAAGAGGTCTGGACCAATGCCGCAACTGCCAGCGGTTTGGTCACTTTTCATCAAACTGCAGCATGCCATATACATAGGTGTGTAAAATGCAGTCAATCCCACGGCCCAGGGAACTGCAATGTGCCTAGCAAAGAACTGAATGTGCAGGAATTTATTGCCAAAAACCCAACAACAGGCGTCATTATTAAAACAATTGGAATGCCGGTCAAATGCTCCAACTGTGACATGGAAGGTCATGTTGCAAGTTCGCAATTTTGCCCAAAGAGAAAAGAGCAAAATGAAGACTAGATGAGCGAAAGGCGACGAGAACCCGCATCGAAAATACCCCTAAGAGAATCCCCACCTCATGTAGAACTGGGAGAAAAACGTACGCAAACGCAGTTTATGGGGATAGGAATGAAACCCCAAGAAACAATACTGTAAACAGTAGATTGGCAGATAATAAGAGCCAATGAAATGTTTGAAATGATAGACGCCGACTGAGATTTTATGTCCTGTATGGATAGAATCGCTGATTTCGCGGAGGAATATTCCCGCATTATGGATGGTTCCGAAAAAGCCAGTGCTCTATTTGGCCTCATGATGAGACTACGACTGCATGGCTAAGTCCTTAAAAATAATATTTATCAACACAAATTCCATCGTCTCCAAATGTAGGAGACACTATTTACCATACTTTGCCGATAACAACAAGACAGACATTCTTATGCTGGCTGAACATAAGCTGTCCATGAGAAACAAATTCGAATTGAAGGATTATATCACCCACAGGCAAGACAGGATGCTTGGAAGAGGAGGCGGAACAGCCATTTGGTTCGCGACCACATCAAATGCGAAAGAATAACGGTTAATACCAGTGGGATTGAGGCAACGGATGTCCAAATAAAAACCAAAAGCGGCAATGAGATAGTAGTAATGGCTCTTTACCTAAGACCGCAAGACAAACTCAGTATAAGTGACCTTGATACACTGGATAATGTTGCAGGCACAAGAGAGGTCATAATTGGAGCCGACCTCCGGGGCAGGGAATACCAACATGAACGGTAAAATATTAAGTGAATGGCTGTTGACGTGCCCAACTTTACACATAAGACGAACGACAGAGCCGACGAGAGGCGTTTCGTACATTGACTTGTTCATGACGACCATTGAACTAGTTCGAATGGGCCACAGACAGAACTTAACAAAAACTCGCCTATGACTCCGACCATAGGGCCAGATAGGTACAAATTGACACAGACGAACTGGAAGAACAGGAACGGACTGAGCTTTACAACTACGAACGAATGAACATAAGATATTTTAATGGCAAATTACATACGGGACTGATTACTCTACAACTACCAACGAACAGGAACATGACAGTCACTGAAATAAACACAGCTGTCAAAAGAATAGGAGAGGCCTACAAAAATGCCATGGATTCAGCAATACCAAAAATCCAACTGTCAAGGGAACAATACTGCCACTTCCAAATAATATTATCCATCTAATTAAGCAGAAGAAGCGCCTAAAAAGAGGAGCTTACAGGACTAAACTAACCCTAAACGCGGAGATAAGAAATCTCAAGAAAATAATTGATGATCTCATAATAAACTTCGAAGAAAAATATTACATACAAAAACTTGAAAGCATAAGACCGAACCCGCTCATGTTCAATAACATCAAAAGACTTGGCGGTATAACAACGAAAAGGATCCCCAGATTGACAGATAGTATTGGATTAATTTTTGACGACGATAAACGTAAAGCGAACGTGCTGGCCGGACAAGTTCCAGGCCATACAAACATCAAGAGCCGCGGGTTAGTTACAGCCATACAGGATATCAAGAATTACATCCCAGACTGAATCTTCACAGAATTAGTAAAATCCGATGGGTCAAACAGTACGGAGGCAAGCACCATACTCATTTCACCGGAGGATGTGGGGAATGTCTTAAAAACTCAACAATAAGAAGAGCAGCGGCCCTGATGGCATACCAAATTTTGTGCTACGAAAAGCAGACAAAAGATATTGGAAGCCCTATAACTGCATCAATATAAGCTACTTCCCCACTAGGTGGAAGCATTCGAACATAATCCCTATATTGAAACCTGAAAAGGACCCCACGGAGACCAATATCATTGCTTTCAAACATCGGAAAGCTATTTGAAAAATTTATACTGCAGAAAGTCACTGAGCACCTGGAAAAGGAGAAAATACTAAAAGAATTCCAATTTGGATTCAGAAAAGGATTAGCAGCTAACCACGCATTAATTGCATTCACCGATGGAATAACCAAAGGTATTAATTAACGAAGGCCTTCGACACTGTGTGGTAGGAAGGCATAATTTACAAAATGAGGATGAAATATAAATTTAATGACCAGATCACGAGACTAATATACTATTATTTGACTGGAAGAACCTTCACGGTCGAAGTTAAATATAATGAATCCAATATTAAAACAACAAAAGCTGGAGTGCCCCAGGGGTCAATCTGAGACCAGCATTATACAATATTTATCTAGCAGACATACCGCAACTGCAGAATAACGATAAGATTTATATTTTACAACATCTCACGTCAGGGCCAAAACCGAACAAACAACTACAGAACTACCTCCAAACTCTTAAAGAATATTTTAATGAATGGTATCTGAAACTTAATATCCCCAAATGCACCAGCTTCATAGCGAAGGGAAGATTGATGAATTTGTACAAAAACGCGCGAAAATGTGTGCCAAAAATCTAAATCGGAGGTAACACCATCACCAATGAAGAAAATATAACAAATCTAGGAGTCAAATTCTCAGTTAATAGGGAATTTAGAGAGCAGGTCAACAATATATTGGAAGAGGTACGAAAGGCTAATGCCATTTACTCCAGAATCCTAAGTAGGAAAGAAGGACTGAACGCGAGGATTAGACTCCTAGTATATAAACAAATAATAAGACCAATAATAGCGTACGCGTTCCTCACTTGGTTCGCGATAAGATCGTGCCAGATGGAAAAACTGCGAAGGGCAGAAAGAAGAATTTTAAGACAATGCCTTTGCTTAAGGGTCAAAGTTGACGGATTGGGGAATGGGACCAGCCCCTCCTGCAAAATCATCTACGAAGAAGCTAAAATAGCTAAGGTCGACAGAATTAATGTCTGGATGCCTAAACTGGCCATCGGGTTCCTAGAGCGGTGTAAACAAAATGTTAAACGATAATGAATTAATTAATGAATGCCAAATGAGTAGTGATGATTTTGACGCCATAGTAAGGGCGAAGGGGGCTTTAGGTCCAATGGGGCTTCTTGAACTGAAAAATAAGAATATGTTGTATAATGAAGAAGGTAAACTTATATTCTACCATGGAAGGTACGGTTCACATGGTGTAAACAATTTGGTTTATAATATGGCACAATATAATTAATGAAAATATTCAGAACTATATATAGGAAACTTATACATTGAATTGTAATAAAATTTTGAAATTAATTCTGATACTTTATTTTCTTTTTTTATTATTTGCGCATTATGTTTTTATTATTTTATACCATTTTGTTTATTTTGTGTTCAAATTAGTATTAGCTTTAGTATTAGGTTAGTACGTAAGATAGTTTAAGAAAAAAATAAGTCAGGGTTTTTGTCCTTTTCCCACGAAAATTAAGAAAAGGTATGAGACATCTGAAAGGAAATAAATGGACTGGCCGTAGTCATTTAATTTAACTAAAAACAGAATATATCTCTAGAACTGTCCTAGGATGCTAGAGAATAATGTAATCGCATATCAGATAAGCACTAAAATATTGTAAAATTTTTTTGGACGAATAAATAATCTAATTTATAAAAAAAGGCACAGTACTTGTTACAGAAACGTACAAAAATTGTTGGCATTTTGCGAAAAAAAAATAAGCCTTTTGTTCTCAAAGCAGATCTTGAGGGCAACACGTATCCATTGAAGAATAAGGGCGAAAGGTGAACCGGGCTATCAATTCTTTTTTGTTTGGATTTTCAGACGGGATGGCCCTTTCATAATATATGCCAAAAAAATTACAGCAGACAGTTGTCCGAGGCCTTCGGCCACGGACTGTCCCTGCAGGCTGTGTCAGAGACACGGCCATTAAGTTTAACGTAGAATACGTCATCCGATAAGACAGAAAACATATATAACAATAAATGATAAATAATATAAGCAAATGAATTTATTGTTATATATGTTTTCTGTCTTATCGGATGGCGTATTCTACGTTAAACTTAATGGCCGTGTCTCTGATACAGCCTGCAGGGACAGTCCGTGGCCGAAGGCCTCGGACAACTGTCTGCTGTAATTTCTATATTTACCAACGGCATTTGATTCAAGTCCGTTTAAAAAAAAATAGTATGTTCAATTTTTTTAAACTTAATTTAATTTATGTATTTTAATTAATATTTTTATTGAAATAAGTTCTGCGAATGTTGAGAGGGCCGCCCTAATATTAAAAAAGGTTTACCTTATCGAGTCTTCGCATTAGCATTCGAGCGTTGTGTGAAAGCTTTACGCTTTACAATTCAAAATTAATGTTACAACAGCTTTATTGAAGCTTTCGCAAAAAAGCTTTATTACGTTAGCTTACTGTTTGTTTCACTTTTTACTAGATACATGTTGCCAAGCAACATTAGCTTGCTGTTCGTTTCACTTTTTACTAGATACATGTTCCTAAGCAATGTTGAGCAACCAAAAACACTCAACCAAACACCACACATATGTTTGAGTGTATGTGTTTAAACAATTTTCATTTGAGAAATTAAAATACTAGAAATATATCAACCAATATGAAATGTATATCAAACGAAAGATAACATCTTCATTTACCTACAAAAAAAATTTTAAAAAAATTCATCTAGCCGTTTCCTCAAATTCAATGAAATAAAGATTACAACAATAAAAACCTGACATGACTCCTCATACCGTAAGGTAAGACGTATTCTACGTCAAAAGATCAAATGTGTGGTTTTATTGTCAACACAACATTCTACAAATGTCTATATTGGTGAGCCAAAAAATAAACCACAAATTATTCTCGACTACAACAAAACGTGTTGGACCACCTCGTCAGCACAAATTCTTGCTCGCGGATAACCAGAACTGCTGTTTTATCGTCATTGGCGTCGCCAGAAAAATACAAATCGTTTCCGTAATAAGAAGCTTATTGAGCTCCCCGTGCACACGGTCGTTTACCTCGTAAAAGAGTAAAAAAACAATATACCTTTTTTGTTTGTTTGCAATATTTGTTTTTTTTTTATTGTGAAGGTGACATTTTTTTCCTCATCCCGCCGATACAAAGTCGGGGATACCTGTGACGTATGCCACAATAACATTTCAGTACCCACCATTCAATTACCTGCATGTAATGCGATTCAGAACCTAGAAATAATGGTGGAACACGTCGTAGCTCTACTCTAAATATCCATGGTGGCTCATCTATAACCAACTGATTATGTTTTTTTTTTGTTACTTACATACCTATGTTTAGAGGGATGTCAGACCCCGCCACACTTTAATCAATAATAATGTTCACCTGAGCTAAGTTGCCGTATTTTTACCTGGGGTCTAAGAAAATTTTTTCCCATTGCAAGTTTTCAAGTTTTGCACTCACTGATACTGACCTACAGTTTTAGACCGGTTCCGAACGGTATTTTCGCTAAATACTCGATAGTGTCGCCGTCGAAAGAAACTTAAGGTGCATAGAGCAGGGATCGATCCCAGGATCTCATGTACAGAGGCGCGCATACTAACCATTGCACCACCGACGGCCACACCTGGGGTCTAACGGGCCCCCAAAAAATGTAACTCGTAAGTTTTCACTAAAATGAAAGGAGCGTTAAATCGAAATGGTGCCTAATTAATTTTTGATTTTACAAATTCATTTATTCCTTGACAATTTCAAACAATTAAGTCTCTTAAAAGAAAACATGTATCGCTACATAACTTATTTCTATCATTGAATAACATTTATCGGTGGTGCAATGGTAGAGTGCGCGGCTCTTGTGCATGAGAACGTGGGTTCGATCCCTGCTCTGGCCACCTTAAAATTTCTTTCAACGGCGGTCACCTCGCTTAGTGGCGGCGACACTATCGAGTACTTAGCCATGAAAAAGCTTCTCAAAAATAACGTTCGGAACCGGTGTAAAATTTTAGGTCCCAATCAGTGAGTATAAACTAGAACGCGCACAGCTCACTGATATGTGAGAAGCTCTCCCTAATCCCTTCATGGGATGTAACGTGAAACCATTTATTTTATTTTTATATAAATAATCCATATATAAAGATGCAGTTGCACTACATATGTATGTACATTACAATCGGTCTAAACTAATAACTCTACAACATATGATAGGTTTCCCGAAAAAGAAATGCTAAAAGGGAGTTATTGAACTTTTAAAAACTTAAAACAAGCACTTACAACTACAAACATATACATAAACATATTTACATTATTTTCAAGTAAGAGGTGCAACTACTGGTTGGCGTTGCCTATATCGAACGTTCCTACCCTCCTATGGTAAAAGAGGAGTTTGTCTTCCACGAAGGGAGTACCCCTATCCTAGGTCGCGATGCCAACCGGCGGCCCATACCCGTATTCCAACAATCGCTCCAGGCTCTCATCCTGGACCAAGCTATCATCAGCCAGTCCGTTTTCCAGAAATTTTCCGGAATCATGGCGAAGTTAGCCAGGACCTAACATAAAATAATACAATAGTAACGATTAGTGAAATCATAAGAGCTATAAGGAAATGAATCAGCTGGTATATACAAACCTATAAAAAAAGCTTTAATGTTGCACCACAGGAACCAACTTTTCGTCGTAGTAGATTCACTCATCTTATCTATTCTGCTATGTTATTTTATGTCGTGACTTACTCCTCCACAAGACCCCGAGGTACTTAACCCGTCCGCGAGCCTAATCACGCCCCAACCCGAAGGTCAGGTACGTAACCTATAGCAATGGCACGCGCCCTCACCGCCATGCCAGGACCCCCAGTCCTGACAGCTATCCGTCGAAGCCGCTTCTCCCGTATAAACTCCAGGATATACTGTGGAAGTCGGCGAACTGCCCTCGGCCCAGATGGCACCCTGGGTGTTGAGGCCTCCATAGCTCCTCGAAAGTCATGCGCACAGATTCGACAAACGAGTCAATCTCTGAGAATGTAGCATTTCTGTTGATCGAGAGTTCGCTCACCCCATCCGGGAGTACTCGTTTGAATCGCCGTCGATCCATCCGGTCATAATCGAAAAACGTCTGTCGCTCCCGGTGATCAAAATTGCTCCGCTGCAAAATCAATTCAACGTCCCTATCGTCGGATGCGCAATCAATCCGTTATCCCTAGTGTCACCCCCGAAGAGACCACATAAAGGTCAATAAACGCGCCCGAAGTGGTACCAATCCTAGTCGGGCCACTAGTCGGTACCACAGTAATGGCAGGGAATCCAGTCAGAAAGTCCTGAAATACCCTGGATCTAGTGTCAGTCCTGTCACCCCAGCTAGAATGACTAGCATTAAGGTCAGCTCCTATTACAAATATTGTCCCTCATGAAGACCGCGGTACCTCCGACCCTGCCCCCGTTACTATTCTGCCCATGAACAACAAACCCACAAAAACTCAACTTGTGAGTAGCGGAAAGTTTGTGTTCAACTACCTGAACTATGTCCGGGCGATGGCCGTCCATAAATACCTTAAAGCAATGTATCCTCTAAATAGTCATAAGGGACACTACATTGACAAAGATGCACTTGGCCACTCTAGTCATTGCGCATCTCATAAAATAAGCCATTCAGCGCATGAGGTATTTCAGCGTCGTTAGAAAGTCTAACGCAATAACCGGTAAAGCGATTCAATCTAGTCATACAGGAAACAAAGCCCAGCTCGAAATCATGTCAAATCCTCCAGCAGACTCCCCGAAGTAAATCCGTTAGCCGCTGGTCTTTCAGGTGTATTAATCGTGGCACCCGCAGTCTGAACTGGCCACATGACCCTTGACCTTAAAGCACTTTATCTGTAGTCTACTACGCCCGAGACCAAACTTGGTACCGGGTCGGTAGCAGACACCATTTGCACTTGCACTTCCTTAGAAGGGATGCTACAATTACCAGGGCCGTGATTACCACTGCATTTGACACCGAAATTACATGCCACAGTTAGTAGATACGTGGTCGAAGTGCTGGCAGTTGTGACACAGTCACGCGCTTCTCATCTTTCCTGATCGTCGCGAAACAATTCAGGATTCCCTGCACCTTATAGAAGCAATCTGTATCGGACTCCCGTGTCAGCGTGCTGGACGCTCAGCTTCAGCAGTTTCCTCAATAGCAACTATTGACTAGTCGTCCAGACAATTTGCCCTTTCAATAAATTTGTCTATAACACCTACAGGAATATCCTATAGGGCTACGGTGCTAACTAAATGTGTACCGAATATCCTACTTCTCAGACCTGCCAGAGCAGGGCAATCCAAGAGAAGGTGTTTCGTCGATTCTCGTCCTCTTCCATGCAGCATCTACAGACAGTGGAGTTTCTATGTCCCAATCTTAGGGCGTGTTTTCCTACAAGACAATATCCCGTAAGTTTGTGTTCCTATCATTGTGAATAACCTGCCTCTCGGCAAGTTTAGTAGTTGCCTAGTCCTCTTCCTTTCCACCTGTGGCCAGAGGACCCTGGCTTGTTTGCAAGTTGAAGTAAGTATACACTTGTTCTTGAACATATTATCGGCCCACTGCCTGATCTGCAAACGGCAGATGCCGGACGAACCTGTGCCGTAGTGCCCTGTCTAGCTAACGCATCCGTTACGCAATTGCCTGGAATGTCGCTGTGTCCCGGCACCCAGATGAGCCTGATGTCAAAATACTCTGCCATCACCCTAAGTGATGAGTGGGATTCTTTCACCGTCAGGGACGTAGCAAACATGGCTTCCAGGGATTTTATGGCAGCCTGGCTGTCTGTGAAGATACATATTCCCCGGAGGGTTATGACACTACTTTTCAGTAGAAATACGCTACAGTGATCAGACAGCTTGAAGGAGATATTTACATTTAGGTCCGGTGAATGGACCCCATATCCTACTTGCTCGTCCAACTTTGACCCATCCGTGAAAAATTCGGCCATGATATCAGGAGTACAGATGTTCAGGATTGCACTGAGTGCAGTACCTAAAAGTTGAATTTTTGTTCAACTAGCATCACTTTCAACTTATCATAGTCCTCAATCATGAAATATCAAAGTTGGTGACGCTCCGTTCACGATTCTAACGGTAAAATTATTGTGACCCAAAATATTTCTAACGTTCACAGTCAGTAACTTAATGTTCGCATAATAAACAGGTATAACAGACACTCTCTTACCTTTATCATTGTTACTACGACCGCTGCGTTCTCCAGACGTTTTATGTCCCGTTGGTTTCTTCGCTGCGTCAGGACCCTTCATACCCTTGCTTTTCGTTGGCTTCTCCATCAGTGCCGGCTTTGTACTAATCGTCTGCGCAGGTGTCGTCTGCTCGTGCCGGTGTGCATCGAGCATTCTGTGCCGGCGGTGCACAGATAGCTCCAACATCCTTCATCAATTCCTCATCATACTCAGAGTCCATTTCTAGATCGGAGTCCTCATTAGCAAGGCCTTTCTACTTCTGTACATTCTGCTAGGCATTGTGTTGGCGGACTTTATCGAGCTCAGTTTTGAATCAATGAACCAGATTCGAGATCCAAATTTTTTCGAACAGCTCCGTGAAATTCGGAGGGAAATTCTTTTGAGGTATCCATTGCTAAATGATACGTCGACCTGTTTTCAACCTCAAACCCACCAAATCACCAAGGTGGTGATGATGCGCACCACGGTTGAACTCTATGCACACAGGGAAAAGATTAGTTGGAAATCAATTCAGGCATTGGAAATTCCATGATAAAGTATATATTTTGATTAGAATTCATAATTATCATACATCAGAATTCTTTGTCGATGTTATTGAGGTTATATAGGTGTTACTAAATACAAGTAGTTACTACAGAATTTAAGTTGTATGTATTAACCAATTTCAGTATTTCTAAAACCTCATTCATCTGAAATAGAAGATACAACTCACAAAAAGTACAATATTAGAATTCTAGTTCAAAAATTAGTCAGTGTAATCATAATTTAGTTTCTGTTGCAAAAACACTTGTTACAAAGTTATGTACTTCATATTTCATAAGAGGCTTTGCTGTTAAAGAGAAACTACATATAATTGAATGTTACACGAGGACTTTACAGAAAAACTATTATTTTAGACAGAAAGTGATAAACAAAGTTGTAAAAAACAATAAAAGAGACTTTTAAACACAATCGTTGAATCTGACGCCACTTTTGACGCCTTCACAAACACATGCAAACAATTGTGGACACTTGGCTGGAGCAACTATTATTGTGGACGACGCAAATTAACTTAAACATACATATGATACCCAGGGTAGCCCATCCCCATTTTTGATCGAAAATATGAACAATTTAGAAATACTGCCTACGAGTATAAGTGGAAAATTTGTTTAAAAAAAAAGTGATGCCGTAGTATTTTTGCGATTGGACGCACCGTTTCCGAGATGTAGCCATTTTTCTATTTTAGCGATTTTCTTATTTTGGCGATCTTTTGAACAAAAAAATATTTCGTGCGATTTGGAGCACTTTGTGAGAAACCCGTAAAAATTTGTTATTTTTCGATTGGACGTTCCGTTTTCGAAATATAGAATTTTTTCATATTTTCAATCAATTTTTTCATATTTCAAAAATATACAATTTTAATAAAAAAAATGTTTTTTTTACTTTTTTCTATAAAAGCATCACCAAATGGTTGCGACAGCCAGTAAATTCAAGTACAAAATTAGTTGAGCATACCAATATATTATTTGGTACAACCGAATTAGTTTTTACATTTTTCGTTCATCCAACTAATATAATATTCACCACTACAGGATAATGTGATTGCTAGAACTAAATCTTGATTGACAGATCAGATTTATTTCTTGTTGCTGTTTCTTCAACTAAATATTTCAGTTCTTGCCATCAAAATTGAAATACAAATCAATTGATATGCACAACATTTGGTGATACTGAACACAATTATTGCTAATCACAACTGAATAATGTGATAGTCCAAGGAACCGCCAAATTTTAGTTGGCTGTAAATATAGTTGTGACAACGAATCTCTTCTCTGTGTGTGCTCACCGGTTCCTATAGACACCAACTTCAACAGTTGAACTTGGCGTTTAACACAATCTTCCAAGTTGAACTTTATGTTCAACCTTTTTGAAAAATGTACGTTTCTTCCAAAGAAACAATAAAGTTGCAAAATTTATTTTGCAAATTAATGTCACGTTCACTAAATAGCCTTTTCACTGGTTTTAGGAGGCTTAAACTTTCAGCCTGTTTCTCTATCTCGAACGAAAGCTTTTGTTCGTGTTCTAGACGAAAGAAGCTGATTTGGGTTCCACAATCTTGTCGTTTCAAGTCGAACGAAAACATACAATTTTTAAAAATATTTCGTTTCTCTGTGCTGTCAGTTGGGAACAAATATAGAGACAAATTTCGACTTAGAGGAACCCAATTTGAGTCGAAAGTGAGTGACTGATTTTCGTTTCCTTAGCTTTTCGTTCGAGATAGAGAAACGGACTGTTTGAGTTAGCTTCACGCAAACACTTTTTCACAATCAATTCGTGCCTAATTCAAATCTGATCATTCCTTTTATATGTTCCTTATACATGTAACTAATGTATAAATGAATGTATAAACAAAATAAATGTTCATAGGTATTTAATTTCAATATAATATAAAATAAGTTTTTAATTTTATCCTGAAAGTAGAGTTGTTAAGTTAATTCGCTTTCTTTTTCCCTCATTTGGTTCTCAGCTAAAATATAAACATACATATTTAATTAATTTAAAATTATTTATCTCCAAATAATTCAAAATTCGAAACTTTTTTAATATACCAAACTGCAACAAGGTGGAGAACGAGAGTCAGTGTTTGTCTGCCGTCCCGTACAGACGTGTTTTCGCGGAATGTCCTCGTCGCGGTTCATATTTATTTCATATAGTGCCCGTGTTATGTGTTTTAGTGTTTAGAATAAACAAAACAAAAATAAAAGATAATAAATAAACAATAAACTGCACTTGAGCATCATCAGCAACAATTAAAACAGAAGAAAAGAATCATCGCAAACTAAAATATCAACTACAATAACAATATTCCAAAACAGACTACCAGAAATGATGACAATAACAACAACAACTACATCAACACATCGAACCACAACGCACAACGACACGTCTACGATGGCATTTCTTCGTTGTTTCACACACCAGACAAAGGGCTCTTTGCTCCCTTCGTCGTGGTTATTCTCTTCCCTTCATCTCCTCTCTGTACAACACAAGTAGTTTACTGGTGTTACTGTTGTTTCCTACATTGTTGAAGGTATAACTCTGAACAATAGAGAAACAATAAAAATACTATTTACCACTTGTGCATACGGTTATATATGTTTGAAATTCATCTCTCGATATGGTAAGTGATTTCGGTATAGATTTTGCAAATATACGAGGGCTGAGAGCAAATTTCTTCTCTGCTTATGCTCACATCCAGGTTAATCGGCCTAGTTTTCGCTCTTTGTGAGACCCAGGTTTGTGAAGATTCTGACCCGCAGGATTTTTACATCCCTGGTTATCACATCTTTTCTTATTTTTTTCCTCACAGAGGCCTTGTGGTTTACGTTTGAAATGACGTTGTATTTCAGTCCATGCCGCAACTGGACTCAACAGATAATGAATTTAACTGCCTATGGTTAAAATTCAGAGTCAAATCACACGTCATTCATTTCGGATTTCTTTATAGAAGTCGAAACCACGGAAGGGAGGCTTCATTTAATGGTTTTGACGTCCTATCTGACTCAATAACAAAAGTCTTGGAGAATTGCCCGAGCAGCGAAATTGTGATCGCTGGTGATTTCAATGTTCACAATCACTCCTGGCTTTCCCATTCCAGCCATTCAACTCCGGAGGGCCAATACGTTGAGCTTTTTGCAGCACACAATCACCTTGTGCAATTGGTAGATAAACCAACACACATTCCGTGTGTTGAAGGGCAAGTTTCTAACACTCTTGACCTCTTCCTAACTTCACACCGTGACAAGTATGAAGTTAATATTCTTGCACTTCTTGGAAACTCGGATCACTGCACGATTTCTGCATCATTTTCATATTCGAATCTTCCGACTGCTTCAAAACCAGTCACGAAGTGGTCCATATTTTTATATGAAAAGGCTCGTTGGGCTGAGCTCAACGAGTTCTATAAAAACTTCAATTGGAAACTCTGTTTTCTTGACAATGATGTCGATGCTGCGGCAGAAATGGTGGAAAATATTATTTTAACGGGAATGAAAATATTTATTTCCACGAAAATAATTTCGATTAAATCATCTAATAAGTGCTGGTTTAATCAGACATGCAAAGAAGCTGTCAGTTCCAAAGAGGAAGCTTTCAATAATTGGACTGTGGATAAAAATCCAATTACTGACGAGCTGCGCAAAAAAACAAGATCAAATTGTGCCAAAGTACTACGACGCGCTGAGTTTCTATACGAACAGCGTCTTCGTGCTAAAATTCTTTCTTCTCACAGGGGAAGTAAGAGCTTTTGGTCATTTGTTAAGAGAGTAAAGAATAGCAGTTCCTCTTCAATTCCAACTCTTATTAAAGATGATCATATATTTACTGACCCGGTTGATAAGGCTAACCTCTTGGCTGAAATTTTTGCAAATAATTCTTCTTTGCCGGATAGCAATCAACCACTCCCCGTGATTGACAACATATCAAGCTCAATGGCTCAGATATTTTTTCGAACACGTGGGGTTAAAAAGGTTCTCGCAGAGCTCGACGCAAATAAATCCCCGGGCCCGGATGGAATACCAGCACTTGTTCTCAAAAAGTGCTCTTCAACGCTTGCTCGACCATTGCGCAATCTTTTTAATCGATCATACCGTGCGGGTATATTCCCTTCGCGTTGGAAAGTTGCCAATGTTCAGCCTATCTCAAAAAAGGGTGAGGCTAGTAACCCCGAAAACTACCGGCCAATTGCAATATGCTCTGCACTCTCTAAAGTGATGGAGACCATGGTAAATTACCATCTGGTCAATTATCTGGAACTTAACAATCTACTAAGTGATCGACAGTATGGCTTCCGCAGAAACCGTTCTACTGGTGATCTGATGGCGTTCCTCTCTGAACAGTGGAGTCGGTCTATTCATAGACTGGGAGAGAGTAAAATAGTGGCTCTGGATATATCCAAAGCTTTTGATAGAGTTTGGCACGATGCACTCGTGTCCAAGGTTAATTCATTTGGTTTAGGTAGTAACTTCTCTCGATTTGTATCGCAGTATATGTGTTGTCATAGATGGGATCTCTTCTGACGAATATAGGATTAATGCGGGGGTACCACAAGGTTCTGACCTCTCTCCTACTCTTTTTCTTAACTTTATTAACTGAGTGGGGTAGGTCGAATCGGGTCGAATTTAATGAGCGTAAGACCCAGTGCTGCATATTATCGCTCAAGCGCACGAATGACATGTCCCTGTCACCTATTTCTATGAATGGTGTGGACATTGAGGAATCAGATGCTCTTGAAGTTCTTGGCACGAAAATACAGTGTGATGTTCTGTGGAATGATCACGTATTTAACGTGTCCAAAGAAGCTTTCAAGTGCTTAGGCTTTTTAAAGCGTTGTAAGAAATTTTTCACCTCATCTGATCTCAATATATACATTTCATATATTAGGCCGAAAATGGAATACAACTCTCATATTTGGGATGGTGCCCCTAGGTCCACATTGGAGATTCTGGACCGCGTACAACGGAGAGCGATGATGCTTATAGTAGATAGCAGGGTAACCAACTCTGTTGCTTCCTTAGAGCATCGTCGAAACGTGAGTTGCGTATCACTTTTGTATCGGTATTTTCACGGTAAGTGTTCATATGAGATACACGCCTCTATTCCGGAGGTAAGAGTATTTAATCGCTCAACGCGCTTTTCCAGTAGTTCACATCCATTTGTTATTTCTTGGCCTGTGGATAGAACTACTCACTACAGGGAGAATTCGTTTTTTATCCGTACAGTTCGTATGTGGAATAAACTTCCGGCGGGTGTATTCCTTAATTCTTTCAATATCGAGAGATTCAAATCAAACATTATACCCTTTTTCCTCCCACCTCTATCCCTACTTCCTAAGTCCAATACAATGCACGGCATTTATAGGGGGCATCCCCTGAGTATTGTTCAAGGTGAAAAAAAAAAGAGTTTCATAGTTGGGGTTTGAAAATTACGGTAGGGTTCCGTCGGTGATCGAAGTTGGAGGACGTTCTGATGCTGTCAAGTTGTATGTCGTGGCGGTCCTTGTGATCTTATTTTAGGTAGAGATTTCATGAATTTATTTCTTTGTATATGAGAACTGATAATTTTAATTTGATAAAATTTTGCGGAATTAATTCGCCAAATAATGTTAATGTTGATAATGGTGGTGGACACGATGTTGAAACTGATCTTAATGTTAATTTCCATAATTCTTAACGTGATGGATGCAGTGATGAGAATTTAATAAATGAATTTGTATGTTATGGTGTTCAGTATAGAGAAGACGGTGAAGGAGAATTATTTTGGGAAGATGTCTTCGGACTTGGTTTCCGGTAATCGATGAGTGTTTGGGTAAAACATTCTTTACGATAATGGATTTGAAGTCGGGTTTTACCAGGTGAAAATGGCGCAGGATTCGGTAAAATACACCTGCTTTGTAATCCAAAATGAGCAACATGAGTTTGTTCGCTTACCATTTCGCTTCAAGAATGGGCCGGCAGTTTCTAAGATATTTATTAGCCCTGTGTTCCGCGATTTTCTGGATAAGAGCGACATAGTGGTAAATATGGATGACATAGTGGTAGCATCGGAGACATTGGCTGAACATCTTGAACTACTACTAAATGGAACGGAACTTAAGTTGCAATAGTGTCGATTTACTTTCACTGATATTAAGTATTTAGGGTACAGGGTTTCGTGGGACGCAATTAGACCATCAGATTGTCATGTTTGGACGATATCTTCCTATCCCGAGCCAAGAAACTTGAAAGAACTGTAAACTTCTCTATTATCGCTAAACCTTTGTACGAATTGATAAATAATATAGTCCGAAGAAAGAAACTGAATTACAATGTGCTGCCAGTGATATTGGTTTAGGATCGATTTTGTTGCAGAAGCAGGATGACGGTGTTTTTCATCCAATATCTTATTTTTCAAAGCGGACGATGGATGCTGAATCGCGGTATCACACCTTGGAATTGGAAACGGTGGCGATTATCTATTCCCTTAGGAGATTTCGGGTGTATCTGGAGGGAGTCAGATTTAAGATAGTGACAACTTGTAATTCATTGACACTTACTTTGAATAAGAGGAATACTAACAAGATGGATTGCAAGATGGTCAGCATAGACCGGGAACGAAAATGACTATATATACTATAGAGAGTGAGGACATCGATTTCCAATTATGTGCGACCCAAGCCAGGCATACGACCATAACTGAATTGTAGTTGAAGCTGGAGAGTGGTAACCTAGGAGAATACGAGATGGTTAACGGCGTTATTTGCAAAGAGGATAGTCAGAAGTTGCGCTTGTACGTGCCTTTGTAGATGGAATTGGAGATGGAATTGGATGGGGTCGATAAATGTTACTTGAAGATGCGTGACAATTATTGATTTGTAATTATTTAAATTTTTTGGAAGAACTGTTTGAAATGCATTATGTATTCCTCTCCACAGCGGCCGAATCTTAGAACTTTGCATAGTTCCTAAGGAACCAAAGCCTTTTCATACGATTCATTTGGATCATTTGGCACCTCTTCCTTCGATCATCGATGCCTCCACCAAGTTTGTGAGATTGTATACAGTTTTGACGACTAGCATGAAAGAGGTTAACGCGGCATTGGTCAAATATTTTGATTATTATAGCCGTCCGATGGTGCAATGGTTAGTGTGCGCGCCTCTTGTACATGAGATCGTGGGTTCGAACCCTGCTCTGACCACCTTAAAAAAATTCTTTCGGCGGCGGTCACCTCGCATAGTGATGGCGACACTATCGAGTATTTAGCCATGAAAAAGCTTCTCAAAATACCGTTCGGAATCGGTGTAAAACTGTAGGTCCCAATCAGTGAGTGAAAACTGGAAAGCGCACAGCTCAGTGATTGAGAGAAGCTCTCCCCTGTCCCTTCATGGGATGTAATGGGAAACCATTTATTTATTTTTATTTATAGCCGTACGATTAGATATATAACAAATCGTGGCAGTTGTTTCACGTCAAAAGAATTTGCGGAATTTATGACCGGGACTAATATAACTCATGTACAGGTAGCAGTACACTCGCCTCAGGCAAATAGACAAGTGGAAAGAGTCAAAAGGACTTGATAGGGATGTTAGCTAAATATAGTGAGCCTGTGGCTCATTCTGACTGGGTCGGACAACTGGCCAAAATAGATTTCGCTTTAAACAACACTGTAAATAGATCAATAGGAGTGACACCGAGTGTGGCATTATTCGGAGTGAATCAGAGAGGGGACGTAGTTAATAAGTTGACGGAGTAGTTAGAGGAGAACATTGCAGGCTCGGTGAGGGGAATTGATGATATAAGGCTAGCATTAGACGATCGCAGGAGTACAACCAGGAAAGATCATTGGCTAGAAGTAAGGGCTTGAATTCGTTCGAAGAGGGAGACTTCGTGGTGATCAGAAATATAGATACTTCAGTTGGAGTCAACAAGAAGCTGTTGCAGAAGTACAAGAGTCCCTATTTTGTGCGCAAGGTTATGTCAAATGACCGTTATCTGATTGGGGATATTGAAAATTGTTAAATAACACAGATTCCGTATGATGTAGTTATCGAGGCATGCAATGTCATTCTTTGGAAATCTAAGGACTATCATGATGGTGAAAAGGGCACCTCTATCTAGAATTTAAGTATTATGTAGAATATTTCAAATAACCTGGACTTATTTACTATTATTGTAAGTCGTGTATATTAGACGGTGATCGGGATGATCACTATTGTCAGGTTGGTCGAGCTGTAGTGGAATAAGCGTGATTGGATGACAATACTATCTAGTACTATTTGAATGCAAATGCTATTTAAGTTATTGTTCAGTTGATGCAACGAATGTATGTATGTGTGTAAGTGGCGTTTGTTACACACAGAGAAGATATTCGCTGTCACAATTATATTTACGGCCAACTAAAATTTGGCGGTTCCTTGGACTATCACTTTATTCAGTTGTGAATACCAATAATTGTGTTCCGTATCACCAAATGTTGTGCATATCAATTGATTTGTAATTCAATGTTGGTTGCAAGAACTGAAATATTTAGTTGAAGCCACAGCAACAAGAAAAAAATGTGATCTGTCAATCGAGTTTCAGTTCTAGCAATTAAATTATCCTGTAGTGGTGAATATTCTATTAGTTGGATGAACGAAAAATGTAAAAATTAATTCGGTTGTACCAAATAATGTATTGGTATGCTCAAATAATTACTTGGATTTGATGGCTGTCACAACCATTTATTGATGACATATTTTATAGAAAAAAAACAACAAAAAATAAGTTGTTATTAAAATTGTGTATTTTATATTTAAACTAGCTGAACATCAGATGGTAAACAATGATTAATATCTCGACGTGGGCGCCATCTATTTTATCACGGTGCAAAAATACAAAAAAACTAAATATTGCTCCATCTGTCGGACAAACTTCAAACTACACAGAAACACTACTCACGGCCCATAGAGCATGCATATAAAATTTGGCCAAATAAAATAATTTTTATATATGTAGAGATACAAACAAAATTATTATTATTTATAACCGGGTTCGTATTTAGTGGCTAATTCCGATCGAAAATATAAAAAACTTAGAAAAAATTTCTGAATCTCAGAAACGGAGCGTCTTTTTGAAAAAATAACTAATTTTTGAAGGTTTCTAAGGGTTTTCCATAAAGTGGTCCAATTCGTATGATTTTTTTTTAAATCGCCAAAATATGAAAATCGCTAAAATAAAAATGGCTATAACTCGGAAACAGAACGGCCAACCGCAAAAATAATAAATTCTTTGCCTCCATAGGAGGCTTTAACCAATCGATGCCTCTCAAACGGCATCACTTAAAATGCGTTAAACTAACGTTTTTCAAATAAAAAATCGCTAAAACACACAGTATGTATGTGTTAGTGATTGTTTTTTAATAATATTAAAGACATCCTTTGGTTAAAGCCTCTTATAGAGGTAACAAAGTTATTATTTTTGTCATTTGACGCACCGTTTTCTTTATTTTAGCGATTTTTATATTTTGACGAATTTTTTAACAAAATTTCTTCCATACGATTGGGCCACTTTATGAAACCCCCTTACAAACTCGTAAAAATAGTTATTTTTTTCAATCGGACGTTCCGTTTCCGAGATATTGGCATAAGGGCGTTTTAGCGATTTTTGATTCCAAAAATTTTAGTTGTAGCGACTTTCATAAAAATAAAAGTGATGCCGTATTCAAGACATCCATAGGTTAAAGTCTCCTAAGGAGGTACAAATTATTATTTGGACGCACTGTTATAACCGTAATTTATTTTAGCGATTTTTATATTTTGACGAATTTAAGTGATGCCGTATGAGAGACAGCCATTGGTTAAAGCCTTCTATGGAGTTGCAACATTTAATATTTTTTCGATTGGTCGCACCGTTTCCGAGTTATTGCCATTTTTTCTTTTAGCGTTTTTTAAGTTTTGGCTTTTTTTTATAAAAAATGATTTCATGCGAATTGGACCCATTTGTAATGGAGTTGAAACATTTATTATTTTTTCGATTTGTCGCACCGTTTCCGAGTTATAGCCATTTTTTATTTTAGCGTTTTTTAAGTTTTGGCTTTTTTTATAAAAAAAATGATTTCATGCGAATTGGACCCATTTGTAATGGAGTTGAAAAATTTATTATTTTATCGATTTGTCGCACCGTTTCCGAGTTATAGCCATTTTTTATTTTAGCGTTTTTTAAGTTTTGGCTTTTTTTTTTAAAAAAATGATTTCATGCGAATTGGACCCATTTGTAATCATATACACACAGTTATAGTTATAATTTCAAAATATCATATGTATGTTTAAGTTAATTTGTGTCATCCACAATAATAGTTCCACAATAAATGTCAAAAATTTTTTGCATGTGTTTGTGAAGGCGTCAATAGTGGCGTCAGATTCAACGATTGTGTTTAAAGTCTCACTTCACCTTAATTTATGGTAATACTAGTAAAATAAAAAAACTACATAAGATTCAGAAGCTAGTGTGGTGAGATATATCAACTGGGTATACGTATTCGTCTTGTCGATAACACTAAAATATACGCGGATTTTAATGACCTTTGGATTTCATATAGTAAAATATATGTCAACGATTGTTTTTGTCCAAAGCATATCAAATTCTGAGTCTATACGACGTAAAATTTGTATATGTATAGTTACCATATTTTTCGGTGGATGATATCTATACACTTTATTGCTTTTTCACAACTTTGTTTATCACTTTCTGTTTAAAATAATAGTTTTTCTGTAAAGTCCTCGAGTAACATTCAAATATATGTATGTAGTTTCTCTTTAACAGCAAAGCCTCTTGCGAAAAATCGAATACATAACATTGTAACAACTGTTTTTGTAGCAGAAACTAAATTATGAACAGTGTTGCCAGAGACCGACTAAAAAATTATGCCAAATATCCTCAAAAATTGTGCCGTTTGCAAAACCATTATGCTAACATTAGCTTATAGTGTTTTTTCTAATTCTGGGTTCAAAACACATACAGTGGACCTTCTTGTAGATAGTAGTTTTTCTGATGACTGTGCCTCGCTTGGTTTAATATCACCTAACATCTTACTTCCTACACACTTCACTGCAACTAATAGTACGCTTTTGGATTTGTTTCTCGTGAGTAATAAAATTAATATACTACTTTATGATCAATTGTCTGCGTCATGTTTCTCCAAGCATGATCTCGTCTTCATGACATACAATTTCCAACTTGTTATACCAGTTGAGAGAATTACTTTTCGCGACTTCAAAAACATTAATTATAGTTTTCTCGAGGACGAATTTTCAAGATTGATTGGAATGTTTTCTATTGTTTGATCTCTGTAGATGACCAACTCTCTTTTCTGGAGCAAGCCCTAAATTATCTGTTTGATCTAACTGTACCAATAAAGACAAAAATTATTAGTTATAAACAAAAACCCTGGTTTTCTTCTGAAATTAAAGATTATATCAATCAAAGAAATTTTGCCTATGCACGTTGGAAAAGCTTTAGAACAACAACATTACATGAGGATTATCTGGCTGCTAAGAGAAGAGTGAATAAGATGTTTAAAAAAACCTAAATCCGATTTTTATGCTGACAAGTTTTCTTCCACCATTGGCTCCAAAAGAACATGGCAAACGATAAGCGAAGTTGGTATCGGTATCGGTAAATCTACGAATCAAGAACCATGTTTGATTGATGCTAATTCAATCAATGAAAAGTTTTTAAATGTTCCTATGGTTCAAGCAGATCAAAATTACTATATCAATAATTATTCGAATAACAATTCTGAATCTTTTTTTCTTTTGCTGCAGTAGACCAATGTGATGTTCTACCTAGTTTATTGTCTATAAAATCCAACTCTATAGGATTGGACGGGATTAATCCAAAGTTTCTCAAGATTCTTTTACCTCTGCTATTTCCAATCATAACATTTTTCTTTAACAGAATATTAACTTCAAGTTACTTTCCATCGAACTGGAAAATTGCTAAAATCATTCCAATACCCAAAGTTGGTTCCGATTACAGACCAGCTATTCTTTCATTTCTCTCGAAAGTATTCGAGCGTATTATGCATAACCAAATAACTTCTTTCTTGGATAACAACAATTTGCTAACAGATCGTCAATCAGGGTTCCGAAAGAAACACAGCTGCATAACAGCCTTAGTTGATGTTACAGAGGAGATTAGGGAGAAGCTTGATGATGGCGAGACTACATTTTTAATACTTTTGGATCATTCAAAAGCGTTTGATACCGTGGATCATGATATTCTTTGTTACAAACTTAAAAATTTTTTTAATTTCTCTTCGACCGCTACTCAGTTATTGTCAACATAGTTACTTAAAATGTATCAGTTTGTTGAAACTAGTACCCAAAAATCAAAGGCACCGCCTGTAGCAAGGGATGTACCTCAGGGATCCATTGTTGGGCCACTATTGTTCTCTCTGTACCCAAATGACCTCCCATCCATGTTAACAAATTGCAATGTAAGGATGTACGTGGATGACGTACAACTTTATACCAGTTGTAGTAATGCCTTAATCGACCAATGCATTATCTTTATTAATCAGCAACTCCAATGCATTTATACATGGGCAACGGCAAATGGTTTAGGGATAAATCCAAAAAAATCCAAATGCATTGTAATACGAAAACGACTTTCCAAACTAAATATTATTCCTAATATATTTATAAATAATCAAAAAATTGAAATTGTGAAATCTGCTAAGAATTTAGGTATATTTTTTAATGATACTCTTACGTGGTCGAACCACATTAACTATGCTTGTGGTCGCACTTTCTCTATGACTAGAACACTTTGGCAAACCCAGCATTGCACACCCTTGAGAATAGGAATACTACTTGCCAAAACTTACCTGATGCCAGTTTTACTGTATGGTTGTGAGCTATTTGCTAAATGTGATACGGCTAGTAAAAGGAGACTGAACGTTGCATTTAACAACGTAATCAGATACGTGTATGGACTTAATAGGCGTTCTAGTGTATCTTCGTTTTCACCTCTGCTATATGGCCTCTCTTTGGATAACCTTTTGAATGTAAGAGTTTTAGTTTTTTTACATAAAATAGTATATACCCACAAACCAGATCATCTATACAGCAAACTTTATATCGCAGACAATAAGCAGGGGAAAAAGAATTAGAACATTTAGATATAAAAGTTTGATATCGGTGTGGCATTTCTACATATTCGCAGTATCTCTCTGGAATTCTATACCCCATAGTTCTCAACTCTTAAGTAACGCACAAAAATTTAAAGAAAATATTCTTAAACTATTTTCGGCATAACAATTTAAAAACATTGGACACATTTGATTAAATTAAATTATTTCCAATGTTTTATCCTTTGTTATTTCCAATGTTTTATCCTTTGTTATTTTTTATTGTTTAAGATAAAAATTAAATTTGTAATTAGTTATTAAGTTTATTGTCAATCTAAATTGTTTTTTGATTAAATTAAATTATCTCCTATTTCTTATTTGGTTAATCTAAACTTTTTTTTTTATCTTTGTATCTTCTAATCTAAATTGTTTTGTATCTTATATAAAGAAGATTTGTAATTAGTTATTAAGTTATTAATGATTTATAACTTTACTTATAATCCGTTCCATACTGCAAAATAAGACTTTTAGTCTTGTGTATGGAGCAATACAAATAAATAAATAAATAAATAAATGAAATAAAACTTAAAAAAAAAGGTTTTTTTACCTTGTTTAAGGTCCATTATTTTTAACAATTTCGATCAATCATCGAATAAAGTTTCCCAAGTTTTAAATAATTTCTTTTGAAATCCCTTGCACTTATCCCAACGAACAGAGATCAATCAAATGGTCAATTCGTCACTACTTCGAAATTTTCTTTGTCGGATATTTCTCTCATAATGAACACGGAGATTTTCCCTGGAGTTTCGAGAAGAACTTCCATCGGATTTAGACCATTTTATAAAAGTCATGCCTTGATATTGAACTACTGTCCAATACGACTAATTTGAAGTTTGTCGTCCATATTATTATTCCAGGTAAAAAAGTAAGTCTTTCAACAGGTTTCCACTCCTGAGTTGAAGAGTGCATTATGGTATCCATAATAATATTAGTAAATTTCTAAGGAATTTTGTCATTTATCTCTATATGGAATTTTCTAAATAATCAACTTGTTTCTGATATTTCATGAATTAAGTTTTTGCTTTTAAGCCTGTGGAGTTGCTTTGTTAGCCAGTAACCTAAAAATGAGATATTGTACCTTCTATACCGATAAATAGAATGTAAAATTTTCAGATAAATTAAAATTTCTCCTTTCAGTACGAAAAATTTGCCGTTTGCAAACAGATTGTGCTAAAAAATTTTACAAATATTAAAAAAATTGGGAAAATTTTGAGGAAATTGTGCTAAACGGCACTTGGCATAATTTTTCAAAAAACAAGTGCCAAAACCAAAAAAATTATGCCTAAACGGCACAAATTATGCCAACATGGTAACACTGATAATGAATACAGTGACTAATATTTGAAAACGAATTCCTATATTGCACTTTTTTTAGTTGTATCTTCCATTTCAGATGAAAAAGGTTATAAAAATACTCATATTGGTTAATAGAACTTAATTTCTGTAGTAACAACTTGTATTTACTAAGACCAATTTCTAATCTATCAATAACATCGACGAATAATTATGATGTATGACAGTTATGAATTCTACAGTGCTATTCTCGACCGAGTGACAAGCATATTTGTCGTGACAGTAAATACATTAGTGACAATAACTTCAATTTGCTATTCTGGATATCAAATGAAAGCTCTTTTTGTTTTAGTTGACAATGATAGTTATAACCATAGATAAAGCAAATAATAGAGATATCATTTTCAATTGTTTAAATTACGTTCACAAAAATTTCCCACAATTTTGAATAAACGTCAATGAGAAGTATGGGAAACTTCAGTGAAAGTGACATGAGTACAGGACAGCACCTAGTGAACAAAGTTGACAATGGTCGCGCTATATCTATTATTTCCTTTATCTATGATTTGGAGAATATTTGTATGTAGAAATTTTTATAATTTGAAATAAGTAGGGATGGGATTTCCGTGCCATCAATGTTTTTTCTCTAAAGTTTAAACGTAATTACACTAATTATATTGATGAATCACACAATTTGCAGAAAACCCACATTGACTTGGTGCATATTTTTGATTTTTTTATGATAAATGCTTTATTTCCTCTAAAAGCATTTTATTTTCATATTTAAAAAAACTATGTCTATGTATAACAAAATTAGTCAAAATTGCCAGTCTTCGGGAGAGGCTCAAACTTACGTCAATAAATTACTAGCACATGAAAAATTTAAATATTTTTGAATGACGGACCCATGGAATCCACTTGGTACAAAAAAGGATTGCGAGGGCGATGTGATGGTTTTATGTATGTAATTTTTTGTAGAAAGCCTCACAATAAGCAAAAAAAATATATAACAATTTTAGATAACGTGGCGAGTTATCGGGTAAAACGCCGGCTTTGTTTCCGATTCACAAGACCCCCTATATTGTGGTAATTTAGGGTTATTTGAGTCCCCAAACCCATATTTTAGACGCTCTAAGCCTCTTATATCCGACTGATATATATAATATTTCGTGTTCTTTATTTGTCTCTAATTTCGTTGTTCTACCAAGTTGTAAGCTCCGTCGTAGACTGGGAATTAAACGTTATTGACAACGTATTGCTGAATTTTCAATGTGATGATTTTGTTGTTGTCTTGAGTAACAACAAATATTTAAAAAAATCAATGAGTGTTCGAACTCACGGATGATGTGTTAACACCTGTTTGCTACACGGTACCTGTTCGATTTCTATGAACACATTAGTAAATGTTACATTGGAAAATAAAAAATAATAGTTTTTTTGTATACACCGGGCAATGCTGAACACCAAATGACTCGCTTTGTTTGGCCATAGCAACAACAACGAAACAACCAAACACACAACATCACACATACTTTGTCCGAAGTAGCTGACGCATACGTGTGTCACCATAACGTCGACTGCAAATGAAATTTTGCGTGGCTATGCTTTATATCTCCGTTCAACAACAGCAACATGTACATACATACATTATTATGTTAATACATACGCTATAGACACAATTTCGTTTGCCTCACCCCTGCCACACCACTCTTTCATTGCTCTCTTGCACGCTCATTTTTGTTTAACACGTCATTATTCTCTTTCGCAGTCGCAGAAAATCTGGTTTTAGCAGCAGCATAAAATCTGGTTTTAGCAGCAGCATAAAATCTGACTGATAGATTTAGTCCCTATACGCCGCTATATATGTTAACACATCAAAGACATATTTTTAAATGCATTTGTTTTAATTTTTAGGCAAATTTTGATCTTTTACGAGCATGTCTTAGGCGCATATTGTTTAACAATAAATGCATGAAAACCCCATCCCTAGTAACAAGTATTTGTTAGGCAAAGGTATCGCCAGATTGAAAAATTATGAATTTCAACTGTTTTCAACAAACACAAAAGCTCTTCATAATGTAGTTTTTAGTTTTGGTAACAATGATATTATTTTTAAAACACAACAGTGCTATTCTCGAATTCATGACAACCGTCATTTGTGAGTTTATTGTCATTGGCATTTCAATTATCAGCTTTTTTGTTTTAAAATTAATATCATTGTTTTAAAAATAATATCATTGTTTCCAAAACTAAAAATAACATTATTAATAGCGTAGACAGACGACAGCGTTAATTTGCATTAGCAGTCTTAATTCAAATTAACTTGTGAATTATCGCCGTCCCAATGTGTATTAGCGTTGGCGTAAATGCATGAAATCAGAGTGCATTTATACTGCATTTAGTTATTTCAATATGGCAACACCGTCGACAATCAATCAGCTCAAGATGTATCTATACATAGAGGTGATAGCCGGAACACGGTGGAAGTGAAACTTTCTTGTGTTTGTTGTTTGCTTTGTTGATTTTATGTACTGACACCGCTGAAGTGGATGTTATTGCAACAACACCACCTGCTATCACCATGTATTTGATACATCTTGAATCAGCTGTTGTCAAATTGTTTGCTATCGTCAATTGAAAATTGATTCAAAGTCAGTAAAGGTGAGTTATTTTAATTGTTTTTTGCAAAAAAATGAGAAATATTTAAAATCGCAAAGCATTTTTTCCATTTTAAGATTTCCAAGGGAAAGAAGCGAAGCGTGTGGTGTGATGGAGATGCGGAGGTTCTGCATCTGATGTAAAAGTCCAAAAAATTACTTGACAAACAAACAGTTGTTTACAAATAAATAGCTGTTTACTAAATGCAAAAACTGTCGTCTGTCATGGCAAAATGTTAATTCACATTAGTGAGCTTTTAATGCAAATTAACGCTGTCGTCTGTCTACGCTATAAGAGCTTTTGTGTTTGTTGAAAACAATTGAAATTCATAATTTTTAATCTGGCAATGCGTTTGCCTAACAAATACTTATTACTAGGGATGGGGTTTTCATGCCTTTATTGTTGAACAATATGTTCCTAAGACATGCTCGTAAAAGATTAAAATTACATTGTCAATAAGGTTTAATTACGAGACTACGACGTACCTTACAACTTGGAAGCTTACAACAACGAAATTAGAGAAGAACACGAAAAATTATTTTTATATCAGTCGAATATGAGGCTTACAGCGTCGAAAATACGAGTCCATTTAGGTGCGGCCAAAAACAGGCATGTTTGGTTATTGAAATGAAACGCATTCTTTACGCAAATTTAATGATGTCTTTAGTTTTGTGGTGCGTTATCTGCAAATCCTCTCAATCCTTTTTTGTACCAAGTGGGTTCCATGGGTCCGTCACTCAAGAATTTCTAAATTTTTCATGTTCTAATATTTTCGTCTAATTTCTTGGCGTAAGTTTGAGCCTCTCCCGAAGACTGAAAATTTTGCATAATTTTGTTATACATAGACATAGTTTTTTTTTTAAATATGAAAAAAATATGCATTTAGAGAAAATAAAGCATTCATCATAAAAATATGCACCAACAAGTCAATGTGGGTTTTCTGGAAAGTGTGTGATTCGTCAAGATAATTTGTGTAATTACTTTTAGACTTTTGAGAAAAAACATGGATTGCATGGAAATCCCATCCCTACTTATTACCAATTAGAAAAATTGCTACATAAAAATATTCCTTAAACGGAGAGTCCAAACAACAAATTAACCAATTTTCCGTGTTTCCAAGGGTGTAAGAAAACTTATTTCAATTCACATCTTATTTTTTTTCCAAAATCGCCAAATCTTGCATTGAACCAACTTTTCTAAAATCCCTGGAAACCATTATAAATTGGCTAATTTATCTTTTGGGCACTCCGTTTGCGAGATATAGCCATTTTCTAATTCTGTGCTGTTTATTTACACAACATTTTTATTGTCATGTGCTGAATGTTATAACTATCATTGTCAACTAAAACAATAAGAGCTTTCATTTGGCATCCAGAATAGCAAATTGAAGTTCTTGTCACAAATGTATTTACTATCACGACAAATACGCTTGTCACTCTGTCGAGAATAGCACTGAAAAGCTTTAATCTTGGCACAGCAATTCCAGAATAGGTAATTGAAATACCAGTGACAATAGTTCAATGACAGTAAACTCATGAATGACGGTTGTAACGAATTCGAAAATAGCACTGCTAATCAAAATATAGACTTTCACCCATATCCTATCTTCCACCGTGAATTTGATTCACTTGATATATTCATTTCGCTCAGGCGGATCTAACTTGTTCTACATTCCACGTGAAATAGTTTTATCGATTTTACTTTGGAATATGAATAATTTTTTTAAACGTTTTTTTTTTTCTATCAGCAAATGTGGCATTGCTAACAATCATGTTTTATTTAACCAACAAGCAAAATTATCTGTTGCGCATAATTAAACCAAAGTTTATGAACAAGAAGAAGAACGAAAGTCTGGGCAACACAAAACAAAACTTTTACAAAAAATAAAATTTTTGTAATTATTTGATTTTGTTAAAAATTGCACGAAAATTAGAAAACACGTTAAATTATCATCCGGTAAATGCATTTTTCAATAAAAATAATTTTGATGTATTTTCATTGTACTTCCATTGAGTGACAGCAATATGAAACCCTTACACGAGATTTTGCGTGAAAGCGGAACTTGGAACATGGTCTCGTGAAAGCGTTCCACTTTCACTTGCAAACGGAAAATAGAACATGGGTGTTTAACATGTAATTTTCCATGCCTGAATTGATTTCCAACTAATCTTTTTGCTGTGTGTAGTTATGATGAAATTCAATGAAGTACGCTTCTCATTCTTGTAAAAGTTGCGGAAAAGATTACAGGTCTCACTTTTTTCACTTTAACTTCTATTCCCCGTTGCTAACTAGAGTCTAAAATCGAGTTTCACAGCAGACCACTTTCATGCACTTTTCTGTGTTCTGATTTCCGTAGGAATGAAGATATTGGAGAATCTCTCACATCTTCAGCTCTATTAAGAAAATTACTTGCAATGAAATCTCGAGGGATACCATTTTATATAAAAAATATTTTACATTACCTCTTTTTGATAATTCAGAGAATTTGATGCCGAAATACCAAATGCAACCTGTACACAGCCTGCCATAGCAGTTTTACTTCAATAACTTTTGGAGAATATGAATGTACGAATTCTATAGCACAAGAGGTTTTCTTCTTGGAACCAATTTCGAGAGTGGTGAGCAGACTTCTCCTTTAACTTGTAGCGAGCCCATGTAATGTAATAATCTGTGAATACTGGCTTTGAATTTATCGTTTCAATGTCACTAACCGCGATACTACCTTTTGTAATTTTGGTATCTTCCAACGAAAACTCGTCAATCTGATGTCATCTGACGTGAGATTCAATGGAAAATGAATAGAAAATTTTGATCTAAGCCTTATGCCATTTCTCGGAAAATCAGAATGCTACAACCTTTCATCTACTATTCAGTCCCTTTTTCCTTTCGCTTGACGTCTAATGACTGTATTACCAACAAGATTGCTTCAACACGTTTTTGTTTTGAGTATTGACCATTAAATATTAAAAAAAAAACAATCCAATTCCAGTGCATAAGAGTTTCAGGAAATGTACACTTAAATAATTACCTGAGAAAAAAAACCTTAGTAACCTTACAACAAGCAGATGACATTTCATAAAGAGATAACGATATTTTCACCAAATGGAAATGATAGTGATCCCACATTACAAAACCGGTTTATACTTACACCTCTATTCTTTCATTCCACCTATTCCAGTACGTAATAACAATTCCCATGAATTTGCATCAACTTCCTTATTACCCGTAGTAAAATTTGTTCTACATAAATATATTTATCCATAACTTTAACTTTCAATTTCACATATTCATCATCAAGAATATATGCTGAATCGAATGGTTGTATCAGTTTACAATAGCGGCATTCATGCAAACGTGAAAGCCGAGAACTTTTGCTCAGCGCAAGTTTCCCTCGCACCGTTGCATGAGGCACCAGGTAAAGTTGCTCAGCGTAGTTGTGCTCAAAACCATATCAGCTGACCAAGATGGATACATAAGGTGGTAGCAGTAGCAATTGCATGTATTATGTATGTGTACTTTTTCTACTGTTCTAGTGCTATCACCTTATTTATCCATCCTAGTCAGATGACAACGAAATGTCAAAAGTTTACACGTTTCTCCATCCCACGTTTGCGCAGCAAATTTGCCTCGAAAACTTTCCACGTTTGAGCAAGTCGCTTTGTATGGGAAATTTGTTTGTTTTGACGTTTGCTGTGCAAGTTTACGATGTTTTCGAGGTTTTTTCGAGCTTTCATGAAGACCACTAATATTGTCTTTGCCCTCCCGATAGCTTATACTTATAGTGAAGTTATAAGATTACAACGTTAGAACCCACATTGCCAGTCTATCTTTTAAGTTAGGTTACCGTATCTGCCGCATCAAACTACTGTGGTCTGTAATCACCTCAAATTCGTGCAATTCCATAATACTTTCACTGTAACAGAGGCGTTTTTGGGCGCTATTTAACTTTTTGAACACGACAGCTATTGGGTATTCCTCATCATTTTCTGCTAATTGAGTGCCAATACCAAAATTCTTCAATACCGGAGCGGTATTTAATAGTGTTTTCGCCTCCCGAAACGATTCATCCGCTTTACTATACCAATCAAATTTTCTTTTCAGCGACAGAACATCGGTTATTGGATGCGTAACATCAGGAAAATTAGAAATAAATCGGCGAGTGTCTTGTTTCAGTGTCTTAGGTGACCCAATTTAAAATCGAATTGACATTTTCACCGTCAGGATACCACCGTCGCCTCTAACGTACCCTATGTACTGAACAATTCGGACACAGAATTTACTTTTACTTAAATTTATTGTCAAATTCTCCTTTTTAAATTGTTGTGTCAAACTGTCATATGGGTCCGGAAGGAATCTTACCACACATATGTACGTACATCATCTATATATCCGAAAACCGAATGTTTGAGTCTATTAAACGACACATTGTTTGCGGGAACGTACACCAACCACAAGGCATCACCTTAAACCAGGGGTCGGAAACCTTTTGAGACGGAAGAGCCAAAAGTTACAATTTACAAAATTTCCCAGTTTTTAAAGAGCTACTAACGTTTTTATTTAAACATTATGATATTTGATTAGCATTAGGTATATAAATTTGATTTTTGATTTAAAATAAGTAGCTTTAATTTATATACAGCCGATTTTCCACAATTCGATTGCTGTACGTTGTCTATTTTCGCGGATGACACAGCAATCTTCAGCTCTGAAATCTTGACAGAAGATATAATAGCTAACTTACAGAGAGCATTAGCCGAAATATTATCTTATTTTACTAAATGGAAAATAATGTTTAACTGCGAAAAGACATAGGCAATTTATTTTACCAGGAAACGGAAAATGTGTTATACCCCACAGACCACTGTAAATATCAACAACATTCCTATACGTTGGGAACAGAAGGTCAAATACTTGGGTGTTATGCTTGACACCAAAATGCTTTTTAAGGACCACATACCCTATATAATTAATAAGGTTAATGTACTAATCCGTATATTATATCCCTTCATATATCGAAATTCTTACCTAAGCATTTGTAACAAGAGACTTATATTAAAATCAATTTTCCATGCCGTCATATATTATGCATCCCCAGTTTGGTCTACTACTGCTAATTGCAATATAAGAAAATTGCAAATAACTCATAATAAGTTATTGAAATTAATTTACAACCTCCCATGGTTATTTTCTACCACTCGGCTTCATGATATCGCAGGTTTAGATTTAGTAGCTGACAGGGTCTGCAAACTAACTAATAATTTTAATCTCAGATGCCTGAACTCCGACATCGATCATATCAATGAGCTTGCACCTTCTTAGGTGTTTATCTAGTCAGTAGTTAGTTAAGTAAAGTAGGTTTAAGTAATTCATATAGGTTTTTGCCCAGTTTTTGCCTCCATTGAAATGTTATATTTGTATATAAAAATTTTGTAAACATTGATTAATTATTAAGTTGAAAAAGAAAAATTCTTGTACTCTTAAGCATGTAATTATAATGAATCTGAAAAATGTAAATATTATGGAAATAAATTGAAATTGAATATTTATTCATATAAAAAAATGAAAATATTTCGAACAAACCGTATTAAAGTATTTTAGCTAGCTCTGCTAGAATAATAAAGTTAGTAATCAAATGATATAAGTATAATTATTGAATAACATTTACAATAGTTACATCAATGGAAACATTGGCATTGCATTCCTTTTGAAAGTTTGGTTAAATCTGGCTCATAACTTGTTGTTTTCTTAACTGACTCATAACTTGTTGTAGTTGGCTACTTACTTTACTTGTTATTATATTCATGCATGAGAATGTTTGCTCGCATGAATATGTTGAACCGAAAATCGTCAGTACTTCAAATGCGATCTTCTTCACCTCACTGTAGCATTCTGGAAGACTCTCCAATGCGTCAAACACGAGTGCCTCAACTCAAGGCATGTCTTTTAGAGCTGTCCACTTGTGCAGCATACTTTTCTGGATCTCTAACTCTTCTAACTTGCTCTTGAGTTGTGTGAACTTACCACTCCACAAATGTTGGATTTTAAAATCCAGTCATTGCAGTAGAAGCGAACCAGCATCAATTCCAAATGGCTCAATGTTGATCTCATTTGTATTTGTGTTGAGAGGATTTACTATGAACGCCAGATTACTTGCGTTTGTTTTGAATTGTTCAAATCTCTCAGCGAATCCATCCTTCACTCTGTTTATAGTAATGCTGACGTAATTCGTGTCAATATATTGAAATGATTTGAAATAATTTAACGCTCTCCATGTCTTCGACAAAAAGAAGTAATTTATTTTCGAAACAAACCACTTCGTTTCTTGCAGTTTTACTTTTAGCTCAGTTAGTTTCTTTGTAATATCCACAATGAAGTTGAATTTTTGCAGCCATTTGTCTTCTTTTTATTCGAGATGGACAATGCCTTTTTCATTGAAGAATGTTTTTATTTCACTCAAGAAAGAAGCAAAACGTTTCAATACGTTACCCCAGCCATTTTTGCACAGCTTGTGCTATATATTCTCCACGAGTTTGCCCTGAGAGCGGCAGCAATCCTAGCAGTACTTCTTTTGTACTTCTAAAAGGGTAACTTGTGTCATGTATTTTATGTCGTAAGACAACCATAGCAAGTGATAAAGCAGAGGCCAGTTGAATGTCTTCCACTTGAAGACATTTTAGAAGTTCTATCAGGTACTGCTTTTACAGATAATGGCATATCTTTGATTTTCTTCATGGTGTCGGTTTGTTTTTGAAATCACGAAACAGTTTTTCAGCTCCACGTATGAAACAATCTTTGACGTACTCACCATCTGTGAATGGTTTCCCTCTATTTGCAATTTGTAGTGCTATTGCGAAGCTTGCCAGATTTACATTATTTGAAGATTGCGCTCAGTTACTTATACTCTTGTTTTTGTTTTTGAAACTTTTTTTCTTGCGTCAGGGGTATGTTTTCGAATCGCAAATCGGGTGTTTTCTAGTGAAGTGTCTTCTGTGTCTTGACTTCTTATTGTGTGCAAGTTTTCTTGGCAAATGAGACAAGTCGAAAGGTCATCTGTGTTGCATATGAACACAAACGACTCCGTTCAATCCTTATTAAATTCGCAATTTTCTTCTTCAGTTCGACTGTTCTTTTTGTCACATACCATTCCGGTGGCCGGGCTGAAATAAAGTTTTTTAAAAAATTATTTTGCTATCTAAAACGGCGTAATAAACCGTTAATTAAATATTTAATTTCGTTAATTGCTAATCTGTAGAAATGTCAACTTCGTTAAACGTTAAAGTGTAGGGACAAGAATAGAAGTATATTTTTCTTTTTATACCATGTTTACTTTATGTCACTGTAACAAAATAAATATGTATACGAAATTAATAAAATGCTGTTGTACCTTTAGACGTTCGAAGGTACAACAACATGAATATCCGTAGGTACAACAAAGGGTAGTGTTACGAATATCCTCATTCGTCTTCGCGCTGTTTTATTTCCCGTTAATAAAACCAGGTTCTTTTTATATCACGTTCAACTGTTCCTTTTGGAACGAAGTTCCTTACCGCACGTTGCGGGATGGGGGGCTAAATGAAAAACAAAATTAAACAACTTTATTACATCCCAGTATTATCAACTATATACTTTTACCATAGATAAAGGAATTAACTAGATATCGCACATAAACCAAAAATAAATGGTTTCCCATTATAGCTGAATGCAATAATTACAACGTTTGAGCCCAAACAAAATATACCTTGCAAGATGTATTTAGAACAATAGGTGTGGTAGGCAACATCAAGAGGGATTTTGTTTTGTGATCCGTTGCTATTAAATTCAACACAAACGAACACCAACAATAACTGTAAACAAAAAGACTCATAATCAAAATAACAAAATTTGAACTTGAAAGTGGGGAACACAACGACATACAAAAAATTAAGTTAATTGTTCGAATAGCACAGCCCGGAAAATTATACTTTTTTGTATGTATCAAATTTCCCACAGTGTTGAATAAACGTTAGTGAATGTTATGAGAAACTGCAGTGAGAGTTACAAAACGACCACACAGCACCTAGTGGTAGTACTTGACAACGCCTGTGCGAGATCTACTTATTTCCTTTATCTATGCTTTTGCTTTGGTTTGTATCTAGACTAACATATGGTGGGAAATTTCTTGTTTAATGGGAAGTTTTCTAGGTGGAGCGCCTGTAACAAATATCTATAGATATATCTATCTATGTATCTATATATATAAAAATGAGTTTGTGTTTGTTTGTTTAAATTTTTTCGCTCTGACGAATTTTCTAATAGACCGAATGTTATGAAAATTTCACAATGAGGTACTGATAGTCCTTAGCTATACTTGGAAAAGATTGGGTAAAAGGGCGTGGCACCGCTCATACAACTTGAAATTTAAAATGGCTATATATCATGAACTATGAGAGGTATGAAAATGAGATTTGGTATATATGTAAGTTGTTCGTACAGTTCGAATAACAGTCAGGGTGGAAGTGGGCGGTTCTACGCCCCCTTTTCAAAAATCGCTCTGACGGCTTTTCTAGTAAACCGATTGGTATGAAAATTTTGCAGTGAGGTACTGATGACCTGCTGATAGTTCTTGGTGATTGGATAAAGGGACGTGACACCTCCCATACAATTTGAAATTTAAAATGGCTATATCTCATGAACTATCAGAGGTATGAAAATTAAATTTGGTATATACATATGTTGTTGGTACAATATGAATTACAGCCAGGGTGGAAGTGGGCGGTGCAACGCTCAATTTTCAAAAATCGCTCTGACGGTTTTTCTAAAAGACCGATTGTTATGAAAATTTCAGAATGTGGTACTAATGACCTGAAGGGGTTGGCACCGCCCTTATAACTTGACATTTAAAATGGCTATATCTCATGAACTATCAGATGAATGGAGATGAGATTTGGTATATATGTTGTTGGTACAGTATGAATTACAGCCACGGTAGAAGTGGCATGTGCCACGCACCTTTTAAAAGAAACTGTTTAGCAGTCATAATAATAGTTTGATCGTCCTGGAAATTTCACAGTATGTTACAGTTGGCCTACAGATACGAACAGGCTATTTGGAAGCAAGTGGACAAAAAGGTTGGAGGTGCCGCCCACACACATCAATATTTGACTATTACATAAAGTACCCTGCAGAAAAGGGAATCGACTCTACGTCGATGAATTCATCGACTACCACAAAAAGCCATCGATTACCTGCCAAACTACCCGCAATGCTTTTGAGCGGCGAATTTAACAAGGGGATGGCCGCTTTGGTGATGGCTCACCCTTTGAACTACCATTCGTCGATGAATTCCTCGGTAACATTTCATCGACAAATTTGTCGGTGACATTTCGTCGACGAATTCATCGACAAACAGTGATAGCAAAGTGAAAAGAACCCAGGTTCGATTCCCTGCTTGGGTTTTTTCTTTTTATTTTTTAATAATTTGTTTAAATAACCGATGTCGTTCTTAACGATATTTCATGTTCGTTTCAAAACAAATTTGTCCATTTTTAGCGGTAAAATTAAAAAATTTTCCGGCAATTTTTAATACACTTTTTGTTGATATTTCTTTAATTATCATGTGGCATGTGTTTTTGGTAACAGAATTCCCATTACAGTTTATCCAAATAATAACTAATCTGTAAAGTTGGTATTTCGTTGCAGTGTCAGTACCTTTGAAAAGAATGCATTTAAACAATAGTCAAATTTGAATAAAAATACTGTACAATAAATTATCTGAAGTAACAACTTGCTTTTTTTAAACTCAAATTTTTTATTTCAATTCAACTACAAAGTTAACAACTTAAAGGATTAGGTGAAAATAACACTATTAAATTCTTAAGGTTACTTCATTAACGAAGAACAATAGAAACCACTTTACAGACACCACTTTACTGATTACCACTGAGTACTAATGTAATCGGCGATGTAGTCGATGAAAAGTTGCCAGCCACTACTTGTGAAACTGCAGGGATCGTTCGCTTCAATTTGAAATCGCTTGTATTAGTGCAAAATCAAAAAAATTCAAATGGAAGACTGCGAGGAAATGCGAGATTTTATTGAAGTTTATAAAAGCATGTTTTTGTTCTTCTTCCTCCAAAATGTCATTTACAACAAGTAAAGCGACAACATCCGCGTTCATCGTTACGCACGAAAAATATTTCCTAAATGAGATTGGTTCGCAGGTTATAGCGTGTATAGCAAAAAACCCCAACACTCTTACAACCGGTTGTACAACGGTTGTAACGTGTGTAGCAGCCATTACACTAAACTTTTCCCAACACTTGTACCTCATCTACAAAGTGTACTTTATCTTATTAGTTTACCTTGCAAGATGTATTAGAACAGGTGCTAGCAGTCGGTGTTGTAGCCAACATCAACAGGCATTTTGGATTTGAAGTTTCTGAAAGACAAATAAGTTGTAAAACAGTTTTTAATAAATTGTTAACATTTTATTTTATATTATTTTTTCATGTTATTTCATACTACACCATTTTAGTTTCTGAAATAAATAATTTTTTTTTATTTTATTTTTTGTAGCAAATTTTCTGCGTACTCAGGAAGTTGTTTCAAAACGTCACTAATCACGGCGCCCACTCATTCACTTATCGCAACCTACCTATTTGCACCTCTTTACCAACACGTTTTGCAACTTTCCTCATTTCAACTTTAATATTTTTATAATTGTTTTGATTGTTTGTATTTGATACACCATTTTTTACCTTTATAGATAAGTTCGGAGCAAAAACTGTATTGAACTGGCGATTCGAGACATGGAATGAGCCCGATTTGTTGGCATACAACAAGATAAATTTCACTCTAGATGGTAAGAAGTATTTCAGTCTAGTGAAACAATTAAAAATGTTCTAAATAAGCATCCGCATTAGACAGAACACTTTGTTGTAATTTTTCATGTTTAACAGACCATACCTCTCTGTTCATAAATGCATCACTACTCTGCATCTGATGCGTAGCACGGTCGTAAATGCAAACTCTATCAACATTGCACGCGTCAATATTCGTAAATGCAACACTGCATTATCTGATGCGCAAACTTTCTGCAAATTTGCAGCATAAAAATGTCTGATGCACAGAATGACTAAGTTCAAATTTTATTTATGTATTTCTTAAGTTGTTTCATTTTATTAGAGAACTGACAGATACCAAATTTTCCTGAATCATTTTATTTCATTGGGTTTGTCTCCAATTCGAATATTTAGTTCAATACGAAATTGTCAATTGTAGCGTTTTTATTGCAAACTGAATACCCATCAAAAAAGCATCTGTATCAGCTGATTGGCATCAGTGACGCCAGATGCAAAGCAGTGATGCATTTACGAACAGACCCTATTTGGTAATACTAATCTTGAATGACCTTCAAACGTTGTTTTATAGATTGCACAATAAAACTGTCACATATTATATTTTTACTAAATTCTGTATAGTTTTTAACCATGATACTAAAATATTGTTGGTGTTATATTCGTACTCTCCCACACATAAGTTTATCAGTAAATTTGTCAGATGTTTTGAATGTCTGATGATGCTATCAGACGAATGACGAACTATTGAAAATATGTAGAACAAAGCTAATAAAAAATAGTTAATATGAATCTATATTTTATTTATTCAATATCAATATTAAAAATTCACAAAAGAAACTAATTTTTTTATTACGGCTTTAGTGACCGTCGGTGGTGCAATGGTTAGTGTGCGCGGCTCTTGTACATGAGATCCTGGGTTCGAACCCTGCTCTGACCACCTTCAAATTTCTTTCGGCGGCGGTCACCTCGCATAGTGACGGCGACACTATCGAGTATATAGCCATGAAAAAGCTTCTCAAAATACCGTTCGGAATCGGTGTAAAACTGTAAGTCCCAATCAGTGAGTGAAAACTGGAAAGAGCACAGCGCAGTGATTGAGAGAAGTTCTCCCCGGTCCCTTCATGGGATGTAATGGGAAACCATTTTTTTTTTTTTTTTTTAGCACAATTGACTCGTCAAACTACGAATTGTTAAACTTTTTTCACACACAATAGAATGTTACACTTAAATTTACGAGGTACATACTTATGTGTATGAAATAGTTACTCAAAGTTCGAATGAAAAATATTGTTTTTATGACGAATTCGTATGTAATATGTATATTTTCACGGGCTAGTAAGTCCAAGTGATACTAATATGAATAAATAAAACTAATCTATTTAATTTTTTGCTCAACGTTTCCTTGGATTTTGTCCGAACATCTTCAGGAGCGGTATTTGTTATTTTAAATTGTATATAAATTGTTTGTATTTATTAATGTTTTATTAATGAATTTTGTATTAACTTTGTATACTTAAAATTAGCTTTTTATTGTAATTATTATTCTTCTTATTATTCTTCTCACTCTTCTTCACTCCGGTTCACTTTTTTAAAGGCACTAAAAATTCCATTTTCAGCAGCCTGTATCTTTTGCAATTTGTAACCAATTGCAGTATTTTAAAATGGAAATGGAAGCTAGACATCTTGAGATATAAAAAAAATCATGACATTAGTGGTTCCTTAACTAAATAACTTTTTTTGAGCAATTTATAAAAAAAAGCCCAAAAATGTGCTATTTTTTGGTTCATTGAATAAAGCCATTTTTTTATTATGATTAAAGTAAGCGATGATTTTTTGTAGGTAGCGTTTGTATATTACAATTTATTACATCTTAATCATCGGCTGTGCAATGGTTAGTGTGCGCGGCTCATGTACATGAGATCCTGGGTTCGAACCCTGCTCTGACCACCTTCAAATTTCTTTCGGTGGCGATCACCTCGCATAGTGACGGCGACACTATCGAGTATATAGCCATGAAAAAGCTTCTCAAAATACCGTTCGGAATCGGTGTAAAACTGTAGGTCCCAATCAGTGAGTGAAAACTGGAAAGCGCACAGCTCAGTGATTGTGAGAAGTTATCCCCGGTCCCTTCATGGGATGTAATGGGAAACCATTTACTTTTTTAATCATTTTACGAGTCAAAATGACAAAACAAAAAATTTTAAATCTATCGGAAAAAACTAAAATTGATATTTACCGTTCTGAAGGATATTCTAACCGCGCAATAGCTGAAAAAACAGTTGGCGACAATTACATCAAGGACCCCTAGGGATATGGAAAAAATGTTAAAGGAAGGGTATCATTGTTTTTATCTACTTATGAGAAAAGAAAAATCATCAGAAGTGCTTCTAATTCTCCCTTATCCTTGTCAAAAATAAGAGCTCCAGCTGGAGTGGAAGCGAGCAAGCCATCAGTACGCAGAGTAATTAAGAGCTGGAGTATCTTAAATACCTATTATTACAAAAAAAAACCGCCACTTAATGCACCTCGTAAGAAAAAGCGGCTTCAATTCGCAAGAGACTACATGGTATGGGATGTGCAGCCAAGAGGTCATGTAAATGACTGGAGAACCGTTGTATTTACGGATGAGAAGAAGTTTAATTTGGATGGGCCTGATGGCTACAACTATTATTTCCATGATCTGTGCAAAGAAAAGGTGCCTGCGGAAAAATTACATCAGAACCGCATCTATGGCCGATAACCTGAATGGGGTTTGAAAACGAGAAATTACTACTCCCAGGTAGCTAAATTTTCCACCACGGAAATGTATTAATGATTCCTGGAATATTTACATTCCACATTCTTTTGACTAATTAGTTAATTTTTTTTATCCTCATTACATGGTACATTTGAGTATCCATCTGAGAATATTCACCATTCAATGGAATGGAGTATAATAGTAGGAAAATTGAGGGAAATTAAAGAACCTTTCGACAGGTCATACAAAAGGCCTACGAAAGACGAGAATGTACAAAAACACCTCGAAATACTTTTAAACTGCCTGCAACGTGTACGAGTGATCCTTAACGTGAATTACTCACGACTAACTTCACCACACAAAGCGGCAGCAAGTAATTTTTGTTCGGATCTTTGGGAAAAGATTCTACACGTTATCGACAAAAAGGGTATCCAATTGGAAATACCTCAGTCCTTTCACGAGGAGATACCCAAACCTCGATACGAGAACACAATAGCTCAGTCCTTTCACGAGGAGATACCCAAACTTCTAGACGAGAGCACAATGCCTCAAACACCAATTGAATTTTTGGCTATTGCCTCATTCCGGAGTTTAATGGAAAACCTGAATACCTTCAGAGTTTCACGGCTGCATTGAATTTGGCAGACAGCGTTTGCGATGGTAACGACACCATAGTAATAAATTTGGTGAAAACTAAATTGAAGGGAACCGCAATAAATCTGTTGAGCGGGAATGAAACAAACCTCAAACAGGTCGTGGAATCCCTATGGAAAAATGTCAAAGGTGAGTCAACTGACGTTATTACAGCAAAGCTGATGAACGTCAGACAATCCAACAAAAACAATAACGCCTATATTGGAGAGATAAAGGAGTTGACTAAGTCACTCAAATCGGCGTACATTACGGTCGGTTTAGAACCGGCCCTAGCTGGAAAATACTCGACAAAGACTGCGGTCAAGGCGATGGTAACGAACGCCACAAATGAGAAGGTCAGGATGATAATGCAGGCCGGACAATTTTTCACAGTGAACGAGGCAGTGGCGAAGTTCGCTAACTGTTGTACCGAAACCTACGGTCAACAGAACACAGTGTTATATTACGGTAACACAGCTTACCGCAGACGAAGCCGAGGTAGAGGTAGGGGTAACCCCAATAATCGTGGAAGAGGATACTATCAAAATAACAATAATAGAAGCGATAACGGCTACCGGGTAAACAATACGGGCCGCGGAAACGGTTCCCGAAACGTCAGCGGTAACGTAAGAGTGGCCAATGACCAACAACATATGACGGAAAACCAGAACGAGCCCCTGAGACAATAGAGAATTCCGTATACAAGCTCAACCTTAATATTAATGGGTTTGTAACCTTTCTTAATAATGCAACTACAAAACGACTAACTTTGCTAGTCGACACGGGAGCGAACATATCACTCCTAAAATTTTCAAATGTGGATCATGAGGACCTAGACAAATATACCTTGACTACCATAAGCGGAATAGGTCAAGGATCAGTCCGTTCATTGGGCTGTACACAAGTGGATTTGCGTATCGAAAATATACTGGTAACATATAGATTTCATGCTGTACCAGACGATTTTCCAATACCGAGTGATGGAATCATCGGTATGGACTTCACAAGGGAATGCCAGATAAGGACTGGCTTGTTTTGCGACCACAATACTTCCCACAATACATTGCAATCCCAATTAAAAATACTTGTGGTAATGGCCAACTTGTACTCCCCGCAAGATCACAAGCGGTGAGAAAAGTGTGCCTTAACGCAAAACAGGAAGACTTACTTATAGCCAACCAGGAAATTCAACCTGATGTGTTCATTGCAGATACTATGGTTGGTTGAAATGGCTGCAAGACAGCACGCTGTCTAGCACACTTAGGCTAAAGAAGCCCATTGTGATACCTGCAGTTTCCTCCATAGCAACAATTGACTAGTCGTCCAGCCAATTTGCCCTTTCAATAAATTTGTCTATAAGACCTACAGGAATATCCTGTAGGGCTACGGTGCTAACTAGATGTGTTCCCAATATCCTACTTCTCAGTCCTGCCAGAGCAGGGCAATCCAAGGGAAGGTGTTTCGTCGTTTCCTCGTCCTCTTCCATGCAGCATCTACAGAGAGTGGAGTTTCTCTGTCCCAATCTTAGGGCGTGTTTTCCTACAAGACAATGTCCCGTAAGTGTTCCTATCATTGTGGATAACCTGCCTCTCGGCAAGTTAAGTAGTTGCCTAGTCCTCTTCCTGTCCACCTGTGGCTAGAGGACCCTGGCTTGTTTGCAAGTTGAAGTAAGTCTCCTCTTGTCCTTGAACACATTATCGGCCCACTGCCTGATCTGCAAACGGCAGGTAGAGATTGGCATATTAACACCTTCTTTTGCCTGAAGAACCTGTGCCTTAGTGCCCTGTCTAGCTAACGCATCCGCTACGCAATTGCCTGGAATGTCGCTGTGTCCCGGTACCCAGACGATGATTAAAAATATTCTGCCATCACCCTAAGTGATGAGTGGTATTCTTTCACCGTCAGGGACGTAGCAAACATGGCTTCCAGGGATTTTATGGCAGCCTGGCTGTCTGTGAAGATACATATTCTCCGGAGGGTTGTGACACTACTTTTCAGTAGTTCCGCAACCTCCAGTATGGCGGTAATTTCCGCCTGAAATACACTACTGTGATCAGGCAGCTTGAAGGATATATTTATATTTAGGTCCGGTGAATGGACTCCATAGCCTACTTGCTCGTCCAACTTTGATCCATCCGTGAAAAATCTGATACTACTGGTATCCCCTTCCAGTAACATTTCCCAGGTATTCCTGTTCGGAATAGAAATCCTTAGATTTGTCGCTGGTAGAAGGTAGGGGATACAGTAGTCCGTTTTTACGGGAATAGAGTTGATCCGGTGTAGTAATTCAGCGTGTCCGGAATGCCCCGATATCAAAACGCCACAATCTCTGATTCTCACCAGGGATGTAGCGGCTGCCGATTCGGCCATGATATCAGGAGTACAGATGTTCAGGATAGCACTAAGTGCAGTACCTAACGTCGTGCCCATTGCGCCACTAACGCTAATCAGTGCTGATCTTTGAATTTTAATCAAGGAATTCAGAATATATTTCCTTTGGAGAGACCTCCACCAAACTACGATGTCATAGAGAAGTATTGGTCTGACTATTGCCGTATAAATCCACATGGTGATCTTAGGAGACAGTCCCCAGCGCTTCCCTATCGCCCCTTTACAGCAGTAAAGAGCAACAGACGCCGTTTTCACCCTCTCCTCCACATTCGGTTTCCAAGACAGTTTTCTGTCGAGAATTATCCCCAGACACTTGACCTTTTCCGTCAACTGTAATTGCACCCCATTAACTGACGGCAGTTCAAATGCGGGTATTTTATATTTCCGAGAGAACAAGATAAGCTCGGTTTTAAGTGGGTTAAGTGATAGTCCGTTGTTAGCGGTCAAGTTCGAAATCAGACTAAGTAGGCTGGTTGTACGAATGCTAAGTAAATTGAGGTTTCTACCCGTACAGATGATAGCAATATCATCGGCATAGGCAAAAGACCTGGCATTCGGCCCTGTCCAATTCAAGAAGCAGTTCATTGATAGAAGTTAACCATAATAGTGGAGACTGAACTCCCCCCTGCGGTGTCTCCCTGTTAACGTTCCTAGCAATTTTAACACCACCCCATTCAGCTTTGACGGATCTATCCACCAGAAGCCTCCCAATTAGGCGTGTGACTAAGCTGTCGACTCCTAGATTCTGTAACGACCTAAGAATCGCCGAAGGTTGAACGTTATTGAAGGCTCCCTCGATGTCCAGGAAGATCCCTAGAGCGAAGACCTTATACTCAAGAGAGTTCTCTATTATGCTGACTATAGAGTGGAGAGCCGTCTCAGTTGACCTGCCCTTGATATAGGCATGCTGAGAACTCGATAGTAGATTCTGTGGAAGATTACTTCGAACATGAATGTCCAGTAACCTTTCAAATGTCTTAAGAGCAAAGGATGATAGACTGATTGGTCTAAAGTCTTTTACTTTGACATGAGAGAATTTGCCCGCTTTCGGGACGAAACCCACTTTGATTTGCTTCTAAATGCTAGGAATGACAAGATATGTATAATACCTCCTGTAGTTGCGCGGGAATTATCCAGTCAGGTCCGGCTGATTTATAGCGCTTAAAGCATCTAATGGCCCATATCAGATTTTTTCTGCTCACTATTGAGCGAACTTTTTCTAAGATAGGTGCGTTTTCGCCTAGCTTTTCTGGCTGATGACCAGCATTCCGGTCATTGTTGGGAAAGTGGTTATCAGGGAGAATCCCAAGAGACTCTTCAGACAAATTTATCCACGTTCCGCACACGGTGGGTTTTTAGCGAGCACGCATCTTAAGCGCGCAGTCTGGTTGGTTACCTCAATGGATTCACAGAAGCTTCGCCAGGATTTCCGTTTGGCCTTCTTGATTTCACCTTTATATAGACTAATCTTGTAAACGTCCCAATCCCTTTGGTCGCCGCTCTGGACGATCTTAGATCCTGAAGCTCAGCGTTTTTTGTTACCCTTGGCAGCATTATAACCACTGGTCTTACAGGACTCATTGAGCGCGTTCCTCTGGCACATTAGTCGGAATATTCGGATGGTTACCTAAGAGTTTCCTTAGGCGCCCACGATAGGCGTTTTAGTCCGTTTTCCTATAATTTTTAAGAACTTCCTTTTTCAGAGGTTCGATATTTATGTGGAACTGTAGATATCTATAAAATGAGTGACCAGAAAGTACGCTCCAATCGGATACAGTTACATAGTCGTAGCCAAGTAGTAAACTTAGATCTAGTACTTCCCTCCTAACCGAAGTTATGAAGGTGGGTTCCTCGCCTCTATTACATATAGTCAAGGTTTCGCTTATAATGAAATTAAATACATTTTAGGTGGCAATGTTCTTGAATCGGTGGATTCATTTGTTGATCTTGGTGTTCTCTTGGACAGAAAATTGAATTTCAACTCCCACATAATTACGATGGTGAACAAGGCTTATGGCGTTCTGAACTTTATTAAACGTTGGGCAAAGGAATTTTCAGATCCCTACGTTACGAAAAATCTTTTTACTTCACTAGTCCGCCCTATTCTCGAATATGGATCAGTTGTTTGGGACCCCCAGTACAATTTGTATGTTAATATGATTGAATCGGTCCAGAAACAGTTTCTCATTTTTTGTCTGAGAAATCTTCAATGGAACCCGAACCATAATCTTCCTTCGTATAGCAGTAGACTAGCATTGATCAGATTGCCGACTCTTAGTAGTAGACGTACCATGATAAACTCTATTACAGTTTTGAAGATAATTGATGGATGTATATGTTCTGAATTTCTGTTATCTAAGATTTTCATAAATGTCCCATTGAGACCCACGAGGTACTATAAACTCGTAAACATCGAGTTTCAGCGTTCGAATTATGCGTCCTTTGATCCAGTTAGGAGAATGTGTCGTGACTTTAATGAGCTATATCAGTTTATTGATTTCACAGGTAGTTGGGAAACGACAAAGTCTAGCATAATTTGTCATTTGAACCGATTGCATTAGTGCTGTATATTCGTTAACGTACATATGTAAATTTAATTTACTTTATCCTTACTATCTGGTCTGATTTATGATTTGGTTTTCGTTTTGCTCGTAATTATTATATATTGAAGTATCTTATGTTAATATCTCGTGATGTGCTTTTATACTTATTTATGTTAGTGTAATACCAACTGGTGAAGAATTTCTGTAGTTGGTTGTAACGTGTGAACTTATAATCCTTGCTCTCCCGTTATAGACCGGTCTATAATGTGTACGCTGTCCTCACGTTATGGGGACGTGGCCCTCTCGGTCGGTAGGGGCGGGTAAGAGTGGCGGCGATGGGTTCGCTCGATTAAAAGAAAAAAAGAAAAAGAGACTCACCTCGATCATTGGTGCCGGTACTCGCCCATATTGTGTGGTGCGCGTTGGCATCGTCACCTATAATGACGCTAAAATTCCGTCTTTTTGCCTCCGATACAATATCCCTGACGCACTTCGGAGGGGGTGATTCAGTATGGTCGTGCGCCATGTACGATGAAGCTAGCCAGATGTCCCGCTGGCCGTTTTCCAGCGAGAGGCTGATGGCGGTTGTATCGCTATCACTAAAATTCTGCAATAAAATAGCATTAAATTTGTTTTTACTGAGTATATGTATGCAAGATCCATTGCGCCTATATATTCGATCATTGACCGTCCATGGTTCTTTTATCAGGGCCACATCGGCTCCACCCTTCGCAAGATGGAGAATGAGGTTGGCAGATGCTGCCTTACTGCGATGAAGATTTATCTGGAGGACTTCCATTATCTACAGGATCTTCAACTCCGGGTACCTCATTCACGGTTGTCTCGTGATCACCCTCGCTAGTGATGGACAGGTCGATGATGCTACCACTGTCGTCATCCAGTACTGCTTCTTCAGCATCTGCCGCCGTTTCAGAATGCTTTCCAGCATTAACATCTGTAACATCCGACTTCGACTCGGCCAATTTGCCACTCAGAGTATCCACTTTGTATACCCTGAGGGGTACACTCATGAACCCAAACCGAATTTGGCCTTTGGACTCCTCTAGGGGTTTTAAGGAATTTAAGGTTCAGGACCAAAACTACCTGCCGGGAGGTTCCTACAGGATCCTCAACCTTGACCACCTTCCAATTCTTTGCAGGAATGGATGGATAGCAGTGGCTGATGATCTTAGATACTATAGTTCGAGGCAAAAATGCATTCGTAAGAATACTGAACACAAATAGTTCCGACATATTTATTAGGCCAGATAAACTTATAACAGAGAATATATCGGACTATGATATAGTAGTGCCAGCGGAAAATTCTGGGAAAAGAACAACGGAAATTTTGGACAGACTGTCGAAAAATTTTCCGGAAATGTTTAGTGACCAGCTAAAAGCACTCTGTACGGACTATAATGATATATTCGGATTAGATTCAGAGCAAATTACTGTGAACAATTTTTACAAACGGCGTTTAAAGTTAAATGACCAGACACCGAGCTATATAAAAAACTACCGAATACCACATGAGACTAGAGAGGACGGCATTGTTGAACCATCCACGTCTGACTACAACAGCCTTTTACTATTAGTGCCTAAGAAGTCATTACCAAACAGGAAGGAGAAAAGATGACGATTGGTAGTAGACTATCGTCAGGTAAATACAAAATTGGTTGCGGATAAATTTCCCCTACCAAGAATAGGAGATATTCTTGCCCAATTACTTCGGGCTAAGTATTTTTCATGTCTCGACCTAATATCTGGATTTCATCAAATCGAGTTGCATAAGGACTCAAGGGGCATTACATCATTTTCTACGGGAAAAGGAACCTACCGTTTTAAACGACTCCCTTACTGACTATTCTTTTCAACGCATGATGACACTTGCGTTCTCTGTCTTGACGCCATCTTAAGCATTTTTGTATATGGATGATTTAATAGTGCTGGGATGTTCAGAAAGCATATGCTGAAGAATTTGACAGATGTGTTCGAATTTGACAGATGTGTTCGAATTGTGTCGAAAACATAATCTGAAGCTACATCCCGACAAGTGCTCACTTTTTATGCACGAGATAACATTCCTTGGTCATAAATGTACCAACAAGGGAATTCTGCCCGATGACGGTCAATACGCAGCTATAAGGGACTATCTCGTCCTAACTGATGCTGATGGAGCAAGAAGATTCGTTGCGTTTTGAAACTATTACAGTCGATTTATACGAAATTTTGCTGATTACTCACGTCATATATCAAGATTGACGAGAAAAAACGTCCAATTCAAATGGAGCGAAGAATGCCAAAAATCATTCGATTATTTAAAACTGGCATTGGTGAGTCCACCATCCTACAATATCCAGATTTTGATAAACCATTCTGTATTACTACAGATGCAAGCAAATAAGCTTGTGGGGCAGTACTCAGTCAAGAGTACGACGGCAGACAACTTCCAGTTGCCTATGCCTCTAAGACCTTTACTAAAGGCGAAAGTAATAAGTCGACAATTGAGCAAGAGCTCACCACAATTCATTGGACAATCACACACTTTAGACCATACACATATGGTAAACTATTGTTGGTCAGAACAGACCATCGCCCACTTGTCTACCTATTCTCTATGAAAAATCCTAGTTCGAAATTGACTCGGATGAGATTAGACCTTGAGGAATATGATTTTACGGTAGAGTATCTCAGGGGCAAGGAGAATAGCATTGCCGACGCACTATCGCGAATAGGCGATTTAAAAGAAATAAACTGTGGAATGACACAGTTATTGACCATCAACCAGAAAAAAACTTGGCGAATATTACAAGGATCAAAGAGTGGAGTACCAAAAGCCCAAAATATATGAAGTTATAACATTTAATGACGTCGGAAACTACCATAGGGTAAAAATACCATCAGACCATTGCTTCCTCAAGCATGGTAATAAAATTATCGATAAGATGAGAACAGACGACCTGTTCGTTAATGGGAAAGTTGAAAGTTGCCCAAGGTTAGAAATGATAATCGGCAAACATGGCATCGTCAAGGTACAACTGGCATCCAGTGACCAAATTTTCGAATTTGTCACGATGAATGAATTTAAGGCCTTGGGCAATGATATATTAGATAATTTAGAAGTAGCGCTACTAACAAAAGTGACCACAATAGAATATTGAAAAGATATCATGAAGACCCAGTGGAAGGTGGCCACTGTGGCATAACAAGAACTTATAAGAAGATAAAGACATTTTTACTGGCCAGGTATGACAAGAGCCGTAGCTAAATACGTCAAATCATGTATAAAATGTCAAACGGCAAAGGTAATGAGACATACCAAAGCGCCAATGACAGTAACACACACCGGTAGATACTATTGGACCGCTCCCTAAATCGCAGAATGGCAATGAGTACGCAGTCCCACTTATATGTGACATGACTAAGTATTTGGTTGCGATACCAATACCAAACAAAAGCGCGAAGACGGTTGCTAAAGCAATATTTGAGGGTTTTATACTGGTATACGGTCCAATGAAGACGTTCATTAGTATAAAAACTCAATGACTTATGTAAATACATGAATATAGACAATATTACCTCCACGGCTTACCATCACGTTCAACGAATATATGAGATCATATATATCCGTTAACAAGGACGACTGGGACGAATGGCTAAAGTACTTCACGTACTGCCACAATACCACTCCATGTGTTGTTCAAGGTTAATGCCCATACGAGCTAGTCTTTGAGAAGTTTACGCATGAATTTTATAAGTTCAGCAGTGTGGACAGAATAGAACCACTGTATAACATAGATGACAACGTTAAAGAACTTAAATACAGATTGCAATTGGCGAACGCCAAAGCGATGGAGCTCCTAAAGAAGGCCAAATTAGAACAGAAGTTACGGAATGATAAGAATATTAATAACTTAGAGTTAAAATTAGTTGATAAAGTCTTATTGCAAGATGAACCGGGACATTAACTGAATATGAAATATAAAGGTCCCTATAGTATAGAAAGTATAGAGAATAATATAAACATTGTCATAAGGGGTAATAGAAATAAGACCCAAGTAGTTCATAGAAATCGAATTAAAAGTTTTATAGAATAGCTCATAGGAATAGAATTATAAGTTGTAACAACCTTATTTCGCAGGTTGTACTTCCTCATAAATGAAAACACTTTTGCTTTTCAAAGGTTTCCAATATGTTTGGATTTTTATTATTTCTTTCCGAAATCGTCAGAAGTGAACTTCTGGTACTTTATAAAAGTCGAGACAATGTAACTTGCTGGCGAAAGGCAGAAAGCTAACTGATGCGATAGCACAAGGGTTCTCTCTTTTATACACAAATTATATTAGACAAATCAAGTAACATTAGAATTAAACAAGTGAATAAATATCAACAGGTAGTTAGAATTTGTGTATTGTTTATAAGTAGTAAATATCAACATGTGGTTAGAAATTATGTATTGTTTATATGTAGTAAATATCAACATGTGGTTATTTATATAATTTCATACTGTGTTCAAATAAAACAGGAACATATATGTGTATGTATAATAGTATATACAATTGTGAACTGCTTCAAAGTTTTATATAATAACTCATAGAGATTGAATAAAAAGCTATGCATATGAGAATAAATTGATAAATAAATGATTAAGAAATACATTAATGAGAAAGATAATACTGAATAATATGATCATTCGCGATGACACCCATTTTTTAATAAATGGTACATCAACAAGCATTTTCGGATTTAGGACGATGCCAATCAATATCAAGTGGCCATGCATGTACAGGATGCCATTGTTTGGTCTAGATTGTGGTCCGTCAACGGAGAGCATTACCAATCTGTGGCTCCATCAGGACGTAGCCACGTACTACGCAGCCGATGCCACAACGGGCATTCTGCACGACGGATTTAAGAATTATCTCACGCAGAGGCGGCGTGAATCCACTTAGACATTTTCTTGTGGGGTTTCCTTAAGTTGCAGATCCCTGCAACAATATAGCCCGCCCCATCGTTCATATTTAGCCAGATATACACCGAAGCCGCGGCGGTTGTTTGAATGACGGCATATTCCCCACATAATGTTCTTGATAGGCCTTTCAAATAAAACAAAGAATTCGGTTATATCTGACACCCAACTTGTTTCATTAAATTTTACCATCCTCTGTTGGAATATCCTTTCAAATGAGCACCCGAAGAAAACGATGTGTGTAGTGCAGATTTGGCGAACCTTACATTTTTGTTTTTCTGTTTCTGTTGTCTCTGGTTATACCAACCGAATTCCGTAGAAAATCTACATGTCTTTCCTACGTTTTTGTGATCCAGAATAGTTTGTTGCGTGTAGAGAAGTGTTTTGCAGCAATCATACATATTGCCTTGAACAATAGAGAAATATAAAAGAGCCGCTATCCCTCTCTTCGCGTACTCTTGATGACGACGAGGTAGTAGGCTATTTCGTCGAGATCGAGCTGCTTTTGTAATTTACTCTCTGGTTCGAACAATACGGACAGAAATAAAAAGGAATGTGTATTTTCGTTCGATTCAAACAACATAAAACATAATTTAGCTGTCATTAGTACCAATCAAACTCTTTTAAACTTTGTTTGCTGCTTGGTCTATAATATGTATGTATTCTTTTGTCTGCCATTCTACATCATTTCCGTAGTACCTCTTCGATCAGCTGTGCCATAGAAACCCTCTGCTTGGACTCATCGTTGAGAGTTTAATCACTTCATAAAAGAGGGGTCTGCTTTCTTTATCTTCCGATATTTTTGGGTGTCTCTCCACCTAAAATTTTATAAGTATTAAGCGTAATAACCAATACAAAAATAGAAGCAAACAGTCAACGGTGTTAAACGGTGGAAGAATCAAGTTTAACATTCTTTAGCAAATTGGTGTTGTATAGAAGACGGGCTAAAGGGCTAAATAAAAACTTAAAACGCGTGCACATTACGCGTTTTTGCAAAAAAGCGCCAATGACATTTTTTTCGCGTTTTGCAAGGTCGAAAAGTGGTAAATCTAGCCCCAAAAGAGCTAAGTTGGCATCACTGATGGGAATGTATTAAATATGACACCGCGCATATGCGACGTCGACTGACCAGTGTGCATGATGAATGAATGCATGCACTAACGCATATACACGTATTTAAGTTATTATTAAGTAGATGAGTAAGTTTATAACCACAGAAGAGGAGTAATAATAAAGAGCTCATAATGAAAAACATTTACTAACGGCTATTCAAATATTACAATTAAATAAGAATAAATCTTTCAATTTAACTTATGTTTATCACAGTTAGGTGAATAATGTTCAGATTGTTTCGTAACGCATGGAAATCGATATGAATTAGTAACACTACCTTATTCTAACCTCCATTTATTTTTTTATTTTGTGCGCCATATGTGGAACGAATAACTATTCTCACCATACAAGATATCGCCTATGTAGTACGAAAACTCATTAACTACAAAAATTATGTATTGAGATATAGAACTTTTTAGTATCTTTTTACAATTAAAAATCTATAAATAAAGAAATAGAAACATTTGATTCTGGTTAGTTATTAGATTGTCTTAAAAAGACCTTTTGCTATAAAAATTGTTGAAAAATAATCTATATTTGAAGACAAAAAGGTGTGAATTGTAGTTAATGATTTTTGCCTCACAAAATGTTTCTAAAACTTGCAATTAATGAATTTATTTTTGAATGTTTTTAATACATTTAGTTATAATTTACAACTACATAATACATAGTAAGAAAAACAGAGTTTTAAAGAAAGTAAATAAACATTAAATAACAGTGAATAATTTTTTAGGTTTTTAAATCTGCGTCGTTTTATGTCATTGTTTCCGACTCCTTATGAAGTCGGCAGGTTCATGTACCATTGTTTTATCTCTCTGGGTATAATGCCACAATCACATAGCTTTAATAAATCCTTCTTCTTCACTTCGCTGATCGGTAAAATTTCATTGTCAGCTTTACGAAGCGTTACAGTTTGGAGAGGTCTTCCATGAAGTCTAATATTAACTTTTTTATATGGTTGATTTTTTCATAAGTGTATTCAACCAGGATATTTTTTTCCGTCCTCACCAACATTTCGGTTTTTGATTAATAAAGAGTTTTTTCAACAGAGACGCTTCAAAAGTAAATCGATAGGGACAGCAAACGACGCCATATTTTTTCTCGCTCTTTTGACATTTCTCTTCAGTAAGGTTTGCCATTTCATCATGGAAAGATATACGAGCCAACAACGAGTCGCTCATTTCTGGCTGATTGGCTTCGTCAATATGCAAAATATGCGTTATTGGTCAGACAGCAATCCACACGTAATCCATGAGTCATCATTGCATCCCGAAAAAATTACGGTTTGGTGCGGTTTATGGGCCGGCGGCGTCATTGGGCCGTACTTCTTCCGTGATGATCAAGACCGGCACAATACTGTGAATGCGAATCGCTACCGTTCAATGATCACCGAATATTTTTGGCCCCAATTGGATAATATGGACTTGCAGGACATGTGGTTCCAACATGACGGCGCCACAAGCCACACAGCGAATGCCACAATCAATTTAGTGGAAACCAAGTTTGGTGAACGTGATATCTCACGAAATGGCCCAGTCGATTGGCCGCCTCGGTCGTGCGATTTGACGCCGGTAGATTATTTCCTGTGGGGCTACGTCAAGTCTATGGTCTATGCCAACAAGCCAGCGACGATTGATGAACTTCGTACGAATATCGAACGTGAAATTGCAGCAGTATCGGCCGATTTATGCTTGAAAACCGTCGAAAATTGGGTTGAGCGTCTGGACTTCTGCAAGCGTGCCCGTGGTGGCCATGCAAAAGAAATCGAGTTCCATACATAATGGCATCGAACGTACTTTCACAGGAATCAAGAATTTCATTGGTATCTAAAACCGGTTTTGTTTTATTTAAAAAAACTTTTGTAGCGCTCTTATTGAAAACCCCGATATCTCTGACAATGTATGAAGGTCAAAAAATCTGAAAATTTCAATTCTCTGACTTCGTGAGGATCACTGTCTTTAATCTTGCCTCTTTTTGATCTTGCCGCCTTGAACATTTCGAGCCTATCATTAATCACAAACACCGATCTCTATGTTTTTCTCGCTCTATCGCGGAATGCATAGAATCCCACTCCATGTAGGAATGACCGGATTCTAAAAATGTATGTTCAGCAAACATGTTGGTTTCGATTTCGTGTCAGAGAAAAGGGATAGTACTGTATTTTGGCTGGAAGTGATTTAGTATCAGTGTATAGTATTGTACCAATATCAGAGCTTCCTCGCTTTCCATTTAACTCATTCCAGGCGTAGCATAATGCTTTTTATCGTGACCACCCTCATATATCGTCAGATTGTAAACATTTATTTTACGACTGTAGTACATTGGAGAGGATACGGAGGATGGGATATGCAAAACACATTGAAGGTCAAAGGTTGCTGTTTTAAAATGTTGAAGTTCTTGAGAGTTTTCCTTATCCAATGCTTTAGCCTTATTGCAATCATCTTTTAGTTTCAAGTGCATATTGTATTCATCTCTGCGCTCTTCCGCTTGTTGTTGAGTCTGCCCGATTAAATTAGGTGCATGTAGTGCACTGATCTTTCTTATGTCTTAGGAATGATACTCGTAGATTGTAGTCAGTACAAACAATTTTTCTGGAGACATTTATTTTCACTAGTTTCGTTTTTAACGTTGCACGATTTACTTCATACAGTTCATCCATTTTTAAAATGGTGAGCGTTGGGTCTAAATACTTCTTTTGCGACGACTGTCTTACACAATGGCCAGGTACGGTTGGAAAGCTTTCAATATGTTGCTTTACTAACTTTAATGAATGGCTGTCAGTTTAATTGATACGACTTTGTTTGCCACGTTTATCACACCCTTGAAACGATTTACCGATATTTCAGTCAGAAATGGATAGGACCATTTGAAAAACTTTGCCTACACTCTCCATAACTCGCATTTACCATTGTAAAGGAAATATTTTTTAGAAAGAGACCGAAATTTATGGCTTCCTGCACTAGTTCTTCGCATTATGCCAGTAAATAAAACGCATTTCACAATAAAATCTTTCTGTCTTTTGTAGTCACTCATTACCCAATATACGGTACATATTTTTCTCCGATCTTCTTCTGTAAAATGCAGATGGCATTTAAAGCGACATTTCAAACAATCAACGGTTTTAGGCTCTTTTTCTTTTTTAACCCCGATGTGGTCATGCAGGGTAAACCTTTTGCTGGATCTTTTTTTGTCGTGTTTATTTTCCACTTGGATGGCTCAGAGCGTTTCTAGCGACACAAGCTTTTAGTGGCAATGTGAGGCTCACCAACATCAGAATCAATGCAAAAGTCACTCACACTAAAAAACGATGGTGTTGGAGATTTTTCGTCACATTCATTTTCTTCCTTTGGTGTATTCTTTACACGTTTAAAGAATTGTGAAATTATTGTTTGCTTGAACATCTTTCAAAAGGCGGACTTTAAATCGCGTTATTCTAAGAAAGAGTAAAATCTTGACCTTGGTATTTGAACGAAAACTATAAATACAGTTTATTAAGCCGATGTCGTGCAAATAATGTACTCTGTAAGTGTAGACTGCTTACAAAAAAAAGGAATGATAAACGTCTCAATATTTGTTACGATAACAAAACCATTGTATCTTACTCTGATGAAATATAATTTTTTTAAAAGTATGAACAGTGTATTAAAAAAAAATTATAAAATACCTAATGACTTTTTCTTCAAAAAAAAGTTTAGTACAAATTGTACTTCATGATTTTTTATTCCTTTTTTGTTTGTAAATAACAAAAATAGAGTAATATTGGTTTAGAGAGTAGATAGATGACAAGTTATAGAAGACAATGCAAAAACCCAGATTTTCTTAAATAAAATGTAGTTAATGAGTTTTCGTACTACATAGGCGATATTATAGCATCATAAGCGATTTTTTTAATTTTTAAACCATTATTTAAATCTTTAAGCCAGTATAATTTTTATGTTATTGTTCAATTTATGTCAGTTGCAATTTTATATGGATAAACTGTTGTCTATAGCTTTGTTTCCACACGTAATATTTCGCTGTTTTTTATTTTTTTCTATTTTGAATGAAATTTGTTTGGGGCAAATATAATTCAAAATTGGTATAATGGTAAAAACGGTAAAGCGGCACGTATGGAAACAAATATTAACTACCGGTTTGCATACCACATCACTCCGGATAGTCTAATGTACAGTGTCTATATCCAACCTGTTAATCTGAGATACCTCATTAGATCTCCTAGATCTATGTCGTGTATCTCAGTTAGGTTGTGTAGGATGGGCCGACCTATAGTCTTTAAGCATCTACTCATTAGATCCGGACAAATGTAGAACGCACATGGCCTCTTCTGCGTTTTCGCAGGTACTTCAGTGGTCATTATATGGAAGATTCAGCCGTCTTGCGTGATTATCGATTAGCCAGTGGCCGCGTCAGCATGGCAATTAGCCTTGATATTTAACCCCGATTTTTGCCAATCAGGGAGTTAGTCCGATGAATGTTATATTCTGGCCATGTGTTTCTGGATATGCGACAGGTTCCCGTCCTATCCCATCTGGCCCTGACACCATATGGAGTTCGGTGGAAGAGGATCCTGCCCTGGCTAGTTTATCTGCCCTTCCCTTCCCAAGGAGACCCGTGTGGCCTGGTATCCAAGTAAGAACCACATTGGCCAGTGGACCTACATAGCTCGACAAGTTTTTTCCCTACATTCACTAACGAGTTTAGTTGCAGTGTTGTTAGATTTAAGTGATAGGAGAGCCGTCTGGCTATCAACACATATTCCAATGCGCTCTGTTCTTCGCTGTAGTATGAGTGCAGGACAGGCTTCTTTGACGCTGCTCTTGTTTGGGAGTTTGAATGATACCCGAGCCGGTTCCACATTCCATTTTGGATCCGTCCGTAAATACTTTGCAAGTTGTTCCTGTAACATGTAAGTAGTTCCCCTTTATCTCACTATTCTCCTGGGAAACCTGACATCGAATAGGTTATCGAACGTCACTGAGGGGGTGCAGTAATCGGTGGTTATATTGAGTTCTCTTGGGATGTCTGTAGTATACTCGCATATCCATATGCGTTGCTCTTCCAGAGTCCAAGAGCGTTTCGTCGGGTGGCACTCCAGGCCACACTAGCTGTGATGTGAAGGTCGATTGGTTTAATATGAAGCATTGTATTCAGGGCTTCAGCTGGACACGTCCTCGTTGCCCCTGTTATGCCGAAGCAAGCTGATTTCAGTACTCTATACAACAGTTTCATGGTGGGCGTCTTCCTTGCAATAGGCCACCATACCCTTGCTCCATAGGAGAGTATTGGTCTGATTATGCTAGTGTACGTCCATAGTACCATTTTCGGTCGGAGACCCCACCGGCTTCCGAACATTTTCCGACAAGCGTAGTACGCAACGGTTGCCTTCCAGGAAAGTTTAGGGTCTGGAATCACGCCTTGGCGTGAGTTGACCGTGGAATCTCTATTCCATTTAGCCGAGGAGGATTAGCATGACCTCAGTTTTCCCTGGATTCACTCCAAGACCACTCCCAGTGGCCCAATCGTTAAGTTATTTCAAGGCCCAATTCATGATTCCGCTCAACACGGATGGGAACAAACCAGACACCATTATTACCACGTCATCCGCATACGCTATGGTTTTAATCGTCATTTTGTCCAATTTCAGAAGTATTTTGTTGATCACGAGTAACCAAAGTAGGGGAGAGATGACTCCACCCTGGGGAGTTCCCCTATTCACTCGCTTTGATGACTCGCTGTTTCCCATAGAGGCGTTGATAATTCTGCTCTGTATGATAGTGCCGTAGTGATAGGCCGTCGGTGGTGCAATGGTAGTGTGCGTGCCTCTTGTACATGAGATCCTGGGTTCGATCCCTGCTCAGAACACCTTAAAATTTCTTTCGGCGGCGGTCACCTCGCATAGTGATGGCGACACTATCGAGTATTTAGCCATGAAAAAGCTTTTCAAAATACCGTTCGGAATCGGTGTAAAACTGTACGTCCCAATCAGTGAGTGAAAACTGGAAAGCGCACAGCTCAGTGATTGTGAGAAGCTCTCCCCTGTCCCTTCATGGGATGTAATGGGAAACCATTTATTTATTTTTTATGATAGTCACTATCCAACTCTTGAGGAATGTTTCCACGCCTAGATCTTCAAGTGATTCTTCTATAGACGCTGAGCTCACGTTATTGAGTGCACCCTCTATATCCAAGAAGGTCGCGAGGGTATATTGATTGTGTTCCAAGGACCTCTCAATAGTTCTGACGTTATTGTAGCGTTGTGAGCTCATCTGACCACCAAAGCGGATAGATTTTCTTTGAGCGTGACTGCGGACATGACACTTTAAATGCAGTATCCATGGATTTCTCTAACTTACTTTTCAAAATCCTGTTGAATCAGTCCCAATCAGTTCTCTTGGGATTCCAATAGCATCTGATTGAAGTCGTTTTCCCAGCAATGCTAAACAATATCCAGTTGTGGTCCGAGAAAGATTTCTTTCCGGATGCTGTCCAGTTTTCTGTCTCTACTATTCTATTATCTGATATCAGGGTAAGGTCTGACCACCCAACAAAGTTATCGGAACTCGGGAAGACAAAAGTCGGGTTAGTACCTCTGTTGCAAATTGTAAAGTTGCTAGTATTAATAAAGTCTAAAACAGACTCACCTCGTTCGTTGACTTCAGAGCTGCCCCATATGACATGTCTCGCTTTGGCGTCGCAGCCTATAATGATGGTGTTCAGTGGGTGGATATTTCCCAAAGCGATATCACCTCGCTGGGGGGGGGGGGGGGGGTCACAAGAATGCGCCATGTAGCAGAATGCAATATAAATGCTCTTACTTTCTGTCAGCTCTAATTTAGCAACGGTGAAATCTGCTGTGCTAAGTATAATATTTAAGTATAATATTTTTTAATAATTTTTCATATACTTGAAGATATGTTTAGTAGAAATTTGTAACCACATATTGCCTTATGGGCTCGGTTATTGAATTAACTAAATAAATAAAAATTATCACAGCCAAAAACTAATACTAATATCACAGAACTTCTTCGTTCAATTTATTGCAACGGAATATTGCAATTTTGGGTTGTCTTTATCTTTATATATTCTGTCTTGTATCGTAGACTCTCTAATCTAAAGGGTGTTTCAGTAAGATTACACTTTTTAAATGCAGTGTCATTTTTTTTTGTGGAAGTGGCAACTCTGAAATTTGGCAGCTGGCACATATGTTTATTCCGATTATTAAAAGTGGAGCGCTTTACGAAAGAACAAAGCGTTATAATTGTGAAAACTTATTTCAAAAATTATGCTAAGACCGCTCGCAAACTTCGAAGAATTTTCTGTCGAGAAAGTGCACCTAATGTGTCAACCATTCGAAGAGTGGTCAACACATTTGGAGAAACTGGGTCGGTTATGGACAGTAAGACTTGTGCGTTAACGTACCGGACGGTTCCTTGAAATCATTGCTGCTGTAAACGAGAGTGTCGCCGAAAACCCGAAAACATTAATTCGGAATCGTTCTCAACAACTGCAAATTCACGAAGCACTACGCAGCGAATTTTGACAAAAGAACTCCACCTTCATACGTACATAACGCAGCTTACTCAGGAGCTAATTATTATATTTAATAATTAAGCTTTCCAAACATTTTTTAAATAATTAAGCTTTCCAAACATTTTTTTTTATCAAATTTTAAAATTAAAATTATTTGATAACTAAATGTTTTAAACCTAATAAGATTTTCATACATGAAAATCTTTTTAAAATTTGAATATGATTTTCGATTTAAATCAGTTTAATGCGAATTTGAATAAAACTTTTAAATTTTATATTAAACACGCATTCCAAATTGGAATATTATGTATATTTTTTAAAATGTAATGATTTATTTGACCTTTCGTATTATATTTAAAATTAAAATGTTCGAGCGTTAGGTCTATTTAAATTATTTTATTCTTTAATATTTCGCTACCCATTGGGTAGCATCGTCAAGAAAATAATCACAATTATTAATTGTAATTTTAAATTTTAATTTCACTATTTTTTTTTTCATTTAATTTTTAATCGCCTTCCCGGCGATACTACCCAATGGATAGCGAAATATTGAAGAATAAAATAATTTGAATAGACCTAACGCTCGAACATTTTAATTTTAAATATATAATTAATTACATTTGTGAAATTTTGAGTTTACAACATGAATAAGAATAGAAATGGTCGTTAAACAAATTTGTTATAAGTTCTACATGTGTTATTTAATTTAAAGCAAAAAACCGGAAAAACCGGTTTCACAGGTTTTTGCCAAAATAAAATCCCAAAACCGGTTTCCCAAAAATGCCGGTTTTTTGGACACTCTAGTAATTGAGCAAAGTGAAGTCAATGCCAAGTTTCCAAACAATTTAATCTTCTCCGTTGAAGCGCATTTCCATCTGAATGGCTTCGTGAATACACAAAATTGTCGAATTTGGGGCTCAGAAAATCGTCATGCAATCCATGACAAATAAATGCACCCACAACGAGCAACCGTATGGTGCGGATTTTGGTCAGGAGGCCTGATTGGGACTTAATTTTTTGAAGATGAGGCCGAAATTGCAGTGACTGACCATCACAGTTGACTAATCATACTTGATGTATATATCCATCACAGTTGACTAATCAAATTTGATGGATATATCAGCCAAAGGTTACTAGTATACCTTTTATAATAAAAGACGATGTTATTATATTTTTTATATTTTTAATATCTTATTGTATAATAAATGAATGAATGAAGTACAAGCAATGAATGAATGACTAAGAATGAAAGATTGAATGAATAAGAATAAACGATTCAAAATGAATAAAGTAATATATCGTCGGCTTAACCTGCAAACCTGCTAAATCCACTTTTTAAGTAAATTGAGATTTTGATGCCGTATGGTAGAGAAAAATACGCCTCGTTGACCAGCATGTAGTTTTTCTTTAATTTGAGTCTTGAAGTGGGTAAAAAGGTTTGATAATATATATAATATATAAATAATATAATATAATATGCTGAAAGGGAGTTAGCAGGTTTGCAGGTTAAGCCGACGATATTATATATAAAGTAATATATTATATTAAATATTTTCTGTTAATAAACAAACAAAAAACATTAAAATGGACAAAATAAAATACTTATTTACAATTTGTTTTTATTAAATCTACTGCTTCATCCTATGGTGGCTTCGTTCAAATGTCTTTTCACACTTTTTTCATACTCCACAGCTCCTTCGAGTCGAAAAACATCTAAAATTTGAACAGGAGAGATATAAATATATTAACAATAAGAAGTATATATGCATGTATATAAATTAATAATTATTTAATCATTTATAGATAAAAATATATACATACCTCGGAGTCGTGTTGAACCACATGAGCTTCCCTATCGCATGCTTTTCCCACCTACCATCCCAATTGCATTTATCGAGCAGGTTATCCGTGAACACTGACGCCTCTTTCAGTATATTTTCTGTGAAGAAGTAGGTATAAATATCAAAATATTAAAATGTCGAACCATTAATTTGAGTTTGTTGCTATTGCTTGAGCAACATCTGGTGTGCCCAACTTCTGCTCTACCTCTTGCACCGCTATAATGGTCAGGAAAGGGAGCATGCTGCCGACTTCATCAATGATTTTGTCCTGCGTCTCGCCAGTCATGCCACAGACAGAATCTTCCACTTTTTTTATGGCCTTCAAATACATTATTTTTCGCAATCATTATCTTTGTTTTTTTGGATCACATACATTTAATCTCTCCACTTTTTATTTTTATTCAACGATATTTAACGATAATGCACTTGTAAGGAAACTAAATATTTTGCACTTTTGTCGAGGATTCACAAATTTTACTTTTTAAACGTCAACAAATTCAAGTTTCCATCAACACTGTCGGTCAAATGACCGAAACTGTTCTTGTAGGGTTGTTTCACTCTTGCACATGCAACTCAGTATAAAATAGTTGCAAGTGGGTCAGTGCAAAAAAATTGTGTGTGTTAATTTCCATCATTCATTTCTTGTAGGGAAGTTGCACACTTCTTTGCGTAACCTTTATTTTCACAGCCATGGGTGAAACCATGGTAGAATTGTCTATTAGGTAGTCGCATTAGAAATTCCGTGGTTAAGCTGTCAAAATTAGCTGAATAATGAAAAACACTATTATGTACACAAAATGTGAAAAATTTAATAAAATTATATTACTTTATACAAAGTCTATGCTATAAATTGCATTTTGTTTCAAATTCTTTGAATTTTATTAACAAACAAAACGAAACAAAATCAATTTGACCCTTACCACGGAAAAGATGAAAAAATACAAATTAGTTGCGTTTACCCGATAGATAAATCTAATGTGTGTGAAACTTATAATAGGGTAGTTTTTTTCGTAAACTATATAAGTTAACATCAACCGTTACGATAAAAACTCATAGACGTTGAGCATATTCAACTTGGATTCATCCAATCATTTTTCATTTTTACTTGTCAATTTGTTTATTTAGAAGTCTAAACTAAAACAAACTACTAAAGATTACAATGTAATATATGAGGTGGTTATTCTGCATTCACATTGCAGCAGTATTTCTACACTTCTCTTTTCGAGTAAATTAAATACTGATTATTGTATTGAAGAGAAGATGTTTGGTTATACGAAGTTTCCAAATACGAGATTTCGATTGCAATGGTTCAGGAGTTTAATGTCATATTGGGTTAAAACACTTTTAAAAATAAAACATGCATAGTAAACGAGCAGCTGGTCAGTAGTTGTGAGATTTAAAAACAGAGCCAACATATTCGATTCGAGAGCCTCGTGCGTTTGTTTATAAACATCTCCGCACGCTCTTTTACGCCTCAAACTAGCCCGGGAGCAGCCGTGTACCGGAAGCGAGACGTAAAACCCTATTCTGTAGAGAGGTAGGAGAAAATGGCGTAAAGTAATGAATGTACCGATCCATATTTATTCACGTCGTGGAAATATAAGAAATGAAATGACACACTCGTACATTTTATATTTTCCATACAACAAAGTCAAACTTGCTAACACTTTTATCGGGATTACTCTCAACTTCTAAAATTATGCATGTTAACGTGATGGTTTTCATTTTATATGAGTTAAAGTGTATATGTCTATCTCGTAAAAAAACATCGCAGTGTTTTAGTTTGTTCGTTTACACGTCATTTACACCAAACAAGATTAACGCATTTTCGGGATTATTGACGTTTTTTCTTATGGAGTTTGACATTTATAATCCCGAAAAAGCGATACTGGCATTTTCCAGGCAAGTTTTGCCCGGGAATTTACGTTTATGTGCAAGAGGTATAGAGAAGCAAGAAGGGGGAGGGGATATGCAATGCCTTCGAAATTGGTTTTTGACATTTCTCTTTGTGCACTTTCCGATTTTATTATGATTTTGACATTTTATGTTTATTTTCCCTCCATTCTTGCTTTTTGTGTGGTGTGTTATTTTGTGTTGTGTTGATATTGAGAAGTTGAATTTATTATAAATATTTATAAAATTTGCCCGTTTACAAAAATGAACAACACATAGAAGAACACTCACAAAATAAAAACTTTTAACATGTCGTCGTACATCCAAACACGTACATCCAAAAATGTTTTTTTTTTGGGAAATTGAATTTAAAGGTTCAGAAAGGTATATCAAAAAAATGGTATGAAAAAAGTGGTCCAATATTTTTTTTTAGATATAATGGTGGGGATTCTTCATGGTCATATGGAATAATATCAATGGTCATGGAGAACATTTTTCGAGTTATGGCAATTTTTTCCTTCAGAAAAATTTTGTCATTTAATCGTATACGCCACTTTTTGTGAGACATTGTTCAAAATGTGGAATGAACCTGTTAAAAAAATAGTTACTTTTTCACCTTTTTTTTAAAAAACACTTAGATTCGTATTTATATTGTTGCTATTTCATTTGTTTTATTATTCGAAATTAACCCTCAGTAGGTATTTAGTATTACTGACATTACAGTGCTTTGGGTAAGATATGACCCAGTAGTAAATTCTTACTAAAAAGTTCAGATGTAGAATAATTCAGACATTTTTAATAATATTATTTCAAAAATATGTATATAAAAGCAATTAGTTAAAAGTCAATATACATCGCCCATTTGCTGATAAATTACCAAACAATCTTGTTGAAATTGAGTTTGATTATTCAATCCGACATAAAATTTCGTTAGAGGAAAAAAAAGACATTGAAAGTCTGTATAATTTATCTTCCGGAAGATGTTAAATGCTTTTCTAACTTAATACCTGGTTAATAAGAGACAAAATTGCTATTTTATTTTTTTTATTATTTATATTCAGCCGAATTTTCATAATGAAAACTTGTGTTCGAGTGATATAAATTTGTCTCTATATTTTGATTTTTATAAATATTTTAGTTTATAAAAATTATTGTTCTATGGAGTATTGCAATTGAAAACTTAATTAAATTTATGATTAGAATTCAGTTTTTTTTTTTAATTTATAATAAAGTCGTTAAAATAATTTTTTATTTGCACATACGTGGAGATAACGTAACAATTTTTGAATTCGCAAATTTCATATAATTTTCATTGTATGTCCACCATATTGTTATATACGATGTTATAACGCGTTTTATTTTTTGTTTTTATGGATATACAACTATAAAATGCCTAAATATTTCATAATCTGTTCGAGGTATCGACGTGGGGACCAGACAGATTGATAGATCTTGAAAAATTACCATAGAAAGTGTTCATATCTCAATTTTGTGGATTTTGTGATATACGTGCAGATAACTCCGGTACGACGATGTAACGGCACGAAGATTTACCCAGCAACTTCAAAATAGAATTGATAAAATTCCCCGCGAAAAATGTCATTGTGTAAAGACATTACATTAGAGAGTCTACGAATACAAGAGAATATATACATCAACACAAAAGAAGATAAAGACCCCAATAAGCACAAAGTCGGCCTCGGATCCGGTTTGAGTCCGACATATCGGATTACGGTTTCGCTGATCCGCTTCGATTCGGGCCCGACATGTCGGATTTGTTTTTCTCTGATCCGATTCGGATACGGTTTGAGTCCTATTCGTTGAATTTTGCATTCACTGATCCGATTCAAATCCGGTTTGAGTCCGGCATGTTGGATTTCGCTGATCCGATTCGGATACGGTCTGAGTATGATACGTCGGATTTTGCTTTCGGATCCGATCCATATCCACTTTTCAAGCAACGAAAAATAAATAATTTGGTGTTTTTAATTAATTTAAACGACAATATATTAATTAGTCTTATTTTATATCTCACATTATACATATAAAGGGTTTTTCAACAGAGACGCTACAAAAGTCAATCGATAGGGACAGCAAACGATGCCATATTTTTTCCCGCTCTTTTGACATTTCTCTTCAGTAAGGTTTGCCATTTCATCATGGAAAGATATACGAGCCAACAACGAGTCGAAATTATTAAAATTTGCTGCCGAAATTTGGAGTCAGTGGCCTCAACTTTAAGAGGCTCATTTCTGGCTGAATGGCTTCGTCAATAAGCAAAATATGCGTTATTGGTCAGACAGCAATCCACACGTAATCCATGAGTCATCATTGCATCCAGAAAAAATTACGGTTTGGTGCGGTTTATGTGCCGGCGGCGTCATTGGGCCGTACTTCTTCCGTGATGATCAAGACCGGCACATTACTGTGAATGCGAATCGCTACCGTTCAGTGATAACCGAATATTTTTGGCCCCAATTGGATAATATAGACTTGGAGGACATGTGGTTCCAACGGGACGGCGCTACAAGCCACACAGCGAATGCCACAATCAATTTATTGGAAACCAAGTTTGGTGAACGTGTTATCTCACGAAATGGTCCAGTCGATTGGCCGCCTCGGTCGTGCGATTTGACGCCGTTAGATTATTTCCGTCAAGTCTATGGTCTATGAAATTCGTACGAATATCGAACGTGAAATTGCAGCAGTATCGGCCGATTTATGCTTGAAAACCGTCGAAAATTGGGTTCAGCGTCTGGACTTCTGCAAGCGTGCCCGTGGTAGCCATGCAAAAGAAATCGAGTTCCATACATAATGGCATCGAACGTACTTTCACAGGAATAAAGAATTTCATTGGTATCTAAAACCGGGTTTGTTTTATTTAAAAAAACTTTTGTAGCGCTCTTATTGAAAAACCCGGTATATCATAGGGAAATAATGTATAGAGACACCATTTTTCTCATCTGACATTTCCTTTCACACCATTCGTGGTGCGGTATGTGCGACAGAGAGTTATTTGACGTAGATTGACTTAAACCAGGTGGAATTACAAAAATTGTTGATTTAAATTTTTCATATCGTTTTGATGAAAAACTGTGAAAATTAAAAGTATTTTGGACTTTTTTGTTGTATTTCATTATTAGTACAGTATAAACTCGATTCTTGCACGTAATGAAAACCCGGCTCGGTGCAAGTTTCGAGGTTGTCACAAGCACCGAGTATTAATTTCCCATACAAAATAAAAGGCACATACATCTGTTTATGACACCGCACCTCTCAATAGTCAGCTTAAAACTGATTCAAATTACAACATTTCATCAGCAGCATAAAACGACGGGGATTTCCCGAAATGTATTCAGTCTAAGAAAACGTAAACAAAGCAGCACGTAAGAGTAATACACAAATGTAGCAAGTATCGAGTTAAAAATTTTCGGATGTCGCAAGTACTGAGTGCGTAATGAAAAATATTTCTTTGTTGCAAGAATCGCGGTGTGCAAGTATCAAGTATGTGCAAGAATCGAGTTACTACTGTATATATTTGAGGTGTATTTACACAAAAATTTTAACGCACAAATCGAAATGCCGTTGCTGATTTATTGTTGGATGGTTTGAGTCATTGTCTCTATCTGGTATTATTAAATCAATAATTTCCAACATGCAACCGCCCATATGCAACACACTAAATGTTATCAAAATTCTGAGAGAGATGGCGTCTCTATACATCATTTCTCTTTGATATATATTTTATGTTTTTTTTAACGTACATTACGAGTATCAACGTATAAGTAAAGGTCTGCACAAATCCATTTGTATTTGCGTAGTACACGTGCAGTGGCAAACGATGAACACTTATCCGAAGTGTCGCAAAAAAATGGTACTCATTTTAAAAGAACAACAAATCGTCGAATAACTATTTGTTGTTAATCGTCTGTGATCACTGCCAGACTGTATATGTTCCTTTTTTTGTTCTTATACAAACATACCGAGAGCGATCACATCGAGTATACCGCGACGTGGAAACTGAACGTAGTACCACGTAGTAACTACATGTACAACGCGCAGTTTGACAAATTCAACATAATTTTCTTGTAGTGTTATACTACAGTGAGCAAAGAAAATAGTTGTACACTACTCGAAATCAAGAAAATTATAATGCAATGTAAAAATTTTTTAGTTTAGTATTTTAATTGGATATATAAAATATATATATATATATATATATATACATATATATATATATATAATATAAAATATTATTTTATGTTTATTTCCTAGCACTATGAATACAATGTGCAATAATGAGACATTGGCGGCAAATTATTTTAAATAACATAAAATTCATGCAAAACATCATCGTCATCATCAACAACACTGTAGTTCTTTCCGCTTCGCTCTACATATACATACATACATACATAATTTGCAAATACTCGTTGTACCATGTGAAGTGAACATAATATTTGTAGTACTTTGTCTTTGCTCTTCACATATATATACATATGTTCTCTATCTTTGGTACACATATTGCTGCGGCTACTTACTCGTTGGGGTTTGCCAAACAAGCGATTACTTCTCTTTCACTGCTTGCGCTCTGAGTGAGAGTATGTGTATTTGCTCTATCCGACTTCGAGTTTCACATATGCAGGAAAATGTTATTCGTTGCAGACCTTTAGTATAAGTGTACAAAATGTAGCTCTATCGATAATTTCAGTTTGCAAACCTTTTTTATATCTAATACATTATGTTTGCGTTTAATTTTGCAGTAGACATTTTATTTCGAAATGATTTCGATACTGGATCGATATGATTTAAACATCGGACCAGTTATGACATCGCATCCGATTTGATTTTGAGATCGGTTACGTTCTAGTTTGGAGATCGGATCCGACCTCATTTCGAGATCGGATCCAATTCTGGTTTCGAGATCAAAAGAGAGCGGCCGAGTATCCGTATTCGAGTAGAGAACGGACCCGATTTCGAAATCAAATCAAAAACGTCGGATCTGATTCGGCACCGATTCTCATCCGATGTGCTTATTGGGACAACACTAAACGAATAAGTTCTTTGGTATTATATATGTTATAATTTTTGCTATTTTAATTTATTATTTAAATATTTTAATTAATTGTTGTGATGTCCAGTTTTTTAACTATTAAAATAAGAAGATAAGTTTTCGATTTTGCTATGTAGAAGAGTAGAAGACGTTAAGTATGCTCTTATTGTTTTATATTTTCTATGAATATATTGACAAAAAGTATTGGATTTTACATACTTTATTTGATATTTGTCATCTTTCCTGTAAATAATTTATCTAATTCAATGCGTGTTCTACAAGTATTTCCCTGCATTTTAAAATAACATCATGTTAAGCTAAGTTATATGTTTCTTGAAACCGTCTTTACACTTGCACGTTGTTTAGGTGTGCTCTTCGTTTGCTGACATTTCGTGTTGCTGTTTCTCGAACTTCCAAGCAATTGCTGCATAAAACACAAACGTCAAAATGTAGACTCCTTGTCTAATTCATACACAGCATAAGAATAATAATAATTAAAATGAAAAGTTTTTGGTGAAAACTAAAACTTAAATAAAACTTAATACATAAAAACAATTTATATAGGATTTTCAATAATAAACATCGTTCCTGAAGGTGTTGGAAAAAAGCTAACGAATCGTTGACCAAAAAATTAAATAGGTTAATTATATTAATATAGTTAATATAGTAAGTACAAATTCCGCTCGCGAGCCGAAAAATTCAGCTCCTCCTCAATATAATGCTCTCACTCCGAGTTTAAAAAAACATTAAAATCTAGAGCGAATTCAATTTTTAAAATTAAAATTTTTGTTTATTTGAATCGCTCCCGAGCAAATCAAATATAAAAATTACATGATGTGTCCGGGGACACCCTGTTGGAACGAAGTTCCTTTCGAGTAAAAACATGTCAACTCGATCAAAAATATGGCATTTTCGGATTTACCATCTCAGATTTTAATGAAATTCACCATAACTATAGTACCCGGCAAGAACAAAAAAAACATAAATTTCAGATTCCAGGGCCTCTCAGTTTCCGATATATGACGTCACGGAAATTGAAAAAAACGTCAAAATTTAATTAAAGTATCATTACATATTGGTCTGTAACTTTTAAACTATACAAATTAAAACATTTGCGTTTATCTTATTTTTTAAGTTAGAATATTTCCTTTAAAATGATATGCATATCGATTTTTTTCATGGAGGGGTCAAAGGTCATTTTTTAGGGTCCTTGGTTCAAATGCCTATATCACAAAAAGGCCTGAATTTAAAATTCTGAAAAAAATATATTATTTGTGATAATTGATGACGTTCTACATAGTTTCTGAGTTATAGCCTAAAACGTGACTTAGTATATGAGTCGCCCTATTTTATTTCAGTTAAATTAAACATTTGATAACATTATAAATACATTAATTCTAACACTTACCTTAAAAATCTTAATATGAAATGAAATTACTTGTTATATCAAATTTAAATACAAAATAATACTTTTTTATTCTATAAAAAAATTAATTTTTTTAAATAATTAATAAAATAATGTTATAAAAAAAATTCAAATAAAGAATTCAATAAACTTTGTTTAACTTAGAGCTCCCAATTCAAAATAACAAAAATAAAAAACGTTTAAATGGTTAAAATATAAATTATTAATAAATAATAATCAAAAATTATTTTTAAATATTTTCAATTGAAAAATCAGTATCTTTTGAGAAAATCTTAACTTTTAATTTTCTAACGCCATCAGGTATGAAGCAATGGTACTTTTGTGTACCTGGAATAGTCCGTAGGCCATTAAAACGTTGTGAAAGTAATGCTTCCTCTTCTTTATAATCATCTTCAGAAAGATATATAAAATTGCAATTAGGGAGGCTTTTTCACACCAGTCAAATAACTTTTCTAGGAACTCTTCCAAATTTATTTCTTATAAAAAAATTTAAATGTCTGTGAAACAAATGCACTGCTACGGTATTATGTACTAAACAGTTTGAAATAATTATAAAGTTAGTATTTTTTAACATTCCATCTATTTTATAATATATTACAATTGGATACAATGTCGCTTGTGAGTTGTTCCAATGAAATCCTTGGACTGAATCTTGTTCTTGTACACAAAAGGACACATTTTCCGAAAAATCGCAAACCACGACATATTCATTCTCTTCTAGCTCTGTTTTTGTATATGTTAAAAATGCATTCTATTCCTTTGCAATAAATGAATGCGGCAGTAATATTTGTAGTTTCTCATTGAGTGAATCTAAAAAATCATCAGCTGGCTGGATCATGGTTTCCAATTTATCTCGATCAACACTTATCCATTGCTTAAAAGTGACTTCGTCAATATCATTGTCATCGAATAACTGACTTAGTCTTTGTTTAAAAAGAGTTGTTCCAGGGCATAATTTACACTTACCAAGATAACAATATGATGACTCTGAAGAGCAGATATGATGACTCTGAAGCAGTCTTTGTATGATTCCATCTTAAAATCTTCTACGTTATTAGTTATTTTTTTTAAATTAATAGCGTGGATCATTAGCTTAACGTTCTGGTGCTTAGTACAGACGCATACATTATGTGCGCCACACGCATCTGCCAATACTACATTCATTGGACGGAGCTCGCAAAATTTTGATAAACCTATTTTGTGTTGGCCATGTTTTTCTTGAAACATTGCATAGACCTCTTGTAAGTTTCCTAGCAAAAGTCTTTTCGTTTTGTGAATCTTAATTCCATTTTCGGTAACTGACCCAAAATCATTAATTCCAGGCATGCATCGGCTGATGTCATCGCATTCATAATATTTTTTAACTATATCAGCAACTTCCGTTGGAAGAGCTTTTCCTAGTTTTTGATTAGGGGTACTTAAAACACCCTTTTCATCTACAAGCATTTTTACTTTTCGTGCCATATTGTATGTTATTTTGAACTCTTTTATCATTTTGCGAATAGGCCAGCTTTTAGGCAAAACAGACAGTAGTTGAATTTTTTCACTGGCTTTTGTTAGTTTTTAAAATTTTTCTTTTAACTGGTTGATTATTTCCGATTCGGGGCATTGGTGAATTTTTGAGGGTGAAGTACCAGTAAAAATTTTTCTTCTTATAGATGAGCATACTTTCTGAGATTTGTACCTGCTGTATTTTTTACATGACAGCTTTTTGGTTGATATGGGAGATTGGTCAACGAAATTTAAGGTTTCATTCATCTTCGAAACAATTTCATTTCTGATTACTGATTCGTCTTCGAATAAATATTCACCTTGTTCCACTTCTGCGACCATATCTACTTCATCAGCAACTACACTTTGTGTAAATGGTAAATTGTTTTCTTTTTTTAGCTTAAAAAGAGCGAATCTGCATGAAGTGCATACTCTACTGGATGCTTTTATAATTTGATTGATGCCAATCATCCATTTATAAACTTTCTGTAAGCCTGTTGTTTTTCTAGAATGTTTTTTAAGAGGATTACAACAAACTAATTTAATTTTAATTATAAAACACAACACTTTCTATATTTGATAGTTCGAATTTTTTTTTGCAAATACATATAACTTTAAGATAGTTTAAGTTTTCTATTCCTTCTGGGTCACGTGCTAAAAAGGAACTGTCCAAATTAAGCATCAATACTCATTAATATTATTAGATACACAATCTAAGTTTACTGTACTTGTTTGTATTCCCTTCCACATCTAGCTTTTAAGCTTAAAAGTAAAACACGTGCAACAAAAATAATCTAGAGTGTCGTAGGCAGATAGAAAGAGAAAGCTTTTGCATTGCAGTTGCAACACATACATACATACATGTATTTGTTTTTTTTTTTTGTTATTTCATGCATTTGTTATTGTTTTTCTTTCGTGTGAAGAATTTTATAGTCGTTAGTTATCGTAAATTTTTATTTAGATCGGAGATGGTAAAGCCGAAAATGCCACATTTTCGATCAAGTTGACATGTTTTCACTCCATATGATTAATGTAACTCAAATAAAATAGGGCGACTCATATCCTAAGTCACGTTTTAGGCTATAACTTAGAAACTAGGCCGAACGCCATCCTAATTTTTTCAAGATATGTAGAGGAGAGTTCAATAAAAATTATATTTTTTTTTCATAATTTTAAATTCAGGCCTTTTTGAGATATAGGCATTTGAACCAAGGAACCTAACAAATTACCTTTGACCCCTCCATGAAAAAAATCGATATGCATATCATTTTAAAGGAAATATTCCAACTTAAAAAATAAGATCAACGCAAATGTTTTAACTTGTATAGTTTAAAAGTTACAGTCCAATATGTAATGATACTTTAAATAAATTTTGACGTTTTTTTCAATTTTAGTGACGTCATATATCGAAAACCGAATGGGTCCGGACCCTGAAAATTATGTATTTTCATACTCTTGTTGAGTACTTCAGTTGTGGTAAATTTCATTGAAATCGGAGATGGTCGATCCGAAAGATGATTGAGTTGACATGTTTTCACTCTTTCGCTATATACATATAAGTATTATGTACTAATTAGTTCCAACTAGAGTGTCCAAAACCGAAACCGGTTAACCGGTTTTTTTGATATTAACCGTGTCCCGGTTTTTTAAAAAACGTAATTGTCGAACAGACCGAAAACCGCTTATTTGACGTCGGTTAACCGGGGTTTTCTCAATTTGTGTTAATGTCCTTAACAAAATTAATATAAAATGATATGATTTTCAAATTTTAATGAAATGGTTTCTATTTTCAAATATGATTTTATGTTTCAATAAGTTTTAAATGATATTTCCAAACATTTTTTATTCAAATTTCAAAATTATTTTAAGACCTATAAGAATTAATAAAAATTAATTAAGAATTAATTAGGATTTTCATACTTTTTTCCAAATTTCAATAATAATTTTTCATACACGAAAATCTCTTTCAAATTTGAATATTGTTTTCGAATTGAAATCAGTTTAATGTGAGTTTGAAAAACTTTTAAATTCTATATTAAACACGTATTCGAAATTGGAATATGTATAATGTAAATTTTTTATTTAAAATTAAAACGTAATTGTCATATTTTAATAGAGTTGTGAAATTTTTAGCTTTAAATACGAACACGTATGTGAAATGGTCGCTAAACTAACGTGGCGTTTACACGGGAAAGTTTTGCTCCGACAGTAGAAATACATTCACACATTTTTACTACCACACTTACACTTCTCTCACTTGCCTCGCCACTGTCTCTGATTTTTCAACGACAGTAACTTCGGCAAGAGATTTGACATAAGCGGCCAGATCATGGCTGAACTAGTAAAGGTTGGCGTAATAGTACAACTGATTTTGCTTTCTTATGACTCCATCTGTTAAATTCAGTGTATTTTGTTGTTGTACTTTTTTGTTTACTGTGTTCGTTCATATGGATCTGTGTTGAATTTGACGATTAGGGTCATGAAACAAAAACTAAATGCCTGTTGCCCTTTCACACAATTACAACAAACCCTACTGCGTCAACATCTACCAGTTCAGCCATCGGCCATATCGGTGACGTTTCGTAGTAATTTGCGAAAATGGCAAAACATCGCAAACGACTTTACAAATTGGGAAATATGTTTGTATTTGAAAATTTTGCTTATTTTTATTGAAATATTGTTTAACACTACAAACATATAAACATGAACACATGTCTAATTTTGCAGAGTAATTTTTTTTTTACAAAAAAGTACTTTTTTTGAGAACAGGTACTTTTTAAAGAAGTGGTATTCTTTTTAGAAAAAGGTTATTTTTTAAAGAAAATTTACTTATTGTCGGAAAGGCTACTTATCTCAAGAAAAGAAAAAGTATTATTTTATAATTTTGTTTTCTGGGCTTTGCCCGTTAAAATAAAAGAAATATTTTTTGTATTATTTTCCCCTTTCTTTATTTTGCAATATTTCGACTCTCAGGCTGGAAAATACACAACATGAGTAACAAATAAAGAAATTTATGGATCGATTTTCGATAGCAACCGAACCTCAGATTCGTTGCCAGTTGCCGAAAAGTTATTACATATGGCAACTGACAGCTAGCAACTTCAGTTGCTTGATAGAGGTTATATTGGTAACCACGAATTTTTGATTGCTGTATAGTTTTTAAAACAAAACAAAACGATCAGGTGAACGATAAGGAGTCAAAAGCTGTGGTTCTAAAGAAAATCCTAATTTTTTGTTGTTAATATGTAATGTTTATAAAAATGTGTGCATAATAAATACACTACTATTTATATAAAATAAAATCTAGTAGCGGCAAAATTTTCAGAGCTCGGGCAGCTCAAAACTTATGGAAAAACGAAATTAAAGAACAATATAAGAACACGAAAAATATATATTTACTGTCGGACAGACCTATAGGGCCCACAGGGGACAAAAAACGAGTCCAGTTAGAGACTGCTAGAAACAGGCAACTGTGGGTACTCAAATGAAAGGTATTTTTATCCCAAATTTAAAGGTGTCTTTATTTTTGTGGAACGGCATCTGTGCGCCCAGATAACCAAATTTTACCATATTATAGTATATCTTGACATTTAGGGTAGTATTCTAAAAGTCCCGAAAGTGAATGCAAAAACCAACACGAACGCCAAATTCAAAAATTTTTAGTTTATATATCATTTCGCGCTTGCGTTTGCTTACGAAAACTGTCACTGGCATTTGTGGTTTATAGTTGCCCTACTAAAATAAACAATTACAGATTAGAAAAAGTTATCCTGGGTGAAATGCGCAAAATGAAAAATATGAAAAAATGCAGCTCTATTTCAGTAGATCAACATATTTTAAGATTGCTATTATTTATAATACTGCAAATACCAACAATATTCACATAAAATGCGTAAAAAATCTTTGTTATTTTGGGTTTCAATGTCCAATAAATTTTCCCATCTATATTAAATTAGTTGTCCTTTCAAAAACACGTGCCTTTTGGTGGTATGTTGTATTGATTGTAATGTATTGGTTATTTTGTTTATTATTGGCAACATCAAGTGATGTGTATAATTTTTTAAATACAAAATTATAATAATTTTGCAACGCATTATTTATTTTAGCTTCCCATTTTTAATTTTATTATTGTAAATAAGAATTTCAGTGAGTAAACAATATAATTTTGACATTGAGCTCTGTCGGTCGATTGCATTGCAGCCAAAATTGGCAACAACTTATAAGCAATGAAATGCAAAATACTACAGTTTTACACCGATTCCGATATTTCAGAGTAGAGTCGCTGTTTTTGATTTGCCCACAAAATTACTTTATTAAGTATTTCTACTGCATCCTTGTCATTTACAATTTCATCCATATCATTAAGAAGTGCATCATTCTCTTCCTCAGATTGCTATGGGTGTGGTAGTAAAATGTTTACCTGGCCATCTATTTCAGCCAGCAAAGATTGTAAAGAAACTTCAGCGCTAGAATCGTCTTCCATTCATTGATTTTGGAGTGTTGCTAGTGGAATTTCATCTTCGCTTGAAAGTCCATCGCACGTGTCTTTAAGTAAATTATTCTAACATTTCTGCAAAATCCCGGTGTTACTTTGGCCCACGAATTTGCTAGCAAGGCTGCTGGATGACGTAAAGTAATTTTTTTTAAGTGCATCTTATTTTTAAGTAGTATTTTCTATAGACAGAATTAATGTCATTTTGATCCATGGGTTGCAGTAAATGCGTTACATTCGGCGGAAGGAGCATAGTGAATATGTCTCCATTATTCTACAGAATGGCATGGAGCGTTGTCTATAATGAGGAGTGCTCTAAGTGGGAGATTTTGTGCACGTAAAAACTTTTTAACTTGAGGCACAAAACTTTTGTGAAACCATTCTTCGAAAACAGCACTTGTCATCCAGGCTTTCGGGGAACTTTTGTATTCCAATGGATTGGATTTTTTGATTTCCCAATAAAAAGCGGAGTTAGCTTATGTGTTCCTTCCGCATTTGCGAATACCAACAAAGTTATTCGTTTTTTTGGGACCTTTCCTCCAGGCGCACTTTTCTCAGTCGAAGAAAAATATGTTTTTGTTGGTAGCATCTGCCAGAACAGTGCGGTTTCATCTACATTGTAGATTTGTGCAGTTGTTAGACCGATCTCAGTAATTTTTGCTTTCAAAAGGGCTTTAAGAGGTTCAATAGCATCACAATTTACAGCCAAATTTTTGCCACTAATAGCCAAATAGCGTACACCATATCTTTTTTCCATTTCTGCAACCAACCTGCACTTGCATTGAAATTCCCTCCATTTTTTCCTTCACACTTCTTAAAGAAAATGAGCTTTCTCGCTCAACAAAACTCCATCGATTGGTAAATTCCTTGTTCGTTGCTTTAGAAACCAATGACATAACATATTTTCTGTGTTTGGGTTCTCAGCACTTCTGAGTTAGCACATTTTTCCAGAACCAGAAAACGTTTGCGCTACTCGTGCCATGATATTTTCTTTATTGCGCATTATGTTGATTATAGTAGATTTAACTACTCATATTCTCTCCGATGCGCTCATGCCGCCTATTATTTTTTCTATAATTTGACTTTTTTGACTCAAAGTCAATTATTTAAGTTCTGGGCCTTTAGTTAGCCCCATTTTAAATATAAAAAAGGCAAAATCAAAGTACACGCGGTTGCTGTCACTAACGAAGCTCGATTTGTACTGAAGAGGAATAGAATGTTGGACACTCAACAATGATTTCGTGATAATACGGCAGCTGAAGTAACGGTAAAATATCGACATTATGCCTGCCAATGCAAAAAACAGAGAAAAATAGCGGACAAAACCAAAAATTGTAGTGTCAAGAAAAAAGTTCAAGTTACGGACTCACGAAATATTCAAGTTCAGGTTATAGAATACGCAATGGATTAAAAACTAATGTTCAAGTTATTGGATCGTCAAGTTAACGCGACTCCACTGTAATGTAATGTTTGGTCAACTATTTGTAAATATGCGCGCAGTTGTCCGTTCTGTTTTATAGTTAAGTCGTGTGTGTGTGTGGGTATGTTGATAATGTGGAGTATCTCCAGAGTCTATCTCCTCATATAATTTTTATCCTGTTGGAGAATTTTGGTGTTCTCAAAGTCAGAAGAGTGACCGTTCTGAAGACAGTGGGCCACGAGTGCTGTTTTTGTTCGTGAAATTTACTTTTTATTGGGTTCAAAATATATAGTATAATATACATACTTTATAGTTATAATCAGAGAATAACTTCGAGTACTCGGAAAAAAAGTATGCCCATGTACATATTTATGATTAATATACTTGCGTACACTTGTACTTGTTACACCACGAATACCTCCAACACTTGTACTTGGGTTGTAACAAGTATGTATGTATGTACTCCATAATTATAACCAACATTATTGATGCATATTCAACTTATTTTCTTTCATACAAGTACGAATGTTGTAACACTCGCTGAATTCTGCATGACTACTCTACACCAGCGGTCGGAACTCATAGCCACCAGTGGCCGATCATACTCGGCTTTTCACACGTACAAAACACGAATGGCAACACAACTAACAAATAGAAAATCTTCATTCAGTTGGATCGTGGTAAAATTAACTATCGGGTAAACACGTCAGCCCAGCTGATTGTGGTTTTTTCATCCTTTCCGTGTGTAAGCTGTCAAATTCGATTTTGTTTCTCTTTATTTGTTAATAAAATTCAAAGAATTTCCATCAAAATTCAATTTAATAGCATAGACTTTGTATAAAGTAATATAATTTTATTAAATTGTTCACATTTTGTGTACATAGTGTTTTTCATTATTCAGCTAATTTTGACAGCTTAACCTCGGAATTGCTAATGCGACTACCTAATAGTTAATTCTACCATGAGTAGGATGGTAGCTTTCAACAAAGCAGGTTGTTGTCGCTGTAATTATGATATGTTCTGATATTATTAAAAAAATTTTACAATCGGCGTTATACATATGTACATATTTACCTTATGTTTAATTGTTACAAAACAAGTAAAGAAGATAGTTCACATATTTTGAAGAAGTACTGAGAGTAATCTATGTGCACCCCGATACTTTAAAGTGTCTGTGTTTACTTTCGATAAGTATAACTACCCAGCGGCGGAAATCGCACGGCTTTCCACAAATAAGGCATGCGGAGGTTCTTTTGTAATGCCTTCTTAAAATAAGGCCTGCGAAATGCATGAATTTATCATCAGATAAAACCAAGAAGAAGATTTTTACAATTTTGAGAAATTTCTTTTCCGATTCTATTTAACCGTAATTTAATTGAAAAATTTCATACAAATTTTAAAATTATATTGTTTATTTAATATTTTTCAGGGTATTTTTAAAATTTTCAATATGAAGTTGGATACATACATACATACTTAAGATAGATACATACAGACATACTTATAAATATGTAGAAGTGGATAATGATTTTGTGATAAAATAAATTATTTTAATTTTATTTGTGTTTAACAAAAATACGTTAAAGTAAATCCCTTCTAAGGCCTTCCTCTTTGCATGCCTTCTAAGGCATTCTACAGGCAATGGGCTAGGAAGGACTTGCCTCCCAATCTCACGCATATTTTTAAGAATGCCTGTTTGGTCATGATTTCAGGCCTTCCAGGTCAGGACTTCCGGCGCTGAGTAGCACCCAACGCAACCGACCACTTGTAGTTATGCATGTACGAGTATGTGCGGATACTGGACATCGACGACATCCATTTGTAGTTACTCAAATTGTAATTGGTACGAATACGTTGCGTATGATGTCTGGTTTGATCGTAAACTCTTCACACTTGTATATGTATAGCCACTAATACTTCAAAAGTACTCTCAATGGGCATTCTGTCATTGTCTGGTTATAATATGTGACCTGGTGTACGGAAAGGGGGCTTAGGTGTCAAAAAATCAATTTTCACTTTTTGGTTGATTCGGATGGAAGATGAGATGCTTTTTCACGTGGTGAAAAGCAGAAAATCCTAAATTGCTTAGAAGCGTACTAAAAATGTAGAGAAAGAAGAGTAAAAATACGACAAAATATAATTTATTGGTAATGAACAAATTATAAGCTATAAAGACATGATTATACAGTAGAAAAACGTATTATGGGCCAAAAATAATAATGCTGAGTAGTTCATGTATTTTTCTTTGTTGTCGTTTTCCTTGAGATCTTTTTACGTGTTGATCCTGAGGAAGATGGACCTGGTTCCTCGTCTGGTTTGAGAACATCTTCACTAGTTTTTGCCTTCCGTTTCTTCGATGGCAAATCTTTCGGCAATGGAGCCACAATATCTACTTTAGATATATCCGAAACTAAGCTGCGAAGATTGTGATAGATGTACCACTGACGTTCCAAAGATAAACCGGCTGGTTGTATAACTTTCGGCATTTCAGGATCGATAGGTTTTAACAGAAGCTTAAAGGACTGCACTTCTTCACTGTCTGCGAATTTCTTTGTTTTTACACAATCTGTAGAGATTATGAAATGATGGAATTGCGTTATTCCATCAAGTGACTTGTACAGTGGTTTAAAATAGCTGTCCCATTCATACCAGACGACTTTTTCTGCCGATACAGCTTTATTATAACCCCCAGGTGATGATGCCTCGACACACTGCAGTAAATCTGCATACGTGTCGATGTTACTGACGGCATACTTACTTTTGAAAATACCGAAGTAACGATCAGGCGCGAACTTAGTGTGCCCGGTAAGTAGAAAATGGAATAAAATAGTTTTGTTAAGACCCCGAGCCAAACACCATTGCAGATATGATAGTACAGTGTTATTCTTATTCTGCCCAACACAATTGTCACAGAAAAGAACGAGTGTTTCAATGTCTTTATAGTAGGTTTGCAGGTGATAATGCAGGATGCTCATCGCTCTCTTCATAGTTTTCATCATCCTTTTCATGGAAATATTGTCCGTATACGGCACTGAACTCCTCATCAACACTCATGTTTCGTTTCAAGCGAAATGCGAAGACGATAATCAACAGAAACAGTAAACGTCACTTCTTCAGTGTTACTTTTTTAAATGTTCCACACTAGCAACTTACACGATGAACTATAATAATATTCCGACCAACAACAACACTTACTGGACCAACAACAACACTTACTGGACGTCCGGCGCGGAGAACAATTAACGAGATAATGAGAAACTGACGAAACGAGTTGCTTACTTTTAACAGCTTTTTCACAGGAAACTAGTTTTCGCACGTAAGCATAAAAGCAAGATATATTAATAAAGGTGAGCGCAGTTCACAGCTGATTTGCTTTGTTTAGATTTTTACGGTTAACTAACATGTCAAAAGTTGTTTACTTATTGTTGTTTGCATTGTTTCGATTCAAAGAAATGAGCGACGCGGTTTAAAGTGAAAACGTATATTTTAAAAATTTTTATTCAAAAAAAGTACGAAAAAATAAAAGCGCGAGTCTGTGTCTTTTGCAAGAAAAGGTAGTTGAAGATGGGTCGTTCCACAGGATTCCAACCGACGAGCGGAGAAGGAACAAATGGAGCGAGATTTGTGGAATGAATTTTTCAAAATACGCTCTTCTATGTGAGGACCATTTTCCCCCTCAGACATTATCAGAGGAGCAAAAAGGAATCATCTGATGCCCAGTGCTGTTTCTTACATACATGATGATATGCAATATTCATTACATATATGAGTTACATATGAGTTTGTTTTGTGGACAATTTGGGGGTATACATCGAGTATAGCAACTATGCTCTGATTTACACCAAACTTTCACCACCGACAAAACCTTCTGAACTGAGTCGGAAGTGTTTTTTTCTGCGGACGGTCCAACTTCTTAAGATATAGGTCTGAACTAACTAACCATCAAACTAACCAAGAATACCTTATTTATTTGTATAGTATTGCTCATAACATACGGTCATGTACACTCAAAAAAATTATAGCTACATGGGCTATATTTTCTTCATGCTAAATGCTATAAACATAGTAAAAAACGGGATAGTAGATTTTTATTACTGCATCTGCTATATTTTCTACGAAACTTTAATATCTGTTATTGTTATAATATTATGTAACTCGTGTTTCACCAATAGCAGTTTACCCTACGCTTCCTCATAGTTTTTGCTATATGAACATAATATCTTCAGATATAAAATATAGCTAGTCTTGCTATAGCATTTGGCGCACTTGTCTATATGCCATATTATATACTGATTCGAAATATACCTACTACTGCTATAGCATTTGGCATACTATTCTATATGACCATATTATGTACTGATTCGAGATGTAGCTACTACTGCTATAGCATTTGGCATACTTGTCTATATGACCATATTATGTACTGATTCGAAATATAGCTACTACTGCTATATTTTCAGCACTGCATAGTGTATACTATTGCGCCAGTTGCTATGTATGTAGTCTACAATAAAATATAAACGCTAATTTAAACACAACAATATTGATTGCTTAAAAATATTTATTTTTATTTTGTAATAAATGTGCAGCGTACTTTAACATTTTTTGTACAAATTACTACACTTCATTGCACTGAAAACCACTACACAGATGTCGATCAGTTGTTTTCTTCCCAAATTAACTTCATTTTATTTCAATTTAAACAAAGTTACCTTCAAAAATGTCTATAAGTGAGGATAATCCCTATTTACTTAATTTATTTCTCACAAAATTCTCCATCACTTCACAATAGCTTCACAAATGAATGATGAAATCAGACGCTAGAAGATGTAAGGGAGCATGGCGAAAATAACAACACTGCTAGCCAGTGATGGTATTTTTGAAATTTATATATTGTACCACGGCGGCAACCAAATTGTACCAAAAAGGCTCCAATTGTGCCAAACCAAAACATACATTTTCAAAGGAATTAGTTTTTTTATTTATTAAGAACAAAAAAAGGAATTAAAGTTTAAATAGCACATACATTCATTTATACATTCATGAATCTGTATTTTATTTATAAAAATCAATTAAATTCAACGAGAATTGAAAGAAGTTTATTTGCAAGTAAAATATATTCATTCTTTAATTCATTAACAGATTTTGGAAAATAGTTTTTGACATTCTCTTTGAATAATAACATATGTTGATGGGAAATATTATTTTGAGATATAAAAACTGTAACGGCTGCGCCACAGAAATTTTTTTTTTCAAATGCAAGCCGGCTATCAATTACAGTCATTAACCAATTTCAACTACTTTTTTCCAAATTTATCTATTTTGCCCGTTAATGTTGTACCTCGCCTTTAGCTTGCCTTTGAGCACAATCCGTCTGACAAGTATTGGAAAAAATTCAAAGAGAAGATGAATATATTTACACGAACATTCACATCAAAGGTGAAGATTTAATCGATGTGCAACATATCATGAATTCTGTACCAAGAAATTGCCGAGAGTACCATAGTTCAGTTTTAGAGAATTTGAAATTGTACTAAAAAGTATTGAGAGTATCACGGTACCATTCAGAGTTCAATTGTACCACAAATAGTACAATTGTACCACTTTTTGCATCACTGCTATAACAAATACCACATTAGCTACTTATAAATAAGCTCAATGCTATGAAATTCATATACTCATGATAGGGAGCATGGCGAAAATTACAGCACTGCCAGCTATAACAAATACCAAACTAGCTACTTATAAATACACTCAATGCTATGAAATTCATTTACTCATTATAGCTGCATATGCTATGCAAATCGCCGCTGATGCATTAAAATCATTCACCTGCGGCTATGTTCATTTCCTAAAAAAATACAGCTATTTTGGCTATATTTGATATAAATCAAGACATTTCACCAGCTGAAATTAATATAAAATTTACCAAATGCAGTAATAACACCGTTGCTATAGTTTATAGCAAACAAGTAGTAATTCTGTTTTTTGAGTGTATTTGTAATTCTTTAAAAACAAATTAAGAAGTCATATCCCTGATGAGCATGTACCAACAATCATCTACACAATTTCCAAACCAGTAATCAGATTTAGCTGTAGCAAGTCTGAAAAAAGGTGGATTTGGCAAAATTGCCGGAGCTCTGGCGCATATCAACACTTTTTTTACAAAAAATATTTTACTTTACTCAGTAAGTTGTTGTTTAAAGTCTGGAAAAATTTTCAAATTGACTAGCAATGAAGCATGTTCATCATTCCCTTTAATTTGAGTACCCACATTAAATGTTTGACAATATCCGATTCTCAAACCCCACTATAATATGGTATGGTCATTTGAGTACCCACAGTTGCCTGTTTCGGGCCGTCTCTAACTGGACCCGTTTTTTGGACCCTGTGGGCCCTATATGTCCGTACGACAAAAACGGAATATATTTTTCATTTTCTTATATTTTTCTCTAATTTCGATTTTTTTTAATGAAGTTTTGAGCTGCGCCCGAACTCCGGCAATTCAACTCAAAACGATGTTCCATCACGGTGTTACGATCGGTAACTTATTCCTCTTCGTCCTCAGCCATGCTGCTGAAGAATTGAACCTCTCCACAGGCGATTGAGGCCTTTACAATAATCACTGAATTGCTGCAAGCCGGGCATTTTGCCTGCCTTAACGATCTGTACTTTTGTGGTACTGTTCACGTTTCTTTATTCTGTAACGATAGTGAGATCATTAAAACATAATTTGCCAGATTAACGTGTTGTTTAATCTTGCCTTTCCGCCTTGTACCTGGAATAATTTCGGATGCGTTCCAAAAGTCTTCACTCCACTGCTTTTGTTCATCCCGGACACATTGAGCTTTACTGCAGCTTTATTTCTTCCACAATAGCGGCATTCATACAAACGTGAAAGCCGAGAACTTTTGCTCAGCGCAAGTTTCCCTCGCACCGTTGCATGAGGCACCAAGTAAAGTTGCTCAGCGTATTTGTGCTCAAAACCATATCAGCTGACCAAGATGGATGCATAAGATGGTAGCAGTAGCAATTGCATGCATAATGTCTGTGTACTTTTTCTACTGTTCTAGTGCTATCACCTTATTTATCCATCCTAGTCAGCTGACAACGAAATGTCAAAAGTATCCCACGTTTGCGCAGCAAATCTGACTTGAAGACTTTCTACTTTTGTGCAAGTCGCTTTGTATGGGAATTTCTTTGTTTTGACGTTTGCCGCGTAAGTTTGCGAGGTTTACGCGTTTACGAGGCTCTTTCGAGTTTGCATGAGGACCACTAATATGTATAAACTGTTCTTGCATTTGCCCACATATAAAATTGTCAAACATACAATTGCATTATTATCTTGCACTAAATATTGAAATGACTACATTCACAAATAAAACAATAATGCATTACTGATTTGCTTTTGCTGCTGCTGGTTAAATTTCCACATTTTGTTTACATTTTAATCAGCTGATATTGACAACTTATGAATCTAAAGCAAAAACAAAATGTCTGTTGTTTTTGCCCTACAACAGCAACAAAATCTACTGCTTCTACCTTTTCAATATATCTTGCATAATAGTGGTAAAAAAAGTTGTTTAAAATACAAACGGTCCTATCTAACATTTTCATTATTTTACAGGAGAAACAAAAAACTGCATTAAACTATATATATTACTGTTTTTAGAGAATTTTTTTTCAATATTACTTGTAAAAGACCGACAAATTTAATTTTGAAAGAAAAATAATTTTTTTTTAAATATTGGAGAAGTAGTGTTAGTTAGGTCCTTTTGACGTCTGATTATCTGAAACAAAAAGCCCTAACTACTGTTAATTTTTTTTATTCATTTGTCAGTAACTTAATGAAGTAAAATATCCCTGTAAATTAGACACTAAATAACAATGGGTACAACATGCTTAAATTTATTTTTTAAACAAAATATAGGAACACACATTTTTTTAGCATGGTTGGCAAATGTCTGTTTGAAAAAAAAATACTTTAGATTTGAAGCTTTTTGCTTGCGTTTATTTGAATGAATGATATATGAAATTAATAAGTATATAAAAATAAAATTAATTCAAGACAAATGTTCGTTAAATAAATATGTAGTTCAGTAGTTCAGTTCAGTTATGCTTTATCTGCTTAATAATATAATAATCGTATAATAATTAATTTTCATAGGATATATTGTCATAAAAATAATGACAGTCTGCTGGTAGTACTTTTTTCAGCTCCTGCAGGTGCTGCCATTTCTTATTAGAAATTGCTAGTCTGTTCAGATGCAATTGCGAAGGTTCGACAACTGCGAATTGTTTTCCAGTTCTTTGCGGTAGCTGGGCATAATCTTCGTTTACATCAGTTTTAAAATAAATAATTCCAGTTGGTTCGTATGCCAATGCACGTACCATATTTGACAGTAGGGTCTCCTGTTTTTCTTCCTAAAATATAATAAGTGATACAGTTTTGGAAAAATTAAAAGAACTTAAAAGTATGCCTTACCTGGTCTAATATATGAATATCTCATTGGAAAACTCGTAATCGATCAAATATTTGTAATTTAAGTGGTGGACTTGTAGAGGAATAGGACTTTTTTATTGATTCTACTAGTTGAAATGACAAATGTATTTATTAATTTTTGATTCGTCTCCCAATAAGAGAATGAGTGGAATCGCATTCCATTTGCGTGTGACCTACTACCAAGTATTTGCTTTAGAACAGCCATCAGAGTAGATAATGATGTGGTGAATCTGAGGATGTTTCAAAAGTTCGTTTTTTAAATGTTTTAAAACAATTGTTGTAAACGTTGATGAGACAAGACTTCTTTCGGTTTCATCCCAAACGTAATTATTAGACTCATGACGAATAACATTGTATATGTATAGTGAAATTGTGAACTTGTAGTTTCATTTTATAATAAGAGGAGCTGGCGTTGGATTGTGGTATAAGTTTAACTGCTTTCTATCTATGCAAAATAGTAGACATGCATCGAATTTGGCATTTTCGACACCATTTTGGTTCTCATTTCGCATCTTTTCAATTTCATTTTGGTGACTATCAAATATATCCTGTGACAAGTTCTTTAATTTGAAAGATAAACATTAGTCACACTGATCATTTCGTGGTTTAAAGAACGACTAATTGCTAGATTTAAAAACGTTCATAAAAATTTGAAATGTTACTCGAGAAATATCATTGTTTTTATGTTCTTCGCATGATTGAGAATAAAGTTCATAAATCTCAAATCAAAACGATCACTTAGTAGTAAGGGCCTTTTGTACTTCGTTAATAAAACAACTATTTTTAATCGTAGGACTCTGTAATTCTGTATGAACACGTAGTTTGAATATACTATACATCATAATCAATCAGAAAACCAATTTTGATTTTTTGTTAGTAAGGGCCGTTTGCATTTTAGCTAACGATAAACATACATACAGTCAAGGAAAAAAGTCTACATACATCCCTTGTTTTAGAGGTTTTAGAAAGTTTGTGAAGAAAATTAAAAAAATGTTTATTTCAATATTTAAGGCATTAATAAATAAGTGTATTTATGAAATAAAAAAAACAATTCAATTACATAATAAAAACAGTTGTAACAAAAACACTGAAAATTCATAGGAAAAAAGTCTACATACAGCCACAAAAAATATATATTATTTCAAAATTTTATATATAAAAACAATTTGGTCGGTCCACCTTGGACCTTCAATAACTGCTTGAAGACGACGGGGCATTGATGTCACCAAATTCTCCGTAATATCGGGTGTTATTTTAGCCCATGCACGAATAAGGGCGGTTTTTAATGATTCACGGCTACTAATGTCATATTGTCGTACCAATTTTTCCAAACCGTCCCATATGTGCTCTATTGGGTTTAAGTCTGGTGACTGGGGTGGAGAATTCAGCTGTCTTGGGGCATAGTAAAGAAGCCAGTCTCGAACAACGTGTGCAGTATGCTTAGGGTCGTTATCTTGTTGGAAAATCCATTGATTTCCCAGGCCTAAACTATCAACAGATGCCTTCAGATTTTGTTCCAATATATTTTTATATTGGTAGCGGTCCATATTACCCTCGACAAAAACCAAACGACCCACTCCAGATGGCGCAATGGCGCCCCAAACCATAACGTTGCCACCACCATGTTTTACTGTTGGTATTATGTTCTTTGGATCAAGTGCAGTATTTGGTTTTCTCCAAACTTTGGATCGGCCATCACTTCCGAAAATGTTATACTTACTTTCGTCAGTAAATAAAACACGTTTCCAAAAGTCCATACCCTTGTCTAGATGTGCTTTAGCAAAGTCAAGGAGAAGTTTGCGATTTTTCGCTGAAATTAGCGGCGTTTTGCGTGCTACTCTGCTATTAAATCCACTGACGTGTAAAACGTTTAATATTGTTCGTGGAGTAACAATTATATTGGAGCATTTGGCGATGTGTTCCGCTAATTTTGGAGCACTTATTTTCGGATCCTGGTTGACTACTTTAAGAACACTGCTAACATCGCGTCTCGAAAGCTTCTTAGGTCTGCCAGGTCTGCCTTTTTATAATATTTTTTATATAAGATTTATTTTCCTTGCGGAGATTTACTACCATATTCCGAACTGAAGTATGAATCTCTTTTCGTTTTTCCATTTTCAAGGATAAAAATTCGAATAATACCTTCTTTTTTTGTCACTTTGTCCACTTAAATAATTGTTATGCTTGTAAATGTAATTAATTCAACAAAGTTAACTGTTATTACCCTTTCTTTGTTTTCAATTTTCTATTTGATTTTAGGAGTTACCACGCTGTATGCAGACTTTTTTCCCTCTACTTATTGTGTTTTTCCCTAATAATTTCCATGTTATATTTTTTTCATATTTTTTTTTCAATTGTCGCTACTAATTCTCTTAAACTTCAAAATCGTAGGTTGTATGTAGACTTTATTCCTTGACTGTAGTATGGAATGATTGGGTCTAGAGGTCGACTAAAAATTGGAATATAAGTTTAAATAAAGCTACAAAAGGCAGACAAAAATTTGTTTTGGACAATGACTGGTGATGTATTAAGGGGGAGTAAAAATTAGCAAAAAAAAAAAAGAGTTGACTTCAAAATGCAATAAAAATCGTTTGGAATGTTTAAAAATACTGTGTGTGAGTAAAAGGGGGATAAATTGGTAAAAATGGTACAACTTGCAATAGCGGCAAAAATATTTAGAAATGATTAGAAATTTGTTAAAAATAATTAATTAAAAAAAGGATCATGAAAGGGCACAACGTCAAAATGCGAGGAAAATCGTTTGGAATGATTTGGAATATGTTAAATATAGTGTACGAGGGCAAAAAATCTGTTTTCGGGCATATTGCAATTTTACCTCATTGTACACTTTTTCATTCACAATTTTCCAAACGATTTGGTCGAATTTTCAAGTTTTAACCCGTTTTGCCCCTTTTTTCCACATTCCTAACCTTTCCAAACGATTTAGGCTCCCATTTTGTAGTTGTACCCCTTTTTATCCACATACACAATTTTTGCCTCATTCCTAACCTTTTCAAACGATTTTCTCGCATTTCCTAGTTTTACCCTTTTCGCCCCACCCCCTTTTTAGCCTTTGGTAACAACATTCAAAATTTTTGCCACATTTCTAACATATCCAAAAGATTTTTTTGGGCATTTTAAAGTTTTAACCTTGTTTTTTTTGCTTTATTGGCTTATAATTAGAAGCCTAGTGGCCAATTTACCATTTTACCCTTTTTACACCCATTCAATATTTTTGCACGTTCCTAACCTTTCCAAGCGATTCATCTCGCATTTTGAAGTTTTACCAATTTTGCCCCCTTTTTAGCCTTTTTAGCCTATTCTTCCCAAAAGATTTTTCTCGCATTTTAAAGTTTTATCCTTTTTGCCCGCTTTTCTATTTTTTCACCCAAATGTAAATTTTTCCTATACATTTAATAATAAAAAATATTACGAATTTGGCTCCCGAGCTAAAAATAAAACTCGGTAGATTAAAATATTTGAATTTTTAAAGAATTAAAAATTAAACTTCCTTGGCGATTTAAATTTTTCGAGATAATCGAAAATGAATGGCTCTCCTTACTCTGCATTTTAATACCACTTGACCTTACTTACTTTTACTTTTATTGACTATATTACAACCTCATGAGGTCAGACGTCTTACACATATTAATTAAACAAACAAATTAAACTAATTTCAACATATTCTTCCAACTGGCTCTATCCTTCGCCTTTTCTCGCCAGTTGGTAACACCAAGGATACGGAGGGATTCTTCTGCCTGGTCTTTCCAGCGGAGTCTTGGTCGTCCTCTTTTCCTGCTGCGTACTAGCCTGTGAAAATATATAAAAGAAACCCTATTTTTGTACATATTTGCATTGCTAAGTTTAAGCACAAAAGTCGCATAAAGTAACATTTCGATCTAAATAAAGAAGACCCCATCAGTTCGCAAGCAGGGAAACTAATTGGAGAACGCGAATATAGCACTGGCAAATTTTTCAATTTCTGCAACCATACCTTTTTGTTTGACATGGAATTTCTCATGTATCTCTGTAACTAATTCAAATTAATATTCAGACTACATAAAATACACCAGATCGATACAGCAAGGATTGGGACGAGCTGGTAGGAGACCAGAAAACAGCCTACACATTCCACTTAGAGGACCTGCTGGCTTATTTAAGAGCTATTCCCATCACCCATTGTGTTGGGGTCTTTTGGAATACTGCAATGAAAATGTTACTCTGTGCCCTATCGATATAATCACTTACCATCGAAAAGGGAATGGAACAGACGCATCAGTAATTCTGGATGAATCTCTACGTTTACTTTCGGACATTTATGAAATGAATCCTTTTTTGCGCCAATTTCCAATTTCAAATGAGTAAGGTGTTTGCATTTTATTGGTTTCAAACGTACAAGATTTAGTGTTTCAGTGAAGCTGATCCGATTTCGGGGTGGTCAATTCCTCGTAGTTTTCAAGAAGACGTCCGCTATGCCATCGCATTAATCAATATTGTTTTACATCATTGGACCGCCAAGCTTAATAACAACGACCTAGCAAACTTAGATTCCATAAGTCATGACAATGCCTTTTTGAGTTACCATCCTTTTGAGTTTTCCCAGCGCACCCTTCTCGCCCACTTTCGCATGAATAACACGAATCCTCCTCACTCGCAATTTATACAGAAACCAGTTTACGCTGCATTAGGATTATTATCGCGACTCGCAGATAAAGCTTCGGACATACTGACACTAGAAAGTGCACGTGGTTACAAGTTAAAGGTCCTTATGACCATAGCTGCGAAGGGTCAACCTGGTTATTTAAGTTGGCTAATAATGCCATTTGACCAGGACGAATGGAACTGTGATGGCGAGATGTGTTATGATAGTATTATATTACCAAAGATTCATTTGTGTAACAAAGAGGTTGTGGCCTATATTTTGGAGACTATTGACCAGAGAAAAATGAATCCGGTGCAAATCTGGCGAGAATTCGGTAGTCCAGCTTACCCGAATGCCACAGTAAGAGAACAAATGCGTCGGCATCAATCACCGCAAATACATGCAATGGGTGTCTTAAAAGATCTAAAAATTAATATTGACTATGCCAAACGGTCGACACATTGGATTTTGCTCTTAAGAATATGTTCCAATTTAAATGGACGCTTAAACCAGCCACAAAAACTACAAATAACGTTTGTAACTCACAATGAGGTGCAGCTTACATGGACAGAACTTACTGCAGCAACGTCAAACTGTTTAAGAACATATGAAATTTGGTTCCGAACGAATAAAACACAGGAATGGCGCCATATCTCCTCTGGTTGGCATATACCATTTCCCTTGTTTCAATATGCTCCATCGGATGGTACCAATGTTGATGGTAAGCGACAATTTGCAATAAAACTGAATAAATAACTAAAAATATATATTTAGTAATGTATACATTATTTTTTTCATTTATTCATATTGTAGGATTTTACAAAGTTCGCGGCATAGATGTGTTTAACAGTACAAGCCGGTTTTCCACGCAGATGCAATATATAGAAATATGAATACATAGTGTAGTGCATGTACAAGATCCGATAAATGTATAAACGAATTTTAATTTTCTTTAAATAAAAACAGTAGAATTGTAAACCTTAAACAAATAGACATAAAATACGTGTACTGTGTTGTACATATGTGAAATAAGACTGCACATGACTAACTTTATTAATAACACATGGGAACAAATTAAATCCCCCTTGGAATCCCATCTGGAAGTCCGTAGTCTCCTCAATCCAAATTCACTGCCAACATTTTCTAATTTATTTAAAACTTTGAGATTTCTTTGTGTTTCAGATTATCATATTTTCCATTTAACGATTGACTCGAAATAAATTAGACATTAACAACTCGTTTAATAATTTGTATAAGTCACGCTTAAGTTACGATCATTGTGAAAAAAGTTGCAGAGAAGAAAAAACAAAATTTTTCAACTACATACATATGTATATAAATAGTTATAAAAATATTAATTGAATTAGGTCCTATTTCTGATGCCTATTGAGAGAATATAATAGAATATAACAAAATAGAACTGGGATTAAAGTTTATCAAACATGTGTCTTGCTGACTTGGATTTATGAGATTACATTTGGTTTATTCCCAGAAATGACAAGCTACCCTAAACGTGTTCCTTTGTGTTATCAATAAGGGAGGGTACGTTTATACAACATTTCTAAAATACCCAAAATTGGAATTAAATGACCATTGCGAATAATAAATAAAATAATTCATAGAGCGACTAATTTAATAAAACGACTAATTTAATAAATATATATGCTGCTATAATTATGTATCCAGAACGAGCCATTTTTCATTTAAATGCTCCATTTGTTTTGTTAAAATTGGGTTGCGTACACGTACTTTTATTTCCAATTTGCCGCCAACTGCTTTCCGTCCCTCCATAAGCTTGAATATGAGATTTAGATAAATTACACGCATGATTTGATACTTACATATGCATAATAGATATAACTTACATCAAACGTATCATGAATATCACATTTTGTCTCCAGCGGTTGCAATTTTACATTGACGGTTCCAATTAGAATATCCGAACGCAGGAATCCTCTGAAACAACATATGGGCAGTAAACGACTTAGTCCACAACAGTTTAAACTGCATCTAATATAGTAGAGTTTGATTGTTTTTGCCATTTTAAGCATAGGTTTATAATGTAAGTCCTCACAGCATGGAAATGAATGCAGGTGGCGATGGGTATACACAAAAGATATTTCAAAAGATAAATGTTAATTTAGAATACACTTAAGTGCCAATTTTTCTACATATAGGACTAAGAAACAAAGCTAAGTGCATGTATCACCACCATCACCAGCTAAATACATATGTAGGTATATTTATGGCTCAGCCAAAGTGGCACATTCAATGAAAATAAACGTGCGTGTTTAAAATTAACTACGGTCATTATGCTAATATTTAAGTTTATTTGGAATGAGCTATAATTAGGCGAATGGTAGGTACAACACTATTATACCAAATCCAATATATCGCGGATGTGTGAAATGAAAGTATTTTTTTTTTGTATGAAATTCAATAAAATACTATAAATATATTGTAGATACAATATCATTTTGAGTTTGTGTTTTATACACCCCAGTTATACCTATTGTGGTTGCACATCTATACTACTCGTATAAGTAGTGCTTTTTTCGAAAATTAAATTTGTAAACCAATATTATGCGTGTTTTGGTTACACCGCTTGTTTATATTATCGCTTGTTTTGTATGAAGCACTTAGCGGAGACTTAGCGACACGAATCATTTTCGCTAAGTTTATAATTTTTGTTTTTTGATATCTTTTGCCGTATTCAAGCCTTTGTCATATTTTTGAGTATTATGACTTTTCGCTAAATAGCCATTTTCTTTGCAACTTAGCAAGCGGTAATCGCTTGCTTGTAAACAAAACATGACTATTGTCACATAAATTAATTGTGATTGTGTGATCCAGATAGTTGCGATTTCTCAAAAGGATACGATGAATTAAAAGTATGTGTGCGACGACTGCTGTGTGTGATTTCTACACAATGGCCAGAATCATTTAATATGGGACGTTATCAGTGTAAGATATGGATACAATGTTCATATTGGCTGATCTCATAAAATAACTACAGTGGACAAAACCCAAAATCACTCGGAACTTTGAAAGACATTTACTTACTTTGGTTTGTACATATATTCATATTTCAATAATTTCTTTTAGATGATTGTTAATACAAACAAAAGTGGACTTTCATCTATGGCAAAATTAGAAAATAATTTTTGGTAAATTCACAATTCATATTTTTGGTAAATTATACGAAAGTTAACGCATTAAAACAAAGTTTTCAAGCCAGTTCTCCAAAAATTTTAGGTAGTTTTTCGAACATAGAAATCACCTATAATTTTTGGCATTATTCCTACAACACATATGTAGTAAATACCATGTTGCCTATGCCAATTGTTGATATTATACAACATTTATAGGCAATATTACCAATATTTGTCTTTGTGTGCATGCTTTGCTATATGTTCACCATACATTTTTCATGTGAGCAAGGCATCTCCAAATTCTCGTTTTGTTTCAAAACATGTGCGCAAGTATTTTTTCGAATATGCTTTGTAAATACAACACTTCGTCGCCGACGTCACGACATCGAAAAAGTGATATTTTAATAAAAAAAATAAAACATGGCAAATATTGTCTCATTTTATCAAAAGGTAAAGAAACTGAAACTGTTTTTTGTTTTAATTAATTATAAAAAGATGTCAGCAGAAGCCAAAAATTAAAAAAAAATAAGGTCCAAGCCATGATAAAAAATACTCATGGTAGACGCATTAGGTGTTGTTGTTGCTGATGGCAAATTGATGCCAACAACAACATACATTTTGTTGTTGCTTCTCACTTACGTTGTATCAAACCCACCTCATATGTATACCAACAATAAATGTAAACCATAGATAAAGAAATTAACTAGATATCGCACACGCCGTGGGAAATTTCTGGTTCAATTGGATATTTTCTAGATGGAGATGAATGCAATAATTACGTTTGATCTCAAATAAAATATACAGTGGCCAACAAAAGTCTATATACGAACCCCATTTCTGCTACCTCTTGAGTCCGAAAACATTATGAAGCAAACTAATGATGCAGTTTTGTTTAAAATCTATTTTTATTAACAGAACACGAAAAAATTTATTTACTGCAATATACACACAAAAATTATTCACGAAAAACGGAAAAAATGCGTTGACAAAAGTCTACATACGGCTTCGAAACTAACATAAGCAACTTAATTTAAGAATGAAAAATTGTTCTGATTATTAAATCTATAATTTGGTTGGCACACCACGGGCATCTTTAACTGCTTGCAATCATCTGGGCATTGAAACAACAAAACTTTCCGACTCAGCATTCGTTTTGAAGCTTCTCATTCAGTATTGGAGCACTAGTAGTCCCAATTTGTTTGACTTTACATTCAGTAATCTCCAAAACTTGCTTAATGATATTTAAGTCTCGGATTTAAAGAGGAGTGTACAATTTTCGTGAGGCATAATAAATCAGAAAATCGTCCACGTTATGAGCGGTGTGTTTGGTTTGTTATCTTCGGGGAAAATCCAAATATACCGAATATATAAAATACCGACCGATGCTTTCAAAATTTGTTCTAAGGCAAATTTATATTGGCAACAATCCATTTTACTCTTAATAAGTACCAGATTTCCAAATCCTACACCGGCGGCACCCCAAACCAGTAGGGTCTACCAGTAGGGTCTACGTCTTTCGGATTCATTGCTGTGGTAAATTTACTACAAACTGTGGTTCTCCCGTCATTTCCAAATTAATTACTTTTAGTCTCACCCGTAATCAATACTCATTTCCAGAAATCAGTACCTTTTTGGATATGCTGTTGGGAAAATTCCAAGCGAATTTGCGTCTTTTTTTTCGCGAATCATGGTTTTTTGCGTTGAGTCCTGCTATGGTAACTATCATTATTCAAAGTTCATTGAATTATTCGTGAATGCACTATAGTATCTTATTTTATTTACCAACCCTTGAATCTTATCAAACTCCTACTGAACACTATTTATTGGATCCTAATGCAAAGCACAATATTAAAATTCAGCCAACTGAACTTCTCTAACCATTCAGCAGCGCACAAAATCATAAGGTATGGTCGTATGTAGACTTTTGTCAATGCGTTTTTTTCGTTTTCCGTGAATATTTTTTTAAGTTTGTATTCAAGTAAAATTTTTTTGTGATATTATATTATTAAAAAAATGTTTCAAAGAAAACTGCATCATTACTTTTATCCGTAATGTATTTGTACTCGTCTGGCAGGAAGAATGAGGGTCGTATGTTGACTTTTGTCGACCACTGTGCCTTGCGAGATGTATTTAGAACAGGTGATAGCAGTCGGTGTTGTAGGCAACATCAACAGGCATTTTGTTTTGTTTAGAGGGCCGATGCTGTACAAGTCAACACAAACGAATACCAACAATAACAGTACACCAAAAAAGCTCATAACCAAAATGCATTTGAATTTGAAAGTGGGAAACACAATGACATGAAAAAAACTAAATTAGTTGTTTGAATAGCACAACCTGGAAAATGATTCTATTTTTGTATTGAAAAAATGTCCCACACTGTTGAATAAACGTCAGTGAATGTTATGGGAAACGTCAATGAAAGTTACAAAACGACAACACAGCACCTAGTGGCAGTACTTAACAACGCCTGTGGGATATCTACTTATTTCCTTTATCTATGCTGTTGAATAAACGTCAGTGAATGTTATGAGAAACGTCAATGAAAGTTACAAAACGACAACACAGCACCTAGTAGCAGTACTTAACAACGCCTGTGGGATATCTACTTATTTCCTTTATCTATGATGTAAACAATCACATACAAAAACAAAATACATGTGAACTTGACAGTTCGGAAGTGGTTTGCAATGTAAACAAAGCAAATCAGCTGTGCTTATGCGTTCACCATTAATGAATCCATCTTGGTCCAAGCGTGAGAGGTGCTTAGTGCGATTTGGGCCACACAAAATACAAATTTACAATGCTTCGGTATTCTGTGGCAAACCCTAACGCTATTGCTATTCGCCTTTATTACGGTTGTCGTCGTCGACGTCGTTGTCGCTTTTAAGTCGACATCATCACTTCGTGTCAACATCGTCGTCACATCAATCCTAACTAGTTTGGTATTCTATACCTGTCCTCATGGTACAATAATATACACATGGTAATAGCATCGCGCCTTGTTGTAGTTGTAGGCGGCAACAACAGGCATTTTGTTTTTGTTCTATTCGCTTCAGCTGTCAAACTCTTCACAAATACATACCAACAACACAAGAATGCAAAAGAGTACAAAAACAAAATACATGTAAGTGTGACAGATGAAGCGAAGAACCTGATAAAAAAAAATTAAAACATCTGTTCTTACGACTTTACCATGTACATATTTAGGGAGTTCACATGGTGTACTATTGTGTTGTATTTATCGTATATGGTAAAATAATACAACAGTTGTAAATATGTTGTTAGTATTCTTCATGTAAATATATTTTACGACTATACAACCTGAATATGTCTGTTTTTCCAGGGTACTATGTTGTATGTTCAGTGTCAGCTGTTTTTTGTTTACTATTTAATCAGATATATTGTTGCGTTTTGAAGAAATTTTGAATTTTTCTACAATATTAACTCAAGAATTAATTTTAATTGGTAAAATAATAAAAAAAGGAAATTGGACAAATGGAAGGAGAAGAAAATACTTCCGTAAGATTTTGTGCACAAACTTTTCACACAAAACCGTAAAAATTTTATCATTTTCCCTTCTTGTTGGCATTGTTTAATTTTTTTTAATAATTTTCTTTGTTGCTTGACATTTATTTGACGTTTTTATGACTTATGATTTAGCACATACAACATGCTGCTTCATGCATAAGTCATATGTACTAATTTGTTAAATATGACTTTACGACTTACGACTTTAGGAGACCATGTGAATTCCCTAATTGTTGTACCATGACCTGCCTGTGAAACAAACTGTCCATAAACAAAGTTGTCAATCGTAGTGAATGAAAGCAAGAAGAATATTTTACATTTGTGCCATAGATAAAGGAATTAACTAGATATCGCACGTGCCGTGGGAAATTTCTTGTTCAATGGGATATTTTCTAGATGGAGCTGAATGCAATAATTGCAAAGTTTGATCCCAAACAAAATATACCTTGCAAAATGTATTTAGAACAGGTGCTAACAAAAGGTGTGGTAGGCAACATCAACAGGGATATTGTTTTGTTTAGTGGACCGATGCTGTACAGGTCAACATAAACTAATACCAACTATAACAGTACACCAAACAAGCACATAACCAAAATGCATTTGAATTAGAAAGTGGGAAACACAACGACATAAAAAAACTAATTTAGTTGTTCGAATAGCACTACCTGGAAAATGAATCTATTTTTGTATTGAAGAAATGTCCCACACTGTTGAATAAACGTCAGTGAATGTTATGAGAAACGTCAATGAAAGTTACAAAACGACAACACAGCACCTAGTGGCAGTACTTGACAACGCCTGTGCGATATCTACTTATTTCCTTTATCTATGATTTGTACTCATGGTCATAGATAAAGAAAATAAGTAGATATCCCACAGGCGTTGTTAAGTACTGCCACTAGGTGCTGTGTTGTCGTTTTGTAACTTTCATTGACGTTTCTCATAACATTCACTGACGTTTATTCAACAGTGTGGGACATTTTTTCAATACAAAAATAGAATCATTTTCCAGGTTGTGCTATTCAAACAACTAATTTAGTTTTTTTTCATGTCGTTGTGTTCTCCACTTTCAAATTCAAATGCATTTTGGTTATGAGCTTTTTTGGTGTACTGTTAATGTTGGTATTCGTTTGTGTTGACTTGTACAGCATCGGCCCTCTAAAAAACAAAACAAAATGCCTGTTGATGTTGCCTACAACACCGACTGCTATCACTTGTTCTAAATACACATTGCAAGGTATATTTTGTTTGGGATCAAACGTTGTAATTATTGTATTCAGCTCCATCTAGAAAATATCCCATTGAACAAGAAATTTCCCACGGCATGTGCGAGATCTAGTTAATTCCTTTATCTATGCTCATGGTACAAACCATAGATAAAGGAATTAACTAGATATCGCACATACCTTGGGAAATTTTTTGTTCAATGGGATATTTTCTAGATGGAGCTGAATGCAATAATTACAACGTTGGATCCCAAACAAAATATACCTTGCAAGATGTATTTAGAACAGGTGCTAACAATAGATGTGGTAGGCAACATCAACAAGGATTTCGTTTTTGTTTTGTTGTCCGTTGCTCTGAAAATCAACACAAACGAACACCTTCAATAACAGTAAACAAAAAGACACAATCGAAATAAAAAAATTTCAACTTGAAAGTGGGCAACAAAACGACATAAAAAAAGTAAGTTAGTTGTTCGAATAACACAACCTGGAAAATGATACCTTTTTTGTATGTATCAAATTTCCCAGTGTGTTGAATAAACGTCAATGAAAGTTATGAGAAACTTCTGTGAGAGTTACAAAACGACAACACAGCACCTAGTGGTAGGACTTGACAACTCCTGTGCGATATCTACTTAATTCCTTTATCTATGGTACAAACAAATGGTAGAAGCACTAGCCCAGCTGATTTTAACTTTTTTCTGGAGTTGGTTTTTCTCTTATGTCCAAGTTTGTTTACTTTTGTTTGTATATAACCACCGTTCGCGTACAATGCTGTTTTTGAAATGTTTTCTCCGTAAAAATCACATAGAAACGTTTTAATTTTCATACTTAAACACTTTCAAAACATCAAATAAAACACACGCATTTTGTAAATGGCACTTTTTCCAATATTGTATACATTTTCATTATTTTTCAATCAGTTGACACAATACTGGTACTGGCCAAAAACAAAGTGCCTGTTGCTTTTGGCTTGTTGTATTTGTTGTCGTACTGCATCTACCATTATATTTCTACCATGTTTGTACTTCTATTATTTTATCTAATTTGGTAAAATTTATTCAAGTTCTTTAAAAGTGGTTAATTTTCGTGTCCATATTGACTCCGACTTGGAAGTTATTGGACGGCCTATACAACCAGAGATCTCGATGGAGGCACATGCAGCCTTTACTGGCCGCAGAGCAGCATTTGTTGGAGAGAAGGACGAAATGATCTCATCAAATTCACCTAAACCGACCATTAGGCTATCTTAAAGGAGTTGAACTGTAGGTTTCGTTAGCGGCTGCTTGTTTGCAAGATATCAGACTAAAATGAAAAAGTCATCAATTGCATGACTGAAAGGTGAAAGGACGCAGAGCAGGCGTATGTGTCACAACATGAAAACCACAACTGCCAAGGCAATACATCTACTTATACAGGTGGACACTTGACACTGAAGACACCGAAGGTTCGGGGATGTGGCCGTGTTAACAGCTCAGAGAACAATTATCACGGTAGGGACGTTGGAGGTACCGATAAGCGAATTCAATCAAATACCCAACATTATTTATGATACAACTATTTGTATAAGTTTAAAACGAACCCTTTGTTCATTGCATTTACCGTCAGACAGATAATTGCACTTACATAGATAATCGCTATACGTATAAAGCGGGTCATGTTCTGGAACACTCCTGCATACCTTCATTGGGGGTTTCCGTCCGCTATTAAAAGTTGCGGATTAAAAATTTTAATTTTGTTAATAAATAAAAATAATTGCGAAGTTTCTTCAAGCCGTTCTCAGAAACTGTGTCGACCGAAATAGATTCGTTTCAATTCAATATCGACGTCAATTCTAGTTAAAAAATACCAAATATATCGATAACGACAACGCAAATACCGATTCTCAACTGTCGTTACCAGAAGTTGTGTTGTGTAATAAGGGTGATTATGAAACTTGTATCGGATTTTTTCAGACTTTGCAAACACCCACACAATGCTTTAAAATGACTGGCTAGTCATCTAAAAGTTATTCTTTAAAACTTCAGTTCCGTTTAATAGGCATTCATGATCCCAGTCTCGTGATTATCTCTCCTAAAACTTATTTATGAATATATTTTTCGTACAAATTGTGCAACTGGTTGTTACCAATTGCTAACACCTTGCAGACATCAAGCGATTGTTCCTTTCCAGTAGATATAAAAGGTTCCTTATTGTTTGGGTCCTTATTATTCTTCGTCGGCGTAATATTTTGAGGAGGTTGTCGAACAAATAAAGCATAATTTACCGAGCATATTAATATTTTGTAATATAGTATAATAAAAAAATTGTTTGTTGTCATCCATATGTTTTATATATATTTTGTGATGTATTTACAACCAAAATTCGTTTGTTTTCATCGAAGATGAAACTGTCAAGAAATTCCAAAATCCAAAACGCTTCAACCACAGTTTAGCTATTATCCTATACCCTTTCGTTCTCAACCCACAAATGCTATCGTTAGCAACACAGTGCTGAACACTCAATTTTTGGGGCAACACTAAAATTTTGGGGCACGCTGATCCTCATTATTCTATCTTCATTGGTTTCAGAGATAGAGAGTATTGATTTGCCCGTATAAATTACCAATTTTTACCGTTAAACGAAACTTTAAACTCGTTTTCCTCATAACGACAATTTGGTGTATATTATTGTATGTATAAATGTACAATTGATTGACTTTGTATTTTTAACAAAAAAAATCCAGGTTTTCTTTGCACAATGTAAGTAGGTATATATGTAAACATATTTATAATAAAAAATAACCAAAAATTAACGGCTATAATCCGGACACTCCAGTAATACGGACATGTTCGGAGTTTAGGGTGTCCCGATTATCGATATAGTACTGTATTCTGTAAACCGTTTTGCGAATAGTTTTAAATACTGGTTTTCGGGGTTTTATGTAGAAACCGTTTCGAATAGCCGGTTTTCCGTTTTAAAAAATAAGCAAAAAAAAAACATTAAAAAATATTGTATTTGATTTAGCAAAAAAGAAAGGAAAAATTTAAATTTGTACGTATTTCAGTATTAAATCAAAATTCGACATTTCTACTAATACTACTTGTAATGTAGGGTAAATATTACTAACTAAGGGATATTTTCTCAATGTGCGATTAGTGTCTGCTTACTAATCGGTACTCTAATTTTAAATTTTCGCAAAGAACTGAGAACCAAGCAAATAAAAAGTGAACCAAATTTTCGGTTCATGAAATTTTCGTTATTTTTTATACACGTACTTCTTATGGCAACGAAAATTTCATAAAAACTGAATACCGGGCTTAAGGGGGCAAACAATCAAAAAGGCACTGAGAAACATTTACTTCTTGACCTGGTGGAAGAACGCAAGTCAATTTTAGAAAACCAAACACGTAAATCCTAACAACATGAAAAAATAACAGCTGCTCTCAACAGTTGACAGCAATTTGCATTTATCGTTCCGATAAACTACTAACCGGCGTTAGAATTCCTGTTAACGTTATCGACCGTTATTGTCAATGATACATGAGAAGCTTGTTGCATCTTTATAAGATTAGCGTAATTAAAACTCCCTTGTTTTTGTTGAATATGATTGAATTTGGAAGATCGACAAGAAATAGACAAATTGTAATACCTAGAATGTCATCTTGGATGGATCATTCTTTCCTTGTTAGGGTAGCACGGTTGTACAACAATATGCCCGGCACACTCAGGACATTTGATTGTTCTTTCCATACATTTAAAAGAAGACTTTACCAGTACATGATGTTAAATGCATGAAGAATTGCATATATTGGTAAAGTCTTCTTTTAATAATATGATTCAAAATACATAATTGATTATGGAATCCAAGACAGAAAATGACAACGGCAATAATCTGGTAATGGTGTCGGCCCATGCGAAATGTTGTGCTGAGTTGTCGCCGAATTATAAACGACAGATAAATTTAATCCTCTACAAGCATTTCTCACTACCGCTGACTTTCCTAAGTCTAAGTAATTATTGTTCAAGTCTATCATGATAGTGGGTTTGGGTACCCAACGCCAATATCAGATATGCACTTCTTATGTATTGATATCAACACTAGGTTAATATACAGTTCCCACTAATACGTCAACTACTTTTGCAATAAATTCACAAAATATGTATTAAGCCACATCATAGCATCCGCCGCTTATTATAATGATATGTTTGATGTTCTATGGTATACAAAGCTCTACATCTTCAGTTCTTTCCTCTGTGCAATCAGATTGATGGTGGATTTAATTGATTTAATTACTTGGTTGTTTACCACGTCTTGCTAATTCCGGCAAACATCCAATAAATTCTGATTTCATTAGTCTTTGTGGATTTAAATTATGTTTATGACAGTTAGGAGAATATTTTTAAGATTGTTTAGTAACGCATGAAAATCGATGTGAACTAGTAGCACTACCTTATTCTAACCGCCATTTATATTTTTATTTTGAGTGCCATATGGGATATGATTAACTATTGTCACTGTACAAGATATTACAGCGTCATTAGCGATTTTTATTTTTTTATTTTTTAAACTATTATTTACATCTTTTATTATTCAAGTTATTATTCAATTTATGTCAGTTGCAATTTTATACATTTGTATAAGCTGTTGTCTATAGCTTTGTTTCCACACGTACTATTTTGCTGTTTTTGCTATTTTTCTATTTTGAATGAAATTTGTTTGACGCAAATATAATTCAAAATTGGTATAATGGTGAAAACGGTAGAAGTGGTACGTATGGAAACAAATATTATATTCATCTAGTTGGAACTATATTGAAGTTTTCGTTGTAATCGTTGTAATCGTGTAATCGTTAATAGTTTTTGCATTTTTAAATTCTTTAATCAGTATGCCATTTGAAATTACATATACCATATTGTATGAAACTAGTTTAGGTTTTAATGTGAAGATTTAATTTTAGGTATTATATTGTTTAATAATTTTTCATATACTTGAAGATATTTTTTTATTTTTTTTATTTATTTATTTAATTATTTCAATAACCGAGCCCATAAGGCCATATGTGGTTACAAATTTCTACTAAACATATCTTCAAGCATATAAAAAACTATCAAAAAATATAATACCTAAAATTAAATCTTCACATTAAAGCCTATACTAGTTTCATACAATAGCTTATATTTAATTTCAAATGGCATACTGATTAAAGAATTTAAAAATTACATGTAAGATTAAAGGAATTATGCTCTGGAATTTAAAACTTCAATATACATAGTTCCAACTAGATTAATATAATATTTGTTTCAACACGTACCACTTCTACCGTTTTCACCATTATAACAATTTTGAATTATATTTGCGTCAAACAAATTTCATTCAAAATAGAAAAATAGCAAAAACAGCAAAATAGTACGTGCGGAAACAAAACTATAGACAACAGCTTATACATATGTATGTAATTGCAATTGACATAAATTGAATAATAACTGAAATTGAATAATAACTTGAATAATAAACGATTTAAATAATAGTTTAAAAAATAAAAATAAAATCGCTAATGATGCTGTAATATCTAGTACAGTGACAATAGTTAGTCATATCCCATATGGCACACAAAATAAAAATATAAATGGAGGTTAGAATAAGGTAGTGCTACTAGTTCACATTGATTTTCATGCGTTACTAAACAACCTTAAAAATATTCTCCTAACTGTCATAAACATAATTTAAATCCACAAAGACTAATGAAATCAGAATTTATTGGATGTTTGCCGGAATTAGCAAGACGTGGTAAAAAACTTACAAAAACTTACATATCCTATAAACCAAGTAATTAAATCAATTAAATCCACCATTAATCTGATTGCACAGAGGAAAGAACTGAAGATGTAGAGCTTTGTATACCATAGAACATCAAACATATCATTATAATAAGCGGCGGATGCTATGATGTGGCTTAATACATATTTTGTGAATTTATTGCAAAAGTAGTTGACGTATTATAGGGAACTGTATATTAACCTAGTGTTGATATCAATACATAAGAAGTGCATATCTGATATTGGATTTGGGTACCCAAACCCACTATCATGATAGACTTGAACAATAATTACTTAGACTTAGTAAAGTCAGCGGTAGTGAGAAATGCTTGTAGAGGATTAAATTTCGCATTAATAATTTTCGCAGCACAACATTTCGCATGGGCCGACACCATTACCAGATTATTGCCGTTGTCATTTTCTGTCTTGGATTCCATAATCAATTATGTATTTTGAATCATATTATTAAAAGAAGACTTTACCAATATATGCAATTCTTCATGCATTTAACATCATGTACTGGTAAAGTCTTCTTTTAAATGTATGGAAAGAACAATCAAAAATCCTGAGTGTGCCGGGCAAGTTGTTGTACAACCGTGCTACCCTAACAAGGAAAGAATGATCCATCCAAGATGACATCCTAGGTATTACAATTTGTCTATTTCTTGTCGATCTTCCAAATTCAATCATATTCAACAAAAACAAGGGAGTTTTAGTTACGCTAATCTTATAAAGATGCAACAAGCTTCTCATGTTAATATAATTAGAAAAAGAACAACCTAAAAATTCATCCACATAATTGGAAATATGTGCATGCCAACCAACAGAATATATACATATATCTCATTACTCTATTAAAAACTAAGCGGAGCTTCCTGAATACGTAACCCAAAGCTCCTGAGTATACCTCCATTCCATATAAGAATACCGGCATTATTAAAGCAAGCACCAAATTTATTTTAACAAACCTTGGAAGGGATAGATCAAGATTTTACAACTTCCTTAAAATAAAATTAACTTTTGATGTTAATGAATTGACATGCAATTCAAACTTAAGTTTGCGATCAAGAATGACACCAAGGACAATCAAAACTATCCACAACTTCAACAGATCGACCATATATAGAGACAGATACAGCATCGCGCTGCAAATTACCAAAAAAACATCAATTTTGATTTCTGAGGGTTAATCAAAAGCCTATTATCAATCACCCACTCAGACAAAACATCTATTGTGAAAATAATAGTACTCTGTAGAACATCTAAAAACACAAAATCACCTTTGAAAACTATCTGTAAGTCATCTGCAAAGGCAAAAGGAAGACAGTTATTGCTCAAAATACGTTCAAACAAATCATTTACAAACATAATAAAAAGCAGTGGTCCCAATACAGAACCCTGGGGAACACCACTGCTCACTGTACAAACACTAGACATAACACCATCGCATGAAACATATTGCTTTCTACCAAACAAATAGGAATACATCAACTTACACGCAGTGGCAGAAAATCCGTACAAATAGTGTAGCTTTTCCACAAGAATAGCATGGTCAATTTTATCAAACGCCTTTTCAAGGTCAAGTGATAGCAGCACACAGCAGCCTCCATCACCAACTCTTTGTCTTACCTTGTCAGTAAGACCAATTAACAATCAAGTAGTACTCCGGTTGCACCTAAATCCCAACTGACAATCATTTAAGAGCGAGTTACCATCCAAATGGCTGACAATCTGTATTTTCATAATATATTCCACCATCTTCGACAGTATGGGCATTATAGAAATAGGGTTATAATTATCCATAGAATCTGAATTACCCTTCTTTTTTCTTGGAACGACTTTGGCCATTTTCCAATCTTCCGGAAAGGTTGAAGTAGTAAGGATAGTATTACCTTCACCTGGGGTAACAACCTTGTCGCGATGTGGGGGCTTAAGTGTGGCCGAGGCTGCCTAAGTGTGGCCTTGGCTGCGCGAACTAAAGGTTACTCCGGGGGGAAGTTGAGTCTCGTTGTAGGTCTATCTGTCGATCAGGCCTACTTAAATAACGAATGTCAATGAAGCTTCCCCCGACATGGCGATTCTTGCGATTTTGGCGCCATTAGAATATCCAACGTTGAATGCAAAAACACTTTTAAGGTCAAGGTGGTTGGAAGCAGTGCCGAGGACCTAGAATGGCCAGTTAGTGTTTAAACAAACTGGTTCCTAACAGCTCCCTCCGACGCCAGGGCACGGGTCGGTAGTAATGAAATATGTCGCCCGGTCCAACTCACGCCGTCACTGGGGTGGACTGTATTATATTTACTGGCATACTCGTGGGACTAACATGAACAAAAAAGAACTAATGAAAAAACTAAAAACAGGAAAACAAAACAATGATAACAACACTGCAAACGAAACTGATACACGAAACGATACTAATACGACATTTGAAACGGAACACAGGCTAATCCACGATAGCATTGTGAAACAACACCATGAGATCGTTTCGATGATGATGAAAACGCAGAGTCGGGTTCATCATACTCATGGTTCTACAGGGGGTGGTGTCTTGACCCCTGTAGTAGAGTCTGTGGCAAGCACACAAAAAGCCAATGGCAACCAAAACAAGGATGATGACGCGGACGAAACCAAGCGGGGCTGCATAAGCCCTCAGCCTTCAATAACAGGTGGTGACTCCAACTCTGATTCCCAAAGTGATAATAATGATAACAACATTACCATTTTAGCAACTCCAAAAAATGACGAGGTAAATAGAATGGTCGATGAAGTAAGCGAGAGCATAGCGAAGCTATCAACACAAAAGAAACGACTCTCGGGGGCTCAACGCAGGAAGATTGCAAAGAGGAACCGTTCAGCCAAACAAGCCGAAAAACAGGATGTTCCTAAGGACCTGTCGGTGCATCCCTCGACCTCAACAGAGGCTGAGAAGAGAAACCGATCACCGGAAGAACAGAACACTGTCAAATTAATGGCAAAGAGGAAAAAGTGTTCCCCGTCATCTGGTAATTCGGAGACGCCCAAACCCCATATTACCCAGGGGATGCAACAGAGCTCCAGGGACAATAGGAGCAAAGCCGATGCGATTACCGGAAAGACGAGCACATCAGCCAAATCAACCGACAAGGAAAGGGCGCGTAAACACGAACCCTATCCAACTCGGAAGAGGAAGCTGAATGCGAACACGGGCAAGGAACCGCCATCCTACGCAAAGGTAGCGAGAAGGCAACAACTGGACGATCTCTGCTATGCAGTAATTGACAGCGGTAACCCAACTGGCTCAGTACCGGATGGCCAACACCGAATCGTGGAGGACCTCGTCAACACGAAGGTAATGGACCACATAATGAAGGCCGAAAGTGGACCTCCCATAGAAGTTGTCAGTAGCGGCTTCAAAGGGGAGGTACTCACTTTACAGCTGGCCTCACAACGCTGTGCGGAGACTTTGAAGAAGCTGGTGGATGAAATCTCTGCCCCCTGGGAAGGCGGTAAGCTAGCCCTCGTAAGGAAGAAGGACATCCCAAGGCTGACGAAGGCTACTGTATATATTAAAGGATGGGGCAGCAAGTTTGCATCGGACGCCATACTTACCGTGGACAAATGGGTCGTTTTCCACAGGGAGGAGGGGCAGGAGGGCACACTCCTTGTGATCGGAATAGACCCGGCATCCATGGCTGGTCTTGCCAAGACTAAAGGTATGGTGTTCTTTGTGACCAAAGCTGTCTACATCAAAGTTGGCAAAGTGCCAATCGGCATGACGACCGGAGGAACACAGCCGGAGGATGCGAAGCATGACGAAGCGAGTGGAGGCTCGGCGGAGCAGACACCGCAAACTAAGAAGGAGGAAGTGGCCGAAGGCATCACAAACTCCCAAGAAGACCGGTTACTGGAGGACCAATGTTAGAGGTCATCCAGATTAACCTCCACCGGAGCGAGACGGCAACCCACGCTCTGTTGGATAAAATTAATGAAGGTAAAATACACATTGCTTTAATACAAGAACCTTGGACCACTAAAGACAAGGTTATTGGATTAAATCATATTAATTACCAACTATTCTATACGAAGACGGATTCCCGTCCGAGAACATGTATCTTATGCCATAAAAACCTTTGTTTTCTCTTCTCCCCAGAGTTGTCAACATCGGATGCAACAGTACTGAAACAGGGAGATGGGAATATATACCTGGCATCAGTATACTTGCCATATGATTCGCCGACACCACCACCTTCGTCGGAATTACAGCGACTGGTAGAGAGGGCCAAACAGACAGGTAACGAAGTATTAATAGGTAGTGACTCTAACTCTCACCACACGTCGTGGGGTAGTACTAACTGTAACCGTAGGGGGCATGCCCTAGTAGAATATTTGAATACTAACGACCTTTTCACACTGAATATTGGAAACAAAGCAACTTTTGTCAACAAGATTAGGGAGGAGGTGTTAGATATAACAATCTGTTCTGAACACCTTATAGATGAAATTCAAGAATGGAGGGTTTTAAATGAGCACTCATTCTCGGATCACAGATATATTAGATTCAGGATAACACGGCCACCACCGAAACCGATATGCTTCTGAAATAGGACCAAGACAGACTGGACAAAGTTCGGAAGCCTACTTAAGAATCGACTAGTCCACCCTCAACTCGAATACTCTAGCAGGGACGAACTAGACGACATAGTGACAAAGACAACGCAAGCACTAGTAAAGTCTTTCGAGGACAGCTGCCCACTTCGGGAAAGAAAATCGGCCCAAGAAAAACCCTGGGTAACAGGGGAAATACGAAATCTAGGGAAGAACGTCCGTAGACTTTACAACAGGGCCACGCGTAAGAAATCACCAGTATACTGGGAGGACTACAAGAGAAGTCTCAGTGAATACAACGCAATATTGAGAAAAGCGAGACGCAACTCCTGGAGACTATTCAGTGAACAGGTGGATAACGTCAATGATATGTCGAAGATGAAAAAATTCCTCTCTAAGACCCACGTACAGGCGGAAACGCTAGTAGATGACACGGGAAAGAGAATGGATACAATGGAACAAACACTTAGGCACCTGATGGATACACACTTTCCAAATGGGAACGCGGAACCCACAGGGGAGTGGTCACAAGATGAGAATGTGGTACATCAGTCGCCAATCATTACGGACCAAATGGTCCAAAAAGCTATAAAGAGTTTCTCCCCATTTAAAGCGGCGGGACCGGATGGTATTTTCCCGGCTATCCTACAGCATGGGGTTGACCAAATAACAACCCATCTGGCAGGAATTTTTTCCGCATGCTTAAAATACGCCTACACACCGAGAAACTGGCAAGAGGCCAGGGTAGTATTTATACCCAAACCTGGAAAAGCAAGCTATGCAACGGCAAAGGCTTATAGACCAATTAGCGTCACCTCGTTTCTACTCAAAACCTTGGAGAGAATAGTGGACGACATGGTAAAAAGTGGAATACCGAGCGATATGCTGAAGTTTAGACAACACGCCTATGTCAAAGGCAGATCAGTGGACACCGCACTTCATGAGGTAACCTACTACATAGAGCAATCTCTCAATGACAAACTATACACACTCGCTGTATGCATAGACATTGAGGGAGCGTTCAATAATGTCCGGACCGAAACACTTATCCAATCCTTAGACCAGTTTATGGTGGACCGGGCATTAAAAGACTGGATCAACCATATGCTAAGGAATAGATGGATAAGCTGTGGTTCCCACGATGTAAATATTTGAGACAGAGTACAACGTGGAACCCCACAGGGAGGGATTATATCACCACTCCTATGGGTCCTCACTATACACAGTCTCCTAAGGAAACTTACCGACGAGGGACTTAAACCAATCTGCTACGCAGATGACGTTATAATACTTCTTAAGGGAAAGAACCCAAACCAATTATGCAGAGAGGCCGAGAGGGCACTGAGTATAGCGTATGAATGGGCACAGCCAAGGGGCTTAAATGTAAACCCGGACAAAACGGAAATATGTCTATTCACAAGGAAGACGAAAATCTCAGATTATGAAGAGCCACGATTCTTGGGAAAGACGATTAAAATATCCGATAAGGTTAAATACTTAGGAGTAATCCTAGATCGGAAACTGAATTGGAAGCACCACATAGAGGAAAGGGCTAATAAGGCCTACAGATGCTGGTCGCTATGCAGAAGGGCTATAGGGTCCAAATGGGGCCTCAAACCGACTATGACACACTGGCTCTACAGAAGCGTAATCAGGCCTGTACTAACATATGCTTCTGTAGTATGGTGGACGGCAGTTGAGAGGAAATGTAACATCGCAACACTGCAGAGGGTTCAGAGAATGTGCTGCATTGGTATCAGCGGTGCAATAAGGACAACCTCGACAAGAGCCATGGAGACTATTTTATGTATCCAGCCAATCGAGATTAGAATCAAATACGAGGCTGCCCTTGCGGCAAAACGCCTACAAGCTACAGGTGAATGGATCAACAGGGATCTCACGTCAAAACACCAACGGATAAATGGGGCCTTAGTCGGGTACACTCAGGATACGTGTGAATCTGACCGAATACCCGAGATAAGGGTTAAGGCGAACTGCGTGACCCTAACGCCAACTAGAGACGCCTGGCAGAATGGGACCCTGACACCAATGCCAAATGGGACTTACTGCTACACGGATGGCTCAAAGCTAGGAGAAAAAACGGGTCTAGGATTCTTTATTGAAAATCCAGCAACCGAATCCCACCTACGGCTCCCGGATCATAATACGAACTTTCAGGCGGAAGTTCGGGCGATTACGGAGTGTATCAAATGGCTCGGCGATAATACAATCCCAGCCGAGGCAAATATATTCACGGATAGCCAAATGGCAATAAAGGCAATATCATCAGAAACGGTAAAATCTAGAACGGTCCTTGACTGTAAGAACGTGATAAACGACTACTCTATGCACGGCAGACTCAACATCATCTGGGTGCCGGGGCACAGCGGGGTATTCGGCAACGAGAAAGCGAACCTCCTGGCAAAGAAAGCCAGGGAACTCCAAACGGTAAGCCTAGATGGAGCGAAACCCTTTGGGGTGACGAAGGCTGAGTTAAATAAATGGGCGGAGTCGGCACATATAGCCCAGTGGAACCGGGAATCAGTAGGCAGGATGACAAAGATCCTATGGGGAGACCCAGATGAATCGAGAACAAAAGGTTTGCTGAACCTGGGAAAAGCCGAAATGGGCAAAATGATGGGAGTCTTAACGGGGCATTCGGGATTACGAGCCCACCTGTACCGTATTGGACTAGTGGCGAACAGTGAGTGCAGGGCATGCATGGAGGACGATGAGACGTTGGAGCACTTCTTATGCCACTGCCCGGCCTTCACACAAGCTAGATCCAGATATCTTTCGGATAGTACGATACCGGACATGACCAAACTTATGGGTATGGACTGGAATAAACTAAGGAATTTCGTGAATAGCACCGAATTCCTATAAGGGACATAGTGAAGTGAAGTAGTAGGATAATCTTAGAGCGCACAATAGGTCGAACTTAGCGGCTTAAGTGTATGTCTTTATTGACAAGGGAAGGTTTAGAGTGCTCCTTCTGAACACTCAACACCACGCCCCTCTTTTCGAACTAACTAACTAACTAACTAAGGATAGTATTAACAATGTGCCAAACATGGCATCCTACAAACGGAAAGACTAGCTTCAAAAATTTCAATGTTAACCCATCGCACCCCACTGCCGTTGATTTAATCATGTTAAAGGCATCAACAATAAGGTGGAGCGAAAACATCGATTTCGCTCGAATCAAAAATGGCGAGTGCGGAAAAGTTGCATTTCGTTATCAATAAGACATATATAAAATATCATCCCGATTGGTTGATATTTAGAGGTTCCGACAACGGCTTGAAGTTTCGACATTTATGTCCGTCCTTCCGTGCATCTTTTAACCAATATTTAAGCTAAGTTTCGGTAGTAAATATTGTCCGATTTCAATGAAATTTGCTTCAGTCCGTTATTTTAGATAGGGGAAGATGCCGGACAAAATTTCTTAAAATCGGTTCAGGTTTATATATAGCTCCCATACAAAATAACCCCAAAATTCGCCTTCCGTACCCTAATAATCCCACAATTCGACTTGCCGAGTATAGAATTTGACGAATGAATATGGTAAATAATTTGGATCGTCGGTTATATTACCGTTCTGTTTTCGGAATTTCGTTAGAATGTATGTATGTATGTATTTAGGTTGTGTAATTGTGTTGAAAGGTTCAGTTGTTATTGATCGATTGACTTGACAAGATGCATGCAGTAAAAACTGTACGTCTAACAAGTACAAACTAATGTCTTAGTGAATAAGTTTAATATGCCGAATAAAACATTCGAAAATATACATTGCAATTTTTTATTTATAATAAAAATTATGAAATTTAACTTTTATTTTTCACAAGCTTTAGAGCGCTTTTATTGACTTATATATTTATATAGTTTCAGAATAATTCTAGTCAAATTCAAAGTAGAAGCACAGACAACTGCCCTTTATTTGGTACTCCGCAAGAGTTGAGATCAAATGAGCTGCCAAGATATAAAGATGTAATACGATACTACACATGGGTCAGAAAAGAACTAAAGTTCAATGTCAAATCTGCAGATCCTTCTGTAATTGAAATATGTAAGAGAGTGGCGACGGACGTGCAAATGATTTGGCATAAGGCATCTATTCCGACATTGACACACAGAAGAATTTGGGATCTCATTCGTTCATATTATAAGAAATACAAAAATATAATGCAAAGTTTTAAAAAGCTACAAAACAATGCAAATTTTTGTTTGAAAATTGAAAAATTCAAAGAAAGTTCAATGGCAATATTTGATATTTGCAGTTGCAAGTGTGAAGATATTAAAAGGTGTGTTTGCGAGAAAAGTCGTCGAGTTCCGAAAAAAGAATTGGATTTTCTACAAGATCAACGAACAGGAAGGAAAATGATTATTGGTTCGATTGATCTAATCACAACAAAAAAGGATTTGAGAAAGGTATGGAGAACATCCAGAACAAATTCTTCTTCTCAAGTCCAGGAAATTGAAAGTCGACAGCAGCCGTCTTGTTCTAAATATATCACGGCTGTTGATATTACGGACATAGACTCACACCAATCATCCGATAGTCAATTACTCCAAGCGGAAGATGTTCAAAATGTAGATGATATTCCCATACGGGCTGTGAAACAAATGCGGATTGAGTTGCCATCTCTTGCTCTTGCTTGTGATCGGACAGGTGTATCTGACAGATCTGCTGCTATTATTGCTTCCTCTATGCTGAAAGATATAGGAGTCATAAGTTCCGATGACAAAATGTTAGTAGTGGATCGGTCTAAAATTCGACGTGAAAGAACAAAAATACGGCAGCAGCTGAAAGAGGAACAAAGAAATAATTCTATTATCGGTTTGTATTTTGACGGAAGAAAGGACAAAACGATTAAAATGATAAAGAAAGGTCAGAAATACCATCGCACAACTGTTGTTGAAGAACATTATGTTCTAGTATCAGAACCTAATAGCACTTACTTTGGACATACTACTTCTGATTCAGGATCTGCAGCGAATATTAAAAGTAGCATTATAAATTACCTTAATGATAAGTCTGTAGATTTAAATCAATTGTCAGTTGTTGGATGTGATGGCACCGTTGTAAATACTGGACTGAAGGGAGGAATCATACGTCTTTTAGAAACCGAATTAAAAAGACCATTACAATGGTTTATATGTCAACTTCATGCCAATGAGCTCCCACTAAGGCATTTGATGGTGCAGTTGGATGGTAAAACGACAGGTCCCAACGCTTTTTCAGGACCAATAGGAAAACGTTTACACAACTGTGAAAATCTTCCAACAGTTCAGTTTGAAACAATTGACACGGCACTGCCAGAAATTACAAACCAGGATGACTTGAGCACCGTTCAAAAGTATCTGCTGGAAATGATGAATGCTGTGTCTACAGGCAATTATTCATCAGATTTGGCAAACACATCACCAGGTCCATTAAACCATTCTAGATGGCTTACAGCTGCAAATAGAATTTTACGGCTCTATGTCGCATCGGAAGAACCGACTGAAAATTTAAAAATATTGGCGAATTTCGTAATGAAAGTGTATGGACCAATGTGGTTTACAATTAAAAGTAATTCATCATGTTCTAAAGGAGCCCACCATCTTTGGTTGTATACCAAATTAATTAGCTACCTCAGCCATGATTTAAGAGCACTGATAACCCCGGTTATTCAACGAAATGGATATTTTGCACACGGAGAAATATTCTGCTTTGCATGTTAGCTGACAAGAGAAAAGAAATTCGCCAGAGTGCTTATTCAAGAATAATGGAAGCAAGATCAAAAACATGGACTGGAGTCCGAAAATTCATTGTTCCTGAAATTAATTTTGAAGCATCGGATTACGTTGATTTAATAAGTTGGCAAAATGCGCAAAAAACTGAGCCTCCTGTTAGTGCAAATTGGACGAAAGAGATGTTAATGGAAGTAGTAGAGAGTGGCTTGGGTTCTAACATTTGGAAATTTCCTTGCCACACTCAAGCAGTCGAGCGTTGCATAAAATTAGTGACTGAAGCCTCAGCGTCGGTTTGTGGAGAGGAGGCAAGGGATGGATTCATAAGAGCAAGAATTCAATCTAGGACCCAAATGCCATCATTTGCAACGAAGTCTGAATTTGTTGTGTAAATAACAGTATTTTTAGTTTGTACTGTATAGACATAGATTTTAATTTTTTTTGTTTTTAGATATGTAATTTTTGTTATATTTTAAATGAATTAATTGAATAAAACATGCCCAATATTTGAAAGAAAGGTGTCTGTCTGAGACTGTAATACGTGTTTGTTTCAATGTTTACTTTAAACAGACGTAATGAGCAAACGGTTAGATAATGGTTCCAAATTATTTACCATGTTCATTCGTTAAATTCTATACTCGGCAAGTCGGATTGTGGGATTATTAGGGTACGGAAGGCGAATTTTGGGGTTATTTTGTATGGGAGCTATATACAAACCTGAACCGATTTTAAGAAATTTTGTCCGGCATCTTCCCCTATCTAAAATAACGGACTGAAGCAAATTTCATTGAAATCGGACAATATTTACTACCGAAACTTAGCTTAAATATTGGTTAAAAGATGCACGGAAGGACGGACATAAATGTCGAAACTTCAAGCCGTTGTCGGAACCTCTAAATATCAACCAATCGGGATGATATTTTATATATGTCTTATTGATAACGAAATGCAACTTTTCCGCACTCGCCATTTTTGATTCAAGCGAAATCGATTTTTTCGCTCCACCTTAATCAACAACTTCAACATAATCAACCCCTCTAAAAGAGAATCCACCATACGCTTCAGGAATGCATGGATGCCCTCGGCTATTATGCGATTGGTTTGACATAAAAATTCCACTCAATTGCTCAACATCAACATCACTAACTACTCTACCACTATCACTCACACCATAATCATTCAAAACATTCCAAATTTGACTAGTCGACTTATTAAAAAACAAATCACCATGTACACGTCTTTTTATTTGTCTAATTTTTCTTTTAACTCGATTTCTACATCTGCAATAGGACTTCCAATTATAATCAGTTTTTTCAAACAAATAGGCTCTTAAAGCGAGATCTCTTAGTGAAATTTGATATTGAATTTCAGGGCAATTAAACCAATCAACCCCAACTCTCTTACACAAACGTCTCTTCAAAGGTACAATAGTGTGAATGTGCCGCAAGTTTTCACTAAGTATTAGTATCTGTTCATCAACACAATGCGTGTCATAAATGCCCTGAAAACTGCATTCCACAACTATGTCCTCCACCGAGCGTGTATTAACACTATCATAATCAAAAAACTCATAATATAACTGCGTACGTGGTTTCTCAATATGTATGGATAGGAATATGAAAGCATGGTGCGATATACCAGGACAAACGAATTGATTAGACAGTGTCAAGACACAAGCCGGTGACAACAAAAAGTAATCAATCAATGATGTCGACATATGCGCAACATCATAATGAGTAGGCTTTAAATTATGAACAACAGACACATTCAGCCCTCTACAAAAATTCCGCACTAATGCCGACTTGTTCAAATCAAACAAATTATTATTGAAGTCCCCATCACAATAACATTAGGGTACCGAACACTATATCAGATATTTGTTCCTCCAAAGTTGCAATATCACCATGAGGCAAGTAGACTGTACCAAACAAAACTTTTACACTATTAACAATCAATTCACAAAAGATAAACTCACATATACCATAACTACTTCCACTAATTGCAGATGATTTGCAAATTGTGTTTAAGGGCAATTTTGACTTTTTAGATGTTCTACAGAATACTATTGACTTCACTGTCAATTTATTGGTTACCTGGATGAATGAAAATGTTCTCAGTATTAATAACAATAAGACAAAGGCTATGCTATTTGGGGGTTTGAAAAGTGATCAAGTTAATATTTCCATCCATGGCTGTAAGATCGATGTTGTGGACAGCTTAGACTGTCTTGGTATAATTATTGATAGTAGGCTCACATTTGAATTGCATGTGAACTCCATAACTTCTAAAGTAAATTACATTCTAAGAAAATTCTACAATTTTAATTTATATCTACCCCTAAATATCAAACAAGTAGTTCATGCACTTATAATGCCGATTTTTTTATATGGTATGGAGGTATATTCTGGGCCTTTGGGTTATATATTGAAGAAGGTGCGTTTGTTATTTAATAGAGTTATAAGGTATATATATTCAGTAAGAATGCACCAGCACATTGCTTCTTATGTCAAAGACTTTCTAGGTTGTTCATTTTCGGAATTTGTGCAAGTTAGAAGTTTCCTGCATTTTTATAAGATTATTGTTAGAGAAACTCCTTTATTCTTAGTGGAATTATTTGAGTTTGGAAGGTCGACGAGGAATGTACAAATTATTATTCCTAGAATGTCTTCTCAATTGGAACGCTCTTTTCGTGTTAGGGTAGCAAGATTTTATAACAAACTTCCGTCTAGCCTTAAAACTTTTAATCATTCGTTAGATACATTTAAAAAAAGACTTTACCAGCATATGGAAACAAATGAATTGTAGTGTTGTAACTTCAGTGTATTAATATGTGTCCAATTATTTTTTGCATGTTTCAGAACACTTCACGCCATAATCTTTTAGTTATATTAACTTTGGCTAATATAAGCTAATGATCCATGTCACAACTCAAGCGCTTAACAAGTGAAAATTCGTATTGTCACTTGTTCTTTAAATGTCACGAGTATTCCTATTTAATACTACTTAAACTTTTTAATTGGGAAAGGGAATCTGTTATCAATATTATCAATTATTATCTATATTAATTGTTTTATAATCAATCTTATATCTATATTCTTTGTTTGATTAAATTCTGTGTTTATCATTATTATTAGTTTTTATTAATTATATTACTATTGCATATTTCATGTTAGTTTATATACATCAACTTTATTTTAATTTTGTTAAATTTTTATTTGAGTAGAAATGTGTTGCAGAAATTTTATAACCAAATAAGGCCTTATTGGCTCGGTTATTGAACTGTATAAAATAAAATAAAAGTAAATAAATTTGTAAACACATATGGCTCGGTTATTGAAATAAGTAAATAAATAAATAAATAAAGTGAGATTAATCGTCATTAGAACTTTGTATGTATCTAAATAATCAACATCTTCTAAGGGCTATTGAACTCCTCTTCCCAATTTTCAAAGTACTCCAAATCAGAGTCTGCGCTGCCGGTTAAGTTGACTAATTGTTGGGACTTAGGAGATAGTATGTTATAAATTTCTTCTGCGAAATCAATAACATTATTTTTGGACGAATATGGGCCTTTTCGGAAATGCATCACTGCTCTGCAACTGATGCGCAGCACGTTCGAAAATGCAACATCTGACAACTTTGCAGGTATTTTGAGACCGTAATTGCAAACAAAATGCGCAACAAATGATATGATAACTATTATTCAGATGCGCAAAAGTTTCCCGAGTGTAAATATGAATAGTTCTATGTATTAAACACACAATTAAAGACGCAAACAAATTTGAAGAAATAATATATTGTTGTTTAGTAATTTTTCTCAGTAAAAATTTGAACTCTCATTCTAAATCCAATAGTTTTGCACAGTCGTTGGATAACTTTTTTTACAGCCACTTCCATTGCGCTTATCTAGGTTTTCTTTCGAAACGGTATTTGTTAATCTTGATGTAAGAAAAATCTACGAAACAAACTCACGAAACTGTTACATTTCTACAAACATTTGTTGGCTAAAGTTCACTTTTTGGGTTAGGACAGATATGGATGTAATTTAAGCTCTTTTGTATGGTCGAGTGCATTTGTATTGATAATGACAAACTAAGATGGCAAAGGCGATAGTCGTCTTTTCAATGTGATTGCTTAACGTGTTTTAAAAGTTAGTAACATAAATGAAAGAAATATACTTGGTTAAAGACGTTTCTGTACAATTTAGACATGTTTGTTATTTGTGTCGTAGAACATCGTAAATGCACATAGTAACATAAAATTATGTTAAAACTAATCAACTTACCCTCTTGAATAAACTTCAAACTTTACAGCATGTCTTTTAAAGATTCGTTGAAATTGTCGATTTCCACGTATTATATCTACTTTAAAATGCTGATCGTAATCTGGACTATCGGTGTCTTTCACCAGCAATGTTTTAACCTTAAATGTTTCATCCTAGTTTGGAAAATTGGTCAGTCTATATCAATACATGTGCCGCCTTTCTCATACTTACATTCAAAAGTGGAAATTCTACTTTGACATAGGTATCGACGTCTTTAGGATTAGGAACACTATAGTTTATGCCCCGCACAGTCACTATTTCAAGTTCATTGTCTGTAAGGTCGGTGTTGCAATGCACGATATTGAAGCTTCGTTTCTCATAGTGGAATTTAGGCAAGGGGAAATTTTTCCGTTTGGAATAACGTACTAAATCTAGATCCTTTTGAACTGTCAATGCTAGGTTTTCAAACCTGTTCATACCTGCGATGTCACCCATAGCTTTGTGGTGGTCTCTGCAATTTATAACCGTCTCCTTATAGTTCAGAGAAATGTCACGACATATCGATATATTTCATACCTTGTATTTTTACACATCATTAACTGCTTGGCCAATTGTTCTTCCATACGTACGCCAATGTCTGAGATATCGTCGTCTGGATCACACTCATCTGTAGTTACGATGGCAAACGACGCTTCGAGGTTTTCTCTCTGAGACGGCGGTACTGGTAACTGAAATATTACAATAATTATCAATCAAAGAATGTAATTTACTCCATTGCTTACAGTATTTAAGTCCACCGGTAGGCCACTACTAGCAGCATTCAAAAGAGAATCAAACCCCTTGTATATCTTAAGATACTCTTTAGCTTGATCTATCTCGCCAGCTTTTTTGGCCTCTAGAGCAGCAAGTTTAAATTCCTTTTGACGATCTAGCAAAATTTTCATCTGTTGCTCTGCCAAATTATTCTTGTGGTGATTTCCAGAAGTTCTTGTTGTAAGATCATTGCTTTGTGGCGAAGGTTTTTTCACCGGCGATGTTGGTGACGTCTCTGGAGTTGTAGAACCGATTGTGGATGTATCAGTTACTGGCGTTGGGTTTGGCGACAAAGGGGTTTGCTGTGGTGATGTAACAGACGGGGCAGCATTTTCAGCTGGCAAGGGTCCAAAACCAGGAGGTACCGGTAACTCATCGAACGCCACTGATCTACCAGCTTTGTACGCTTTAAGTGCTTCCTCGTATTGTTTTACAATTCGGCCAAATCTCCTTGCTTTGCTGGAATTTCCTTCTGATTTAGCTGCTTCTTCTACCGATTTGTATTTTTCTAAACGTTGCTGCAGAGCCTCCAAGGTGCTGGAGGCTTCTGCTACCTCCGTCTGTACTATTGCAGCAGGATCCTTTGGTGGTGACACAGGCTGCTGAGATTGTTCTGCAGATGCTTGCATATTTTCCAGAAACTGTTTAAATTGATCTGGTGGTGGAGGCATATCGCTGAGATCAACTTCTTGACCATCTGCACACATTTTGATAACAATATCAAACTGTTTCACAACTTTTAGAAATTGCAACGCTGTGGCAGTGTCTCCAGTCCGCTTGTATTCTAAGGCGGCTGACTTGTATTCCTGCTGCCTAATACGCATTTCTTGAATGAGATTGTTAGACGCCGAATTGTTTGGCACATCGTCTTCGTCTGTTTTAACATTCTTCGGAACTTGTGGTGTTACAGGGGGAGAAGGTGCCTTACGCGCAGGCACTGCAGGTGCATCGCCCTCCGCTGGCGTGGCGCTGCTTTCGTCTGTTATGAGTGCACTCCCCCCATCAGCAGATTTCACAAAAACTTCTGGAGGTATGTCATCATTATTTATCTGCTTACCCGCATTGGCTTGCTTAAGAAGATCGTTAAGTGTTTTCAGGCCACGAGTAAATCTCCTAACTTTTGTGGTTTCCCCTGATGCCTTAGCATTGGCTTCGGCTAGGTTGTACATTTCTAAACGTTGTTTAATTATGTCCACTGTACTGAGGGCAGTGGTGGGCAAAAACATTTCGGGTTCTTTAGGTGAACTTGTTGTTTCTACTTTGGGAACTTCTGCATTTTCATTTACATCTTCGCCTTTTTCATGATCCCGGCCACCAGATATGCCTTGTAATTCCCCTAAAAGCTCGTCATCATTTTCACAGTCATCCCCTTCATCGTCTGAGACAATATCTCTTAAACTTTCTGCTATCATCTTTTCTAATTCGCTTGGGGCCACCAGTGCTGCATTAGGCTTCGGCTTTGGTTTAACCTTACCACCTCCTCCTGCTATGGCTGCCAACTCTGCCTCTAAGTCACTATCGTTCTCATCGTCGCCCTCTCCACTGAATCCCACACTAGGATCGAAATCATCGGGTATATCCGTGAGTCCAAACTATAGAAGAAAATAGATTTATGTAAAAGAGATGACTCACTCTTTTCTTACTACGTCGGGGATAGAATCAGGAAGTGATGTCATGCCCAAATTTCGCGAGGCCGGATACAACTTTTACTTCAATTACCTGGGCCAAATTATGATTGCGTCTTTTGGGCGGTTCTGGCTTTTTTCGGGAAAACATTTTACAAAACCTCCAACTAACAAAATAAATACTTATTTCCTATGGAATCAAATAGAACTTGACCACAGCTGATAATTTAAAAACAAACTTTTTAACACAGAATGTGTCATAAATGCTTAAAACAAGAATATCTCAGGGCGAGGAAATAAAAGGATGAGTCAAAAAACACAAAAACCACTGGCCGACCGACGGCCAGTTTATAGGCCGAAGCCGAAATTCGGCAAAGCATTTAACAATTTAGTCCCGCAAATCGCTTAACGCGTCCCGCATGTCCCGGTTTCCTATATGTGTTACAGACAGTGACTTTCGACGGGAATTTAGTAGAACTGAAACACTCATGCAGACTCTTTTTTGTATTACTCTATGATATTTTTGCTGTCAACTATGCGAACGTAAGTGTCAAAATCACTCACTTGTGTTTTGGTTGTCGCATAGCTGGAAAGCAAAAAAAGCTTGAAACATAAAAAATTTGAATATAATTCAAAGGAAGAAACACAATAGAAAGAGAATTATGACATCATAATCAATTTATTATTAAAATATATTTCCATTTTAGTTTGAAGCGTTGCGTGCTATGCTTATTTTAAAATTTATTATATGGGCAGTTGTGAAAACTTTTATGAAATTCTTAACCAAAACCCAGAATTAGTAAAAAAATGTCACTCATGCGAAAAATATGATTTTAAAAATAAATGTTAATTCAGTAGTTATGATGTTTCTTTCTTATTTAAATAAACCACCGACACATCCGCAGTCTTCTTATGGATAGAGGAAAGTGGTCGGCCACGTCCCGCATTGATTTTTTTTAAAGTTGGTCGCCTTACTTATGGCCAGTTTTTAAGTGGGTAGTTAACTATAATGCTGCCCTCAGACGTACCAACAGTTGATTCAACTTTTGACGTTTGAGTTGAATAAGAAAGTTGGTCGTTCTCCTCACACGTTTCAACTTTTGAATCAACTTTTTATTCAACTTCATTTAAAAATTATTTTTGAAGCGTCAACATGAATTCGGATGGCCTTGGGCTACAAAGAATTGATGTAAGTTTAGAGGAAGAAGAAGAAATAATTACATAAAAATAAAAACTAAAGAAAAAAATTTGGCCAAGTACTGGTTAATAAATTTAACTACATTTTCAAACATAAAACTGTTAAAACATTGAAAGACAGTTAGGCAAAAATTATACAAATTATATGCGAATGTCAGATGAAACATTCAATGATTATTTATTTATTATTATTATTTATTTATTATTATATATTTATTATTATTTATTTATTATTATTTATTTATTTATTTCTTATTATTTATTTATTGATTTATTTCTTTCGATCAACATTCTTGAGCTCACAGCGTATGTGTTTGCTGGTTCAACGTCAAGAAAAAATTAAGAAAAACAATGAAGTTGAACAGCTTGCCCTCACACGTACCAACAGTTGGTTCAACTTCACCAAATTATCAAAAAAATTTGATTTTTCATTCAACTGACGACCAACTACCTTCAACTAGCCCTCAAACGTACCAACAGTTGATTCAACTTATGACAGGTTGAATCAACTGTTGGTACGTCTGAGGGCAGCATAAGATTACTTAATCGTAGTTGAAAGTTAATTTGAGGTTAACTTTGAATTTTGTTTTTCTGTGGTGAGTTAGGGTCTTATCACATAACTCTGAGTGAGTGAATCTAACTCAGGCTGTGGGCGGATCGAACTCTTTTAGTCCGTGGTAAAATTGGGTGAATAAATTTTGGTATGGTAGATACAATTTTGTCATTTTGCTGTGCGGATTCATGTGATGAAATTTTGACAGATTACTAACAAATTTTTGACATTCAGTCGCCGTACAAAACAGGACATTTGCGGCTTTGGAAGAATTGGTGAAGATGCAGTTCAGCCAAAGGACGTTTTTGTTAATATTCCGCGTAAAAGACAAACGACAAAACCAAAACAAATAAAATATTTGTGTCCCTGTTTAGCAAGATGTATTCAATAAGGTGGTGGGAGCAGCAGATGTTGATGCTGTATAGCAAACTTTGGTTTTAATATGACCTGATTAAAGTGAAAATAAAACTAAAAATTACATAAAATTGCATATATTTATATTTTTCATTTTAAACAATGCAAACACAATTCTTTAAACAACATTTGACAACTTTCGTTGGGCAAATGAATGAAACAAAACCAATCAGCATTGTTGATGTTACCACCTTACCAAATACATCTTGTTAAACAAATGTCATTATTTGGTTCGTTGTCAAAATTTATAGTAGCCCTGGGACATGGTACAAAGAAATGGTAGAAGCACTAGCCCAGCTGATTTGAACTTTTTTCTGGACTGAGTGTGAGTAAGTTTTTCTCTTATGTCAACGTTTGTTTACATTTGTTTGTCAGCAACCCCCGTTCGCCAGCAACTGCTGTTTTTGAAATATTTCTCTGCAAAAACTACATAGAAGCGTTTTAATTTTCACACTTAAACACTTTCAATATATCAAATAATACTCAATCATTTTCTAAATGGCACTTTTTGCAAATTTGTTTACATTTTCATCATTTTTCTATCAGCTGACTTGACACAACACAGACACTGAGCAAAAACAAAATGCCTGTTGTTTTTGACTTGTTGTATTTGTTGTCGTACTGCATCTACCATTATATTTCTACCATGCCCTGGGGCTAGTCTAATTTTTTGACACTAGAAATTCACCACGCAAACTTCAAAAAATTGTTCGGTGCAAAATATTTGAACCAATCCGCCCACAGTCTCTGACGCACACTCAGTCACCGGAGGTGAAAAATGATATCACATAAATCACTCTGCGCCAAAGAACCAAGCCGACCCAAACTTATCGGCTTCGGCGGCTCGTGATTCTAATGGCTATCGGCGGCGGCTACTGGCGATTTTGACCGGCGGCGGTTGCATTTTCGGCTCAATTTTTTTTTATTGATAGTTGGTTTGGTAGCCTTTATTTATTACACCTAATAATGTATTTTACTTAGTATTCATTATTATTTATAGCCTAATTCAACACCTAATGCACTGATTTCAATGTGAGTATAGACTAAAGCACTTGAGTGTTGTTTGTATATATGGAAGAAATAAATTTAACTTATTGGCTTTCACTTATTGTATGCTCAATTCATTGACATAATTTAAAAGAAATTGTATATATTTCCAGTTTTGACTTTGAACCATAACTTTGAACTTTATAACCTGTAGTATTATTTAAATATTTGTTTTTGCTGTCTTTACACTAATTTCTTAGTCAAAATTAATTATTAGAGCTTTCATTTATCTAAAATTTTCAAATTACGTTATACCCATGTTAAGCGAGGTTTCGAAGTTTGTGATATTTCAACCTACCAACCATGTTTTGCGGTTCAAAAATCATTGTTGAAATCACTTCACGTAAACTGAGAAATATCGGTATACATGATAATAGCTGTATAATAAGTAAGGCAATCTCTTTAGAAAATCTGATTATTCTTGCTTCAGTGTTTCTCTTCTCAAATTCACCTGTATTTTGATTTTGTATTTTAAATATCATTTATTTCAGTAAATGGAAATACAATTCCTTACGGACTATGATTAAAAGTAAAAATGTAAAATATGTGCATTAATTAACTATAAATTATTTGAAAATTCTAGCCATAAATAATGTAAAGCTTTCTTTTGATGAGCAAAATTCTACTTGAGGTTTGTAAATGTACTTGTAAATTTAAGTTAGAAGCATTTAGCTGAAGCATTTAGAATTAGAAGATGTGAATTGTGTGGTAAGCGAATAGTAAGTGCAAAATTAGTACGATGCTGTGGAACATTAAAAATATCAACATATCTAAGACATCTTGGAGGGGCAGAAATGGAATTAGAGACAGAGGCGGATGTATACCGTTATTTGTTAAATCAAAAACTGCTGAAGGTAATTTTCTCAATGGTCGGTTAACTTTTATCGTAACGATAAAGTACCGGTTAGATGAATTTCATTTTTTCAATGTATACTTAATATTTCTCCGGTCGATAACGTTAACAGGAGTTATAACGCAGGTTAGTAGTTTATCGGAACGATAAATGTAAACAGTTGACAACAGCTGTTTTGTTTCCATGTTGTTATAATTAAGTATTTGGTTTTCTAAACTTGACTTGCGTTCTTCCACCGTAAATATCTGATATCGTACAGTGCTGACAACTATTGCCATACATTTCATCAGAGTTGTCAGCGTAATACAGGTTGCTGTCCGTCGTTCTGTTCAGTCGTGTTTTTCACTAAGCTCCGTTTAACTATTGTTTTTTAAGTGTATCTGTCCATTTTGTACTCTAAGTTCAGTATCAAAATAATCGTCCAGTCCGCGTTTATAAATTGACAATACTAAAAGTCAAATCCGTCGCGTGTGAAGTCCACAAATCACAGTTTTTCTTAATCAATTTCCAAAATTAAAATACAAATCATAAACCCAAACAAATAAACAAACCAAACTAAAGAAACAAGTGCAAAACAAAATAATAATAACCAACAACAACTACCGACACCGCGACATCAACACAAACCAAACCATAAACAAACAACAACAAATGTCTACACTGACCACACAACGGGCTTTTATGCCCCTCTCCGCATGCATGTGTTGTCCCCCCTCCATCTTAACTAACGCACAGCACAGACTGTTCTTCTTTTTCCGTCTTCTCGTTGCTACACAGTGCTTAAGGCATAACACTAAGCATTGTGTGGACAACAGCGGGAAGGTGGGGGAATGGTTGTTTGTATTGTGCACATAGCATTGACTTTGCTTTGATTTTTGTTTGTGTGTTGCAATGGTAGGTAAGTTTTCTCTTCACTTTGCCAACATACGAGGGCTGCGAACGAATTTTTTTAGTGGTTACTCCCATATTAATGTTCACCGGCCTGATATTCTAGCTCTTTGTGAGACCCAGGTGTGTGAGGATTCTGATCCACAGGATTTTCACGTTCCTGGGTATCACGTTCTTTCTCTTTTTGTTTCCCACAGAGGCCTTGTGGTCTATATAAAAATGGCATAGTGTTTCAGAGTCAGCGTCATTTGGACTCCCAAGATCCGGAATTTAACTCCCTTTGGGTTAAATTTAGGATTGGAACACATGTCCTTCACTTCGGATTTCTTTATAGAAGTCCCAATGCGGAAAGGGAGGCATCCTTTAATGGCTTCGACGCCCTTTCTGACTCTATATCCAAAATTTTGGAGAAATATCCGGACAGTGAAATTGCTGTCGCAGGTGATTTTAATGTCCATAACTCCGCCTGGCTAACCCATTCGAACCATACAACTCCGGAGGGCCAATACGCTGAGCTCTTCGCCGCGCACAACAACCTGGCGCAATTAGTGAATGAACCTACGCACATTCCGTGCGTTCAAGGGCACTACCGTAATTTACTTGACCTATTCTTAACTTCACACCCTGAAAAGTATGAAGTTATCACTCTTGCACCTCTTGGTAAATCGGATCACTGTGTCATTTCGGCATCCTTCTCGTATTCAGCTCTTCGACTCGTTTCAAACTCAGCCCCGAAGCGAACAACTTTTTCCTACGAAAAGGCACGTTGGGCTGAGCTCAATAGTTTTTATCAGCATTTCAACTGGAAGCTTTGCTTTCTAGATAATGACATTGATGCTGCTGCTGAAATGATTGTAAAGATAATTTTAATCGGTATGAAGTCATTCATTCCGACTAAAAACAGTTCGGTTAAACCATATGAAAAATGCTGGTTTAACCAGACATGCAAGAATGCTGTCAGATCTAAAGAGGAAGCATTCAGTGAATGGTGTCGAAATAAAAACGTCCACACTGAAATGCTACGCACGCAGGCAAGATCAGAATGTGCCAAAGTACTTCTACGCGAACAATTTCTTTACGAACAGCGTATTCGTGCTAATGTCCTCTCTTTCCCCAGGGGAAGTAAGAACTTTTGGTCAGTTGCGAGAAGAATAAAGAATAGTTCTTCTTCTATTCCAACTCTTGTCAAAGATGACCACTTATTCACTGAACCGGTTGATAAAGCAAATCTTTTGGCTGAAATGTTTGCAAGGAATTCTTCCTTGCCGGAAAGCAATGAACCACTCCCCGTAGTAGATAACGTATCTGGCTTCATGCCTGAAATATTTTTTCGAACACGAGGAGTTAAAAAGGTTCTCGCGAATCTCGACGTAGGTAAATCCCCGGGTCCGGATGGTATATCAGCACTGGTTCTAAGTAAGTGCTCTTCAACGCTGGCACGCCCACTGCGCAACCTTTTCAATCTTGCATACCGCGCTGGGGTTTACCCGTCGTGTTGGAAGGTAGCCAACGTCCAGCCTATTCCCAAAAAAGGTGATACAAGTGACCCCGCCAATTACCGCCCAATTGCTATTTGTTCTGCGCTCTCGAAAGCTATGGAGAGTATGGTTAACCACCATCTTGTGAAGTATCTCGAGTCAAATTACCTGCTTAATGATCGACAGTATGGCTTCCGTAAGAGAAGATCTACGGGAGACCTGATGGCGTTCCTTTCGGAACAGTGCAGTCGATCCATCCACCGGCTTGGTGAGAGTAAGGTGGTGGCTCTAGATATTTCCAAGGCCTTCGACAGAGTTTGGCATGAGGCACTCTTGTCTCGATTTATATCGAGTTTTCTCAGAGATCGCACTATAAGAGTTGTTATAGATGGCATCTCTTCCGATGAACATAAATTAACGGCAAGGGTACCACAGGGCTCTGTTCTCTCTCCTTCTCTTTTTCTTATTTTCATTGACGATCTCCTGGGTCGGACTGTGAACCAAATCTACTCTTTTGCGGATGACAGTAATCTCTGTCATTCATATTCATTCGACCACAGGCCAAATCTTCAAGAAATTAGTGATAAACGTCAATTAATGAATGAAACACTCAACCGCGATCTCGAGGCCATTGTTGAGTGGGGTCAATTGAATAGAGTAAGTTTTAATGCGGGGAAGACCCAGTGCTGTCTGCTTTCGCACAAGCGGACAGCTGACCCAGTCGTATCGTCATTATCTATGGATGGTGTGGATATTGAGGAATCAGACGCTCTTGATGTTCTGGGCATGAAAATACAATGTGATGCTAGCTGGGCAAAACATGTATTTGAAGTGTCGAAAGATGCGTTGAAGTGCCTAGGCTTTTTAAAGCGGTGCAAGAAAATGCCCCTAAACAGATTGGATTTTTCTGCGATAGCCCAAAGTCTGCAAATTTAACAAGAGACACTTAGATCTACATGTATGGTGTACGTGTCGCTAAGGCAAATGATCAGAGAGCAAATTTAACAAATGTCCACGACTTTGACACAAAAGAAATTCGAAATAAAACCAAAATGTCTGTTTCTGTTACAATTTCAGTTCTTAAACAAAATTAATAGGAAAATTTAAAATTTCTGACATCAGACATTAATTTTTTGCATGGAGTTGCAGCATTTTTGTTTATTTGTATTTTATCCATTCATATCGCAAAATGAAACGCCAGTAAGGTCAATTTATCTAATTTTCAATTAATTTTTTTAAATTTTAATTGGAAATGGTATAGCTAAAAATTTGATGGCAATTGAGAACGTCCTAAACGTCGCAGGCCTAAAAAAATTTATAGTAAATAAATTTATAATCGAAACCGTAATTAATTACACTGCATTTACTGCATACTTCTTAAAGTCTTTTTATGAGCACACATAACTACATGACATGATATGTATATTTGAAAAAATATTTAAAATCAAACAACAGCCTGGGCCAATTTCGTGCAAAGCTTGAACAAATTAATATCATTTTGAAAACTTGACCTATTTTTAAATAATCTGTTCGTTTTCGAGCATACACAAATTATTTCGCGATTACCAACCACAGGAGAATCATTTAAAATAAAATGAAATTTTTTATTCCATTCCAGTTTATTAAATAAAAGCTGGTGTGGGCAGTATTTAAAAATTTAAATAAAACACATATTAAATTTCCATACCCAAATGTCCCTGGGTGTGCCGGTTTTTTGGGCCCCATAGGTCCCTGCGAGGGTTAATTTTCCATTTTCTCACATTCTTTAATTATACCCTCACCCATAGGGATATAGATTTAATACAAAAAAAAATGTAACACATAGACGGAGCCATATAAGACCCTCATGCCTTGTTCACGCTGCCGTGAAATTGAAGTTTTCGCAATTTGGGCCGAAATTGAGTTGAAATTGTTTAATTTCGCATATATTTTGACAACTACGAAATTGCGATATTTACGACAATTTTGTTGAAATTGTCGTATACAACGCTGTTCATACTCAGCAAAATTAACTTAGTACTCTTTTTTGCACATATGCAAGAGAACGAAGCCGACAGAAAATTCTCTGGTGTGCCGCCGTCCTAGATATTTTTTTTTAAATTCACGCCGCCGTCTTTAAAGCATGCTTCGACTTAAAATGTTAAGGGACCCTTAGACCTGTGGATAAGTTGCTCGACTTCAAGTTGACATCAACTTCGATAACTAGACATCAACTTCGATTTTGCCCTTACACTCTCAAACTAGTTGAGGCAACTTCATTTTCTTATCAGATGTCGAAATGAAAGGTGGTGAGCGCACTGCGAAAATATCACAAATTTTACGAAAAAACCTCATTTTTAGTTTCTTTAAATGATTATAAATAACACTACAAATCATATTTATTTAGTTTATATTTTTCCGATAATGTTTAATTTAATTATTTTTTGGTTGAATTATTTACATTTTGCCGATAATGTTGCCTCATGAACGTTTCTCACCGAAATGCGTATGAAAGTTGATGCAACTTCCCCTTACACAAGTGGATAAGTTGATATCAACTTCAAAAAATCAAAATGGCTTTGATTTTACATCAACTAGTTTGTACAAACCACCAACTTCACCTTACACCATGGATAAGTTGATGTCAACTTGAAGTCGCTGCAACTTATCCACAGGTCTAAGGGCCCCTTTAGCCAATATTATCAATTATGGTGTGAACAGAATTGGTGCGTACTGCGTATTTTACGCAGCGTAAATACGTCGCCAAAAATAGAACACATTTGTGTATATGGAAATGAGCAGAATCACGACGGCGTCGTAAAATACGCAAGTACGCAGCAGCTGAAAATAGATTTATTTCTATTTCATACGCCTGCGTACGGCGTACAAAACAGTACCGAGTGACCATATTGTTTTAATATTTTAAGTATTTCAGTAATTAAAGTTACTTTTTACTTAAGAAATTGTTTATTTTTACTTATTAACATTTAAAATAATAATATATAAATAAAATTAAGTACAAAAAAGCTTTTTAGTTGAGTTTTTGTTTATGTTTCATTTGTGAAGTACTTTTTTTTACATATGGTCACCTTATCAGTTGTTGACAAAAAGGAAACTTGTAATTATAAATTATTTCAGTGAGAATATAGCGCAAGTTATGAAGTGAAAATGGATCTCAACGCCATAATTTTAGAAAATGTGATTATTTAAAATAAACATTATGTTTATTAATTTAATAATTTTCATAACATTTGTATGCTTTTGATTAATTTTTTCCATTATTAATTTTTTGCAATGTTCGCATTCACAAATAGTAGACAACTTTATCAGCTGTGTTTAGTTTTACGTCGTACGTTACGGCGTTATTGTGTTTCATACGACGTATTTCCACTGCGTTTTCTTGACCTGCGTAAATTTACGCTGCGTAAAATACGCAGTACGCACCAATTCTGTTCATAGCATTAAGCTCCATTTAAAGACCCGAATTACTAAAAAAAATGTCTAAATTTTGTACACAACCAACGAGATGAACCTAAAGGTAACGTCTGCCGAAAATTACATTTAATAAAAACTCAGTTGCCGCCGTCGATTAATTTTTTTTGTTGCTCCAACACCGTCGATAATTATGGGTCGGCTTCGTTCTGGTCAACACGATATCTGCCGTAAATTTTTATCGACCACCCCAAAATTTTGTCAGTGACTATTATTTGTCAATATTGAGATTGGGATTGAAAATGGGCGTTTTGCCACGCTCCTGGTACCTCCCATACAAATCGACACATTTAGCACAAAATCATATTTCTCTCAAACCTTTCTTCTGGTAGATGTGATTAGCTTCAACTCCCACACCGTTTAATAATCTGTAAATGACTACTTAACTGGGCGAAATGGGCGAGATTGTCACGCCCATTCTGGTACCTCCCATACAAAAGTTGTTTGACCGTCTGGGTGTTCGGCACGAGAAGCCCCGCAAAACCGAACCAATCTCTATAAAAGTTTGTACTAGTCAATAGTTAGTCAAATAAAACTCTCCTATAGAAAATTAGCTGTTTTGTTACACCCATTCTGGTACCTCCCATATAAAAGTTGGGCGGATGACCGATTGATCGATACGATAAGTCTCGTAAACTACAACCTATCTTAATAAAATTCGGTACTAGGCAATATTTTGCTAAAAGCTACTGTGTAAGTAATAACTGACTATTTTGCCACGCCCAGTTTCGTACCTCCCATACAAAAGTTGGTCGTATTTGCGGTTTGCCGACTCGATATCTCCAATAACTCATAACCGATCTTAATAAAATTTGGTACTGATCAACAATTTGGCAACATCTTGCCATGCCCATTTTTGTACCTCGCATATAAATATTGGGGAAAACTAACTAATTTGGGTATTCAACAATATTTAGCGCAATATCAATCTACTTTTTAATATGGTCACTTTTGAGTATGGGCGTTTTTTATTTAACAGAACTCGCACGCAATGGATGACTTAGGGTGAGGGTGTGATTAAGTCGGTTCACACGACTGAAACTTATGTACTGGTAATTTGGTGTATTTTTAAATTTTTTTTTGCCTTAATTTCAGCCACCCCTTTTTCTAACAATTTAATAATTTTTACCTGTTTATTTCGAACAATTTTGTTTTAAGAGGATATATATTCATACACCTACTAACCTTTCCTTTTTTAATTTCACTTTCTGTAGTTTGAAGCCGACCATTTTTTGTAATCTAAACAATTTATCCACGCTGTTACTATGGTCTCATGGTAGAATAAGTAAGGTAAACTCGTCAGAAAGTTGATTTGAACTTTTTTCTTGCTTAGGTGTTTTCTCTTTTTTCAAAATCACATGTATTTTGTTTTTGTAGTTTTTTGTTTACTTTTACTGTAGATACACACATGTACATGGTACAATAATATATTCATGGTAATAGCAGCGCGCGGTGTTGTTGTTGTAGGCACCAACAACACACATTTTGTTTTTGTTCTATTCGCTTCAGCTGTCAAACTCTACACAAATTCATACCAACAACACAAGAATGCAAAAGAGTACAAAAACAAAATACATGTGAGTGTGACAGCCGAAGCGAAGAACCTCATGAAAAAAATTAAAACAGCTGTTCTTACGACTTTACCATGACCATATTATTGTGACGGCGGCTGTTTTTGAGCCGATTGGAGCCACCTGAATCGGCGGCGGCGCATGTCGTTGAAAAATTTTCGGTCGGCTTGGTTCTCTGCTCTGCGCTCGAGTTAGAATTTTTACCACCGGCGTTACACAATAGGCTGGCTTTGCAGTGTCAACCTTTATAAACAAAACACATACCAACATACACATAAATGCAGAAATATATATGTATGTACATGAATACACAAAATCCAAATATGCTGTTGTTTGATTCTTCGCTGATGTTTGAATTGATGAGTTGTTGCTATTTATACCCAAAAAAACATAAATTTATAAATATTTGCCAACGGTACATTCAACACAAATGATGCTGAGAAATGGGATAAAATTTTACTCATATTTCTTTCATTATTTATTAATTTTAATAACCATCACTTGTATTTCTAATCCATTCACATCAAATTTCCCAGCGTTGAAATATGACAGTTGATGACGATTTAGCCATGGCTGCGTTAAATGTGATACAGTGATCCAATGTGAAGTTAGTTTTTCAACGCAGGTGAACACTTCTACGTTTTATGTGATTAAAAAATTGGAAAATAATAGTGGTCTTCATGAAAGCTCGAAAGAACCTCGTAAACTCGAAAACATCGTAAACTTGCACAGCAAACGTCAAAACAAACAAATTTCCCATACAAAGCGACTTGCTCAAAAGTGGAAAGTTTTCGAGGCAAATTTGCTGCGCAAACGTGGGATGGAGAAACTTGTAAACATTTAACATTTCCATGATGGAATTATTAGGTGGTAGCAGGAGGAATGTGTATGTATTAGTAATACAGAGATCTGTCAAACTCAGTTGATTTTTCAATTTTTTTCTATCTTTCTTTAATTGTACAAACAACTTTTCATTTAATTAACAAAATTAGAATGCGGTCAAACTGGATTTATATCGAATTTCTTGAAATCTGTTAAGTATTTACTAATTAAACAAACAAATTAGTTAAAATTTGACAGAACTCTGTACAACGACATGAAAAAACTTCGATCAGCTGTTCTTATAACACAACCTCATATTTCAACCATGGACATTTGGTTGTCATCTGACTAGGATGGATAAATAAGGTGAAAGCACTAGAACAGTAGAAAAAGTACACATGCAAGCATGAAACACATAGACGACGACAGGCTACCGACCACACCTGTCAAAAATAAAATACATGCGTTTAAACAGGGACAACTCAAAATAATACCACTAAGTATATAAAAAATTTTCAGGAAAAGAGTAATAACTTAAAAACTTGTTATTTTTCTACAACTACTAAACAAATAAAACTGTAAACAACGGTAATATTCTTTTTAATGTTAATTTCTTTTCTTGTAATATATCATCAATATTAACCGAAACAGTTTTTCGTCTCTACTGAAAATGTTAAAATTTTGAGTTGATATACTTTAGCTGAACAGGTGCGATATATATATGTATAAAACAGTGTATAAAATGTACATTAATAAAAAATTAAAAGAAAAATATTGTTTCTATTAATATACTCGAAAATGCGCTGTATGTTTTGCACAAATTCACATTTTTAATCACCCACAGTAAATTTTGTTTGTTGCCTTTTTGAATTGGGTAAATCTAAAAATATACAAGGCAGATATCGGTGTGGTTTGTCAACGACAAATTGCCTACGTTTATTGATAATATTGCCCAATTAAATAGCTGGCCCTATGTTGCCCAGTGCATTGGCTGATATCAGACCATGCATTTGGGTAATATTACACAAAGTTTTTTTCCTGTTTGTGTGAACATGAAGGGGAAATTGAAATGTTAAGGAAACGTACTTCACTGAACATGTACAGTAATGACAACACATATTCGTCTTTTATACGATGACTTACGACCCTGGGACACGAGTCACGACTTACGAAGCTTCTTGGTAAAGGTGGGAACTATGTTTTTTCATGAGGAAAAAATAAGCTCAACCATTTTTTCCTCGTGAAAATACTACTAGTGTTGTGAAGTTGAAAAGTATGTTTTCTACGTGTTTTTGACTGTTTCCAACACAGAAACGACATGTTTTTTGTTCCTTTTCAACACATAAATCGACACAACAATATTTTTATTATCATTTTGGCATTTGTTCTACTTGTGGTGCCCATTTCCATATAAACTGTTGGTTTGGTCAACTTTCCAGGTAATTATAAACCTAAACAGTTTGCTGTCGACCCGCTTAAACCCCTTTCTACTTCCATCCAGATTCCCGATTTGGTTGAAATTGTCAGTAATGCTGCAGATAAGATCCTCTTACGATTTTTAAGAAAATAGGACTGAAGGATATAGGCTGAGGTGATTAAGTGATTAAGTGATTTAACCAAATAAATCGAGGAAAAGAGGACGGCAGCTGCTGATGCTGATTTACTCAGCACAAAAAGAGCACTGATTTAAACCTACATTGTGCTAATGTCGCAATACCTAACAATGTTGAAACAGCGATGGCGATGCTTAGACTGTACAGTAGGCCGGGCCGAAAAAAAAGTTGAAGGTACAGGATTTGGTTAGCATAACTATCGTTCTAGTATAGTTCAAGTAGAATACACAATTACCCCATCAATACCCCATGCACTTGAAGCAAAAACGAGATTCAATTTCACATTTTCGAAAAATTTATTAGTGTAATTGCGTTACATTTTCAAAATTGTAAGGATGGTGAAATGTAGTATGTTTTGCAAAAGTTTTGAAGAAAAAAATTATACGTATGCAATAAATGCAATTTACTTTAAATTTGAAGGAATAAAAGTTAATTTTTTCTTGTTTTTGCTCTTTAAAACTACAGCAACACAATTTTGAGAATTTAAAATAGATGGGTTTTGTAGACGAAGAAATTACCAATATATGTAGCTTGAACTTTTTTCGGCACGGCCTACTGTATAGTATGCAAAAATTGTCAAAAAAAATAAAGCTCGCCTCATAATCTGTAGCGAATGTAATATACCGTATCACATCTATTGCATGAGTCCTTTATCGGAAGCAGTACCCTACGGTAATTTTAAATTGTGTCCACTGTCAAACATGCGCCAAAACTGTCCAGGAAATGCGGCAGCTTGACTGAACTGTTATTAAGTTTGCCCTGCTCGTCAATCGAAATGCTACTGAAACAGTTCAACGAACTGGAATATCAATGCAAAATGTGGTGCAAAGACTTTAAGCATATAAATAACAGTAGCTACTAACCCCAAACAATAACTCTATATATTTTGTGCATTCAATAAAACAAAAGTAGAAAACAGAAAATATATAGTTTATAACTTTTTTTATTAAACAGCATAATCTACAATTCAAAATTATTCATTCAGTATATATAATGCAAAGATCGGAAACGATACTTGTTTCAACAAAAATGAATATCAACACAAGTTTTCAACAAAAATGAATATCACACAAGTTAAAAATAAATTTTTAACTCAAAATTTAAGCAACTTTCAACGATAACTTTTTATGTCTGATAAATTTGAATAAATATTAACGAAACAAATTTGTAAACATAATAGTGATACGAACAACTTCGATTACATTCGTATTCGATATCAGGAAGGACGGTAAACAATAGCTGATGTTCATGCTCATGAATGAATGTACTTTAATGTACTGTAATGAAGTACTTTTCAAAATAATTTTCATCAAAGTTTGAAAACCTAAAATTTATTTTGGTTTTTATCTTGTACTTACATAACTAAAAACGTTTTCAAGTTATGAAAAAAGTTTTTATGTCTGTGGCACTTGAAAACGTTTTCCTTCAACAAAAACAGTTTCTTTCAAAATTATAACAAATTTTAGATTTTTTAACATTGATGAAAACTATTTGGAAAAGTAGTTTATTATTTGGAACATCAGCGTCAGATATTCAAACGAACATTGTTGAGAAAGTTATTTAACTTTTGAGTTCAAAATTTATGTTCAACTTGTGTGATATTTCTTTTTGTTAAAAACAAAACAAATATCGTTTTCCGATACTTTCACTAATCAAACATTATACGATCAACATACAACAGCAATTTGGTAAATTATAAACTTATATGTATAGAGACATGGGACTGTCCGTATAGGTGGAAAGTTGGAGTGGCCAGAAATGATTCCTTCATTGGGCAGTCCAAGTAGCTCACTACTCCCACGCAGTATGTCCAGGGCAATGGCTTTTCGGAAACCTCCGTTAGCTAGCTGGAGTGAGAAGGCGAAACAAATGAGCAGCAAATCAGGTTTAGTAGGTGACTGATGTCACTGAAGCTCATCAAACAATCGGGCATATTCTTTTGTCCTTAGAAGGCGGATGAGCCAAACATACAGGCCAACGGCAGATAAAAAACCGAAAGAAGAAAATACAGGTTCGACATATTGCATCCTGGTAAGCGTCTGATCCATAATGGGCAGCTGCAATCAAAAATCCTGGCAGTAGGTAAAATGCAAAAACCCAGTGGACTGGGTTTGCCTCCCGCCAACGTTCACAATGGCAGTGAAAATACGTAAACGAACAGGAAAACATAAACAATCCCTATTTGTTGACGACCCCCGCAAACGTTATAAGGACCACGATTTACGGATATGCACTTGCAATGTAAGAACTCTATATAGATCCGGTGCAAGTATCCAACTGGCAGATGTCCTCGAAAGTTATCAGGCTGACATTACCGCTATCCAGGAAATGCAATGGGCAGGACATGGCTTCACAAGAAAAAGAAACTGCAATATATATTACAGTTGCCATGAAAAAAAACATGAATTTTGTTGCGGATTTGTAGATGTCAAAAGACTGCGACATCTAGTCTCTAGGTTCAATCCTGTGAGTGAACGTATAGCCACAATCCGCATAAAAGCGAAATATTTTTATATTTCCCTAAATTATGTGCATGCCCCGCCCGACAGAAGAGAAAGATGATGATGCCAAAGACATATTCTATGAGCTCCTAGAGGAAACGTATGACCGCTGCCCTGGCCATGACATTAAGATTGTACTAGGAGATTTTAATGCCAAAGTTGGAAGGGAGAATGCGTTTAATCCAACTATTGGCAATTTCAGTCTACATGCTGACAGTTCCGACAACGGTATGAGACTGATTGAATTTGCCGCGGCAAAAAACATGGTCATTAGTGGTACAAGATTCCAGCATAAAGACATCCACAATGCTACTTGGGTATCCCCTGATCAAAGAACTAAGAACCAAATTGATCACGTGGTAATTGATGGAAGGCACAAATCCAGTGTAATGGACGTACGAGTGATCAGAGGAGCTAACATCGATTCTGATCACTACCTGGTAGCAGCAAAGGTTCGCACAAGATTAAGTAGAGCGAAAATCGTACGAAACCAGACGCAGAGGAAGCTGGACATCGGAAAGCTGCAATTACCAGACGTAGCCACAAACCTACTCAAGGAAGCTATAAAAATTGCCGCAACAACCGTACTTGGTTTCGAAAAACCGCTTCGCAGTAAACCATGGTACGATGAGGAGTGTCGCATTGCAAATGATGAAAAGAACGGTGCACGTATGGCAATGCTTCAGTCAATTGCAACGCGAGCTGCAACTGAGCGGTATAGGTATAAAAGAAAGGAGGTAAACCGTATCTTTAGGCGTAAGAAACGGCAGTGGAGAAAGCGCGAGAGTGAGAAAATTGAGACATACAGAAGGAAGAACGAAGCCCGAAAATTCTACCAAAAAGTTAAAAACGGAACTAATGGACATGGTTCAGGGCCCCCTTCTGTAAATACAAGGACGGAAATCTCATCGTAGATGTGCAGAGCATGTTGGGAATATGGAGAGATCATTTCTCGGCGCTAGTAGTACCACCTGAGATATCCAATGACGATGGAACAATCGATAAAAATATGGACAACGACGTCGATTGCCCCCCTCCTAACCAAGTCGCGGTCAGAACAGCTATTGCCCGGCTTAAGAACAACAAAGCCTCAGGAGCCGATGTATCACCGGCGGAACTTTAATTCTGGCGGCGAAGAGCTGATAAGGTGCATACATCAGCTCAATAGCAAAATTTGGTTAGATGAATGCATGCCCGGCGATTGGAGTCTCAGTGTACTATGTGCCATATTTAAAAAAGGTGACCCGAGTATCTGTGCCAACTACCGTGGAATAAGCCTTTTATCCAAATCATATAGGGTTCTATCAAGTATAATGTGCGAAAGTCTAAAACCAATTATCGCTGACCTTATTGGACCATACCAGTGCGGCTTTACGCCTGGAAAATCGACAACTGACCAGATTTTCCCGCTACGCCAAATCCTGGAGAAGACCCACGAAAAACAAATTGACACCTATCATCTATTTATCGATTATAAAGCGGCCTTCGATAGTCTGATACGGGAGAAACTCTATGAAGCAATGTCTGAGCTTGGTATTCCTGCAAAACTCATACGCCTTTGCAGGATGACCTTGACGAACACCAAATCCGCAGTGAAAGTTGGTAAGGTTCTTACTGAACCTTTCGAAACTAAGCGAGTCCTCAGGCAAGGTGACACCCTATCGTGTGATCTCTTTAACATCTTAATGGAGATCATTATGAGAAAAGCTTCAGTCAACATGAATAAAACCATCAGCAGCAAAAGTCACATGCTGGTCGCGTATGCTGATGATATAGATATCATTGGGCGCACAATTAGAGAAGTTACTGCGGTTTTTTAGAGAATTGATAAGGAGTCAGCAAAAGTTAATCGTTTCAACGAACAGGGCCTCCACGCGATTAGACCAAAGCGTGAACTTTGATAACCGTTATAACTTCGAGGTAGTGGACGAATTTATATACCTCGGATCTGCCGTAAACAAAAACAACAACGTCAGCCTTGAGATCAAGCGGAGAATTGTGCTTGCGAATAGATGTTTTTTTGAGCTAAGCAAGCACTTTAGAGATAAAGCCCTCTCTCGGGTAACAAAAGTCCTGCTGTACCAGACTCTCATTCAACATATCCTTCTTTATGGGGCAGAATCCTTGGTCCTATCGCAAGCAGACGAAACATCTGTAGGAGTCTTCGAGAGAAAAATACTCCGAAAAATGTATGGCCCTATAGTGCACAACGGCGAGTATCGGCGACGCATGAATCATGAGCTGTATGAGCTTTATCCTGACATTGACATAGTTAAGCGGATCAAGATAACGCGATTGTGCTGGCTAGGCCATGTCATTAGAATGGATGAAGACGAACCAGCACGAAGGGTTTTCGAAACCGAACTCGAAGACGAAAAATAGGAAGACCAAGACTCCGCTGGAGGGATCAGGTTGACGAATCCCTGCGTACACTTGGTATTGCCAGCTGGAGAAATAAAGCAATAGATCGCACTTGTTGGCGAAATATGTGATCTTCGATTTGTAAGGTCCCTGACCCCCCGGGGTTGTCCGAGACCGGATAAGTAAGTAAGTATATGTATAGAGTAACTTCTGGTATTGTGAAAAACCATTTTCTATTCTGTCGCTCTACGAAAAAATTTATTTATTTTTCCCGCTTTCCCAGGAAATGAAGAAGTTCGGGTGTTGGAGATTTATCTTATTTTATTATGTAATTTGCTATGAGTTAGTTAATTTCTGTCAATTTTACTTAAACTTGTATAACTTTATTAGTTTTTATTAATTTTTGTTCATTTATCTACTCTATAATCTAATTTCTTATAAAACGTTAATATTTTGGGTCACTCTAACATGCAAATGTTCTTTTATGACATCACAACAACAACATCATGTAATGTTGTTTACTACTTATTTTCGGTCCGCTTACTGCTGGTGTCTTCATCAGTCGTCGGTCCGCTAACTGGTGCTGTTGTTTTGTTTTTTTGTCTCCACCAGTCGTCGGTCCCAACCATCAGTTGGTTGTTCTGTCCGTCGATGAATGCATACGTATGTTTCGGTTAATGATGTCCCCTATCTGAAAGATGATGTGTATACCTTCTTCATTACAAAATTCCTGGTTACTAAGGGAACTTTTCTTGACATCATGTCCGAGTACCAAACCTCCAATTCTCCCAGCTTTCATGCAAGCACTTTCCATGCCTCTTCGTTTCGAAATGAGTCGGTCTCAACTGATGTCCGTTTGCCCAAAATTGATATTCCTACATTTAATGGAGATTATTTAGAATGGATCTCATATAGAGACATGTTTGTTTCGCTGGTCCACGACAATCAACGTTTGTCTAAAGTGCAAAAATATTATTTCCTGAAAAGTTCTTGCCAAGATACACCTTTGTCAATCGTTATTGAATATCCCGCATGTGACACTAGTTACGAACTCGCTTGGTCCGCTCTATCTCGTCGTTACCACAACAAGAGGAAAATTTGTGACACTATTTTTCGAAAATTATTTGATATACCTAAATCTGATGGCTCTTGTGAAAGCATTAAGAACATTCTTGATACGACAAGAAACTGTATCGCACTTTTTAGCACTTTTCAAGTAACCTGTGAAAACTGGGATCCACTTCTGATCCATATGACTGTCGGAAAGTTGTATTTCCAATCATGCAAGGAATGGGAGCAATCGCTCAAGGCTTCTATAGAAATCCCAAGTATAGAAGAACTTTTTTCTTTCCTTGAAACCACGTTCCGTACTCTTGAATCCATTAACGACCATATTCTGACCTTTGTTAAACCTAGCTCGAAAACTACTAGTTTTTCTAAACCCAATTTAACTCGTCGTGTTCATATGGTAGCCCTTGGGGATGAAAACTGCACCTGCTGTGTAAAACGAAACATGTTATACAAATGTTTCAAATTCGCTGCCCTGCCGTCTGCTGCCAAGGGCGAACTTGTTTTCTCAAAAAGGATTTGTAGAAACTGCCTTAATACTGGTCATTTTGCTCAAGACTGTAAATTACAAACTCGTTGTAAGATTTGTAAGTCGCCCCACCATACAATAATTCATAGCGAATTTTCGGGAATATCTGGTCAATCTAACTCGCCTTCAAAAAAAATTGTGCAAGCAGACGAAACATCTGTAGGAGTCTTCGAGAGAAAAATACTCCGAAAAATGTATGGCCCTATAGTGCACAACGGCGAGTATCGGCGACGCATGAATCATGAGCTGTATGAGCTTTATCCTGACATTGACATAGTTAAGCGGATCAAGATAACGCGATTGTGCTGGCTAGGCCATGTCATTAGAATGGATGAAGACGAACCAGCACGAAGGGTTTTCGAAACCGAACTCGAAGACGAAAAATAGGAAGACCAAGACTCCGCTGGAGGGATCAGGTTGACGAATCCCTGCGTACACTTGGTATTGCCAGCTGGAGAAATAAAGCAATAGATCGCACTTGTTGGCGAAATATGTGATCTTCGATTTGTAAGGTCCCTGACCCCCCGGGGTTGTCCGAGACCGGATAAGTAAGTAAGTATATGTATAGAGTAACTTCTGGTATTGTGAAAAACCATTTTCTATTCTGTCGCTCTACGAAAAAATTTATTTATTTTTCCCGCTTTCCCAGGAAATGAAGAAGTTCGGGTGTTGGAGATTTATCTTATTTTATTATGTAATTTGCTATGAGTTAGTTAATTTCTGTCAATTTTACTTAAACTTGTATAACTTTATTAGTTTTTATTAATTTTTGTTCATTTATCTACTCTATAATCTAATTTCTTATAAAACGTTAATATTTTGGGTCACTCTAACATGCAAATGTTCTTTTATGACATCACAACAACAACATCATGTAATGTTGTTTACTACTTATTTTCGGTCCGCTTACTGCTGGTGTCTTCATCAGTCGTCGGTCCGCTAACTGGTGCTGTTGTTTTGTTTTTTTGTCTCCACCAGTCGTCGGTCCCAACCATCAGTTGGTTGTTCTGTCCGTCGATGCATGCATACGTATGTTTCGGTTAATGATGTCCCCTATCTGAAAGATGATGTGTATACCTTCTTCATTACAAAATTCCTGGTTACTAAGGGAACTTTTCTTGACATCATGTCCGAGTACCAAACCTCCAATTCTCCCAGCTTTCATGCAAGCACTTTCCATGCCTCTTCGTTTCGAAATGAGTCGGTCTCAACTGATGTCCGTTTGCCCAAAATTGATATTCCTACATTTAATGGAGATTATTTAGAATGGATCTCATATAGAGACATGTTTGTTTCACTGGTCCACGACAATCAACCTTTGTCTAAAGTGCAAAAATATTATTTCCTGAAAAGTTCTTGCCAAGATACACCTTTGTCAATCGTTATTGAATATCCCGCATGTGACACTAGTTACGAACTCGCTTGGTCCGCTCTATCTCGTCGTTACCACAACAAGAGGAAAATTTGTGACACTATTTTTCGAAAATTATTTGATATACCTAAATCTGATGGCTCTTGTGAAAGCATTAAGAACATTCTTGATACGACAAGAAACTGTATCGCACTTTTTAGCACTTTTCAAGTAACCTGTGAAAACTGGGATCCACTTCTGATCCATATGACTGTCGGAAAGTTGTATTTCCAATCATGCAAGGAATGGGAGCAATCGCTCAAGGCTTCTATAGAAATCCCAAGTATAGAAGAACTTTTTTCTTTCCTTGAAACCACGTTCCGTACTCTTGAATCCATTAACGACCATATTCTGACCTTTGTTAAACCTAGCTCGAAAACTACTAGTTTTTCTAAACCCAATTTAACTCGTCGTGTTCATATGGTAGCCCTTGGGGATGAAAACTGCACCTGCTGAGTAAAACGAAACATGTTATACAAATGTTTCAAATTCGCTGCCCTGCCGTCTGCTGCCAAGGGCGAACTTGTTTTCTCAAAAAGGATTTGTAGAAACTGCCTTAATACTGGTCATTTTGCTCAAGACTGTAAATTACATACTCGTTGTAAGATTTGTAAGTCGCCCCACCATACAATAATTCATAGCGAATTTTCGGGAATATCTGGTCAATCTAACTCGCCTTCAAAACAAATTGTGTCTGCTTCTGATGGTTCCAACCTTAACTGTAACTTATCCTCGCTAAGCGCTACGATCATGCCTCAAGTTTTATTTGCCACTGTTCGCGTTCTTGTCCAAACGCCTTTTGGACAATTCAAACTTCGCGCGATTTTAGATCAGGGTGCTCAAGCCACACTAATAACCGAAAATGCCGCTCAACTTTTGAAACTTCAGAAGCGCAATACTTTCACCCACATTAATGGAATCGGAGGAAGCTCAGTTGTAGTACGAAAATGCGTTCGTTTTTGACTCGCTTCTACTTTTGAAGCTAATTTCAAGTTGGAAAGTAGTGCTTTTGTCTTGCCGTCTTTGCCCAGGCCCTCTGGGAAAACGGGAGTTACCTGATTTGAAACAATTTGAGTTGGTTGACCCTGAATTCGATGACAATGATAAAATTGATATTTTGATCGGTGGCGACATATATAGGGATATTATACTACCCCAGCAGAAAAAGTTCAATAAAATTATTTTTCTTCTCCTATTCTAACACGGTTCGCGTGAACTTATACTCTCTAGATACTCAATTGAAAGCATTCTAGGAGTAAGAAGAAATTATTGAAAAAAGAAAAGCTACGCCTGAAGAACATGCTTGCGAAAATTATTTTGGGAATACCGTTAGCAGAAATCCGGACGGAAGATATACCGTAGCTCTGCCATTTAAATTTGTTTTAGCTGGTAAATCTGCTCCGACATACAGCCACACCGATTATAATGCGCTCAAACGTTTAAAGACGGTGGAAAATCGGTTCGCGAGAGATACAAATCTAGCCCTGGAATATAAATGGTTTATGCACGAATACGAGTCGTTAGGCCATATGGTTGAAATCGGCGTTTACCCTCAAAACTTGCAGCCTAACGGTTATTTTCTGTCCCATCACGGCGTTCTAAGAGAAAGTAGTTCTACAACAAAGTTACGCGTAGTTTTTGATGGTAGTAGCAAAAGACCCCCGTATCCATCATTAAATAATGAACTCTCTCCCGGTCCCGCCTTACAAAATGACTTACCCGCGATTATAACTCGTTGGCGACGATTTAAGGTCGGTTTCCGCTCGGATTTAGAAAAGATGTTTCGTCAAATCTGCATAGTCGATAGTCAACATCACTACCAACAAATTCTTTGGCGCGATTCGGTCGATTCGTAGATTTCTAGTTATAAACTTGTAACAGTTACTTATGGTACTATTTCTGCTCCTTACTTGTCTATAAGAGTTTTACATCAGCTAGCCAAAGATGAAGCTCAATCGCTTCCTGATGCTTGCAACATTTTGAAAACTGACACCTACGTTGATGATGTAATTTCTGGCGCTGATTCTGTCTCTGAGGCGAAGATTCTTCAAGAAGAATTGGTAAAGCTACTAGCCACTGGTGGCTTCAATCTACGTAAATGGACATCGAACTCTCCAGAACTCATGGCCCATATACAGGAGGAATTGACTTAGAATATTTATGAAGATACTTTTCCGTTCAAAAAACTTTGGCTCAAAGGAACTAATTGGCAAGATCTAGCTTCTGTTTCCATAAAGTCATCCTGGAATCGTTATGTTGCGGATCTCAAAATCTTAGAGAAAATCCAAATCCCCCGCTGGATTGGTACAAGTAAAAGTGTGTCAAAAAGTTACATGTCTTCTGCGACGTCTCGCAATATGCTTTTGCTGCTGTCGTATATGTAAAAAATTTGGATTCGGGCACTATGCAGAGGTGCAACAATACTCCAATGTATCTCATTGGAGCTATACTTCAACAAAAGATAACCCTGCTGACTGTCCTTCCCGTGGTATATCTTCAGTTGAACTTCTCAACCACAAACTGTGGTGGTCTGGTCCTGACTGGTTGTCTCTGTTTCCAGAACTGTGGCCTGCACAGCCAGAAATGTCCTATGAGATAAATCTCGAAATGCGAAAGCCGCACCTTGCTGATAATATAACCCTCACCAGTATATCCCGAAATATTGCATAAGTTTTCATCTTTTTCGAAAGTGGTCCAAACTACAACGTATGTACCGAGACTTACCCATAATGTTCGATATCGTGATAGGCGGAAACGATACTCTGGATGTTTGAATACTTGCGGACCAAATTCTGCTATACAGACTCTAGTACTCTTATCTCAGAGAGTAGATTTCCATAAGGAGCTGGATCAAATGCAGACGAAGAATGGCCTACATGCTGGAATCAAAATTGCTCAATCATGCCCCTTTATAGACGATAAAGGGGTACTTCGATTACAAAAAGCTAAGTCTGACTATGAATTTAAACATTATACCCTTTTATTCAAACAAAATCCTTTGCCTCTTGTTATATTTGCAGATAATCATTTATTGACGTTACATGGCGGCCTAGTCATGATACAAGCTTATGTTACTCGAACATTCAGGATGCTATCCGCCGAAAACTGCCTAATAATGTGCAAATACGTTGCGTTTCATTTGTTGCTGCCTTCAGAAGATTTATGGCTTTCCGCGGGATATCTCACCCTATACGGTTCAAGCTTCAAACGAATTTTGAAATTGGTGATTCGGTGTTTATTGTCGACGAACGTTTGCCTTCAGGCCAGTGGCCCCTTGTCCGAGTCACAGATATCAACCCTGGTGCTGATGGTGAAAAGGTCTAAATTAGAAGAGTCCTGTCTCCTGAGTTTTTCAGGACCTGCAGAACAAAATGAGTTGCTGTGAGCTGAGGCATAGCATGGTTACCTCTGAAAACCAAATAAAATACCTCTCTACATCTGATTTGGTCTTTGTCAAGAACTAGTCGTTCTTTGTGCGGGGGAAATGTTGGAAATTTATCTTATTTTATTATGTAATTTGTTATGAGTTAGATAATTTCTGTCAATTCTACTTTAATTTCTATAACTTTATTAGTTTTTATTAATTTTTGTTCATTTATCTACTTTATAATCTAATTTCTCATAAAACGTTAATATTTTGGGTCACCCTAACATGCAAATGTTCTTTTGACATCACAAAAACAACATCATGTAATGTTGTTTACTACATATTTTCGGGTCCGCTTACATGTGGCGGCGCCGTAACGCCGGCAAGGCATAACAATCACAACAAACATCTTGGCAATCGATACCCGCATGATTGCCCAAAATCATTTATGACAGTTTTACCATCCCTGACATAAACAAACGTCGTTGTGAAATTATTTCTTTTTGTTCACACATATTGAGGCATAGAAGAACAGTTTTGGAGAAAATAACCGAAAATTTCGCACACCATCGCAAATTAAAATCACGCCACCCGAATAGCGGAATCAGCGTTGATTTTCGCTAAAGCTTCTTCACCATTTTTGGCGACAAAGTTCCGCCATTACTATAAAAAGGTTGAAAGCAGCAGGTTCGCTTGGATAAAATTATCGCCGGATAAAGTTAAGCAAGGTAATATCGGGACATAGCTAGGAAAAAGTTTTGGTACCGCATTGTGGTACCCATAGAAGTAGATCCACCAACATCCAGTGGAGTTTATTTTTTCACCCAGCTAAAGAATTTAATTTAAAATTCCTCACCAAGTGGTAAGTATCCTTTGCGCCAGGTTAGGAGGACCGAAAAATTAAATGTTTGCTTTTCCAAAAGGGGTCGCAGTCTAGGACCGTCAATAGGCCCATTGCCGCAACACATTTAAAAGTGTCTGCAAATTGACACATCAGCGCATAGGACATACAAGCATCACCAGCGTTTTATTTAGCATCATTTCGTGAGACATACAAGCACCCACTACACCGACAACACCATCACCACACTGATCGTCGCCCAATTTCCACCATAGTGCAGCCACCACCCTAAACAAACACCCCTGAAAAACATCAAAATAGCTCAACACCAACGCTGAAAAGCACACGCAGGTCATACAAGTAGGAGCAAGTCAGTCATCCACCCGTAAATCACACCAAAAGACCCAAAAATCATCAAAACCCATAATCCAACAACCTGTTAATCTTGGGGTAAGTGTCTTTTTATTGTTTTTCTTATCGACCCGAAGAGTCACGGCCAAGTTGATCTAGGCCAAAGGTGGTCAATATGGTCCTATAAACCTATAAATGTCACACGCATCATTAATGTCCCGTGGAAAGTCCCAAGATGGGCTTGAATATCTCGGCGATTTAAACGAAAACAAAAATTTCCATGGAGTCTTCACGTAAAGGGAGATTTTTATATATACAATTTGATGTGTTAAGATAAGAACGAAGTTAGACGTAAATACCATATAAGTAAAATTTTTTAGAAATAAGTGAAAAGTGAAAAGTTAAAGCCGCGGAGATTTTAAGTGCGCAAAAAGTTGTCCGGGTAAATAGAGGAAGGGGCCCTCAACCCCTTAGTGAATTTTGCGATTTTTCCAACGACAATTCTTTCCGAAAAATGACCCTTTAAGGGCGAACCTCAGCCACTTAGGCGGGTAAGAAAATCCGTACCGAAAATTTTCGGACGGACATCTCGAAATTGAAAAACTCAGATTTCTGGTCACGGCAATAAAAAAATCTTTGAAGACATAAGATTATTAATGAATGTGTTGACCAATTAATGAATTAAAAAAAAAAAAAGATAACCCGGTTTCGTTTTTGGGCACTTAAAAGGCAGCGGCGTTTAGGCTAATTTACTAACCCGAATGTCGTAATTTAAGTGCATTTATAGTAACGTAAGCGATAACGTTAAGTCTGCATGGATTCTTTTTACAAATTTAAGATCGTCGGTATATACCCAGTTAGGGGTAGCGCTTCGCCATGGGGGCATTTTAAATAAATTTTGCGGAGAGGAAAGGCAGCATATTACCAATTCATGAAAAGTTGCCACTCCATAGCTAAGTTTTAGAAATAAAGGAAAATCATGAAATATTATAACGTTTCAAAACGAATTTGGCCTGGTTATTAATGTTGGCCTGAGGCTAAAAGAAGGCAAGGGGGAATAAGAGAGCTAAGGCTCCACAGGTAAAACATTTTGGGACTCTGGAGAAGTGTCAGAGTCATGGCGAGACCGCAGGGGTTTCGAGAGGGCGGGTACCAGCTGACATCATCATCAGTCAGCTGAATGCATACAGGTGAAGTAAGTGCCCCTGTCGATGCGAACATTTTTCTTCTCCCAAAACAAAACAAAAACAAAACAAATCATTTATTTATTTTATTAACCATTTTTGTTTCAGATCATCAATAGAGTCGTTTATTTTTTTTTATCGTTGTTTCTTATTGTTACGAAAATTAACTTCGGGCTCCGTTATTTTAAATTTTATGTCGAAAATCCATTTGTGTGAATTTTAAAGACTCGGTATGTTTTCTATTGTCCAGTGGCAGGCTGTAGTTGTGTTGATGAGTGAAAGATCCCCCCCGTCCGGCGAGTTCCAAGCCCGGCATACGCATGGCATACTGAGCAACTCACTCGATCAGCACGTAAACTCGCGAATTCAAATTTTGAAAAAAATTGCAGACCACACTGATGGTACTCAACGTGGGAATTCCTATCCTCGATTGACGCGTACTGATGCATGTTAGTGGACCCTGTGACATACTGCTGGTGTCTTCATCAGTCGTCGGTCCGCCAGCTGGTGCTGTTGTTTTGTCTCCACCAGTCGTCGGTCCCAACCATCAGCTGGTTGTTCTGTCCGTCGATGCATGCATACGTATGTACGTACGTAGATACGTTTGCATTGTCTATTGCCTATGTAGTTATTGAACTTTGTTTATTCTGTCAGCTGATCCTATATATTTTCGGTGCACAATGATTGTTGTTTGTGCAAATTTGGATATTGCAATTTTTGGAGATTTATACCAAACAACAATCGTTGGACATCAGTCAACTTAGACAGTGACCTGTCTGTAAATTTACTCAATTGTGAAGTTTTCTTTTTATATCATTAAATAAACAATTAATCTACATATTAAATGTTAAATTTTAAAATAAAAGAGTTTTTATTTTGATGGCTCAAGGAACCAATAATTCTCTTACACCGGGAATTTGCATTACCTACCAATAATACATTTGGTTAATATTAAAAAAAGGTATTTTCCAAAAATATGAGATAGGGTATTGTGGAATATGTGGGTAATGTGGAACCACCCTTTATTTCGGAAACTAAATATTATTTGACAACTCCGTCTTTGTGGGGAACACTAGAAAATTTTAACATAAGTCGCTTAGCTATCAATATGATCATACCGTTAGATGTCAGTTGGCCTGATAGTGAAAACACATTTTCTCGGTTTTTTTTTGAATTTCAAGCATTATATTGTTCAACATATTTAGGATTTTTCTAAAATTTTCAATAAGATATTACAAAGGGTTAACTAAGTAACAATTTCATTCAGAACATACGTTGATTTAATATGCCTTACAATTTTTATAAGTTTTGTTGTGGATTATTTGCTAATCGACCTGAAGTTGGTGGTTGTAGCTCTCCATTCCACCTTACCCGCTCACTAATTTTGTTTTTCATCATTTCCCTTACGGGAATTTCCATTCGGTCTGTTTTCCAATACTCATGAATTTATTCAAGCTCAAGACCTTTTTAAATAATATAAAGCTTATTATCTTTATATTACTTTCAAAAAAGTCGAGCATAAAAATGTTCCAATGATACCAAGGCTGTCTGTATAGCTATTTCGGATCTTGCCAAGATCTTCATCAGCAGACGTTTTTGGTATGTTTTTGGTGAATTCTTCAAAAATATATATCCAGAAACACTCATCATATTAATGAGAATTCCTTTATATACTCGTTTGAAGAATACCAAGCACTACCATTGGAACACCTTCATGCACAACTATTTTTATCATGCCGTAAAACTATTGGTTTTAATCAGACATGATTTGTTTTTGTTATGTCATTACATAAAACAACAAAACAGAGGGTTGCCATCAACAATATTATTGTTTCAAGCTCACGGTGCTCATCGTCAACTTTCATCATTTCCTTTACGGGAATTTCCATTCGGTCTGTTTTCCAATACTCATGAATTTATTCAAGCTCAAGACCTTTTTAAATAATATAAAGCTTATTATCTTTATATTACTTTCAAAAAAGTCGAGCATAAAAATGTTCCAATGATACCAAGGCTGTCTGTATAGCTATTTCGGATCTTGCCAAGATCTTCATCAGCAGACGTTTTTGGTATGTTTTTGGTGAATTCTTCAAAAATATATATCCAGAAACACTCATCATATTAATGAGAATTCCTTTATATACTCGTTTGAAGAATACCAAGCACTACCATTGGAACACCTTCATGCACAACTATTTTTATCATGCCGTAAAACTATTGGTTTTAATCAGACATGATTTGTTTTTGTTATGTCATTACAAAAAACAACAAAACAGAGGGTTGCCATCAACAATATTATTGTTTCAAGCTCGCGGTGCTCATCGTCAACTTTCATCATTTCCTTTACGGGAATTTCCATTCGGTCTGTTTTCCAATACTCATGAATTTATTCAAGCTCAAGACCTTTTTAAATAATATAAAGCTTATTATCTTTATATTACTTTCAAAAAAGTCGAGCATAAAAATGTTCCAATGATACCAAGGCTGTCTGTATAGCTATTTCGGATCTTGCCAAGATCTTCATCAGCAGACGTTTTTGGTATGTTTTTGGTGAATTCTTCAAAAATATATATCCAGAAACACTCGATCATATTAATGAGAATTCCTTTATATACTCGTTTGAAGAATACGAAGCACTACCATTGGAACACCGTCATGCACAACTATTTTTATCGTGCCGTAAAACCATTGGTTTTAATCAGACATGATTTGTTTTTGTTATGTCATTACAAAAAACAACAAAACAGAGGGTTGCCATCAACAATATTAAGGCACCGACACATAGAATCCGTTGAATACGTTGCGGCAAAGTATTCAACTGACAGCTGAGTTAAATGTATGCACTTGTATGTGGTGTGGCCTATACACAACGGATACGTTGAAGTAATGCAAAAAGTTGAACAACTTTCAACTTTTGCCGTACGTCGAACACTTTGACAGATAAAAAAACCTGCCTTTAGTTGTCATTTGTAGTTCTCATTTTCTGTGAAAATTTACTAAAAATTGTGAAATGTTCGAAGAACAATTAATTGAAGCTGTGCAGCAGCATAATTGTCTGTATGAAAAATCTTCACAGGTGTATAGGAACAAGCTAATGAAAGAAAAAGCTTGGATTTCAGTGGCGGCTGCTGCTGGCGCAACTGGTAATTGCTGTAGATTTGTTTTCTATCATATTGTTTTATATTATTGTATTTTTATTCATTTAATTAAATATTTACTGTAGAACAATGTCAGAGTCGGTGGAGGTCGCTCCGAGACAGGTACGTAAAGGAAGTATCAGTAAAACCAAAGTCGGGGAGTGGAGTGGAGTCACAGAGCTGCAGATGGAAGTTTTATGAAGCTATGTCGTTTTTACAACGACACGTTGCACCTCAAAGGTAATATATATTTTTTGTTTGTAATAATGTAATTTTTGCTGAACGAAAATTTGTAAATTTGATTTTCAGAACATTATCAAATCTGCAATGGTCCTCACCAGAGGATAACATGAATATCAGTTTTTTGATGGAAGAGGAACCTGATTTTTCTTCAAGCCAATTCATAGATTATGAAAGTGGTGGAGAAGCAATTCACCCGACCGCAAGCAGCTCACAAGGCAAACGAAGAAATTACCAAAAAGTCAAAGAGGAAGCTCACGAGCGATTCAACTTACTTTGTGGTGCTGCTAGTGAGTTGATTGCTGAAAGGAAGCAGGTTCCTATAAAAAGCCGCAACGAAGAGTTCCTGAAGGTTTTGGATGGTTACCTGCAGAAACATTCAAAAGAGGAACAAGACAAACTGAAGATGCGAATACTGAATATGGTATATTCGGAGTAATGTGTTCAATTATCTCAGACCTCATTCAGATCTCATTTTATGTTGATGTGAATAATAACATTTTATTTATTTTTGTTTCGAATAGTCATATGTTTATATATGTATGTAACTATATTTAAGAGGCTGAAATAAACTCAAACCATTCTTTTTGTTTAATGTAATATATATTTTTTGTTTATTGCGGCCTAAATTGGATGGGTTAGAACATAATTCATCAGCTGATCCCTTAATTTAAACGCACTTTTCGATGCATTGTTTGATGCACTACGTCTGTATGCTTGTAAGGGATTAGAGACTTCTTGACGCCACAAACCTTTTATGAGGTTGTTATCCTGGTAATGGTCCACATATTCTGCCGGACAATAACTACCGTCGTGCATTTTTTCAAAGTTGTGTAGCAAAACCGTTGCTTTCACAACTCTTTCGGCAGATGGCGGGCTCATTTGTAAAGGAGAAAGCAAAATCCTCCACACGACGAGCTCGCGATAATCTCTTGTTGAACAATTCACGCTCTGGTGGCAAGTTTGATCCTAAATGACACAAAAAACTTTTAAGAAAACTGTGATCAGCTTTTCGTGTGTTTGCACAAACCTGGGTATGGTCGCATTAAATACGTTTTTAACGGAAACGCTGCATCACCAACCAAAAAATAAGGGAATTTCACATTGCTGTCTGGTAGTGCATCATCTTCCGGCAGTCCCAACTGTCCATTAAATAATCGCTGTCCAAAACCCGAATTCCACAAAACTCCGCCATCACTTTGTGAGCCATACCCTCCAATGTCAATGCAGGTGAACGTGTAATTGGCGTCACACGCTGCTAGTAGAACAATGGAGTAGTTTCCTTTATAATTATAAAATTGGGAACCGGAATTGGCGGGACAAGTTATATTTATGTGTTTTCCGTCAATGGCACCGACACAGTTCGGGAAATTCCACCTGCTATTGAAGTCGTGCGCAATTCTACTCCATTCATTGCTGTGTGGAATAGATAAATATGTAGAACCAAGTGTGTCCCAAAGCACATCACAAGTCTCTCCTACGATTTGTTTCACTGTTGTGAGTCCCATTTTAAAAGATGAAGACAACATTTGCTTACTTCCTCCATGAGCCAAGTAACTTTAAAAAAATTTTGTTTAAACAGTTGCATTATAAAGTAATAAAATAGAAATAGCTTACGCAAGAGTTAGAAAAAGTCTGCATTTCGCTGAAATTGATGGCCTGTTAGAATGCTTTGTCAAACCTTATTTGACTAAATTGAACAGCAAATCAAAATTGTTCTTGTCCATCCGTACAGTGTTTTTCAATTGCTCAGCATCATTATTGTACATTTCCTCAAAATTTGCGGCAAAATATCCGCGGGTGTCTCGATCGTGGTATAATGGCCGTACCCAAAATCTGCGATTTCCATTTATAATTTGCATCTGGTCATATGCTTCATGAAGCAATATAACCATTAATATGAACTCCAAGACGTCGTCGAATTCCATTTTTATTGAAATTGTGTGTAATTTCTTACAGCCCAATAAATCACAATTTGTGTAAACATAAAACAGCTGATTTTGAATCCGTTGACAGCGTATTCATTGGGTCATGGCTCTCCTTCATTCCGTCACTGTCAGTTGAATACTTTGCCGCAAAGTATTCAACGGATTCTATGTGTGGGGGCCTTTATTGTTTCAAGCTCGCGGTGCTCATCGTCAACTTTCATCATTTCCTTTACGGGAATTTCCATTCGGTCTGTTTTCCAATACTCATGAATTTATTCAAGCTCAAGACCTTTTTAAATAATATAAAGCTTATTATCTTTATATTACTTTCAAAAAAGTCGAGCATAAAAATGTTCCAATGATACCAAGGCTGTCTGTATAGCTATTTCGGATCTTGCCAAGATCTTCATCAGCAGACGTTTTTGGTATGTTTTTGGTGAATTCTTCAAAAATATATATCCAGAAACACTCATCATATTAATGAGAATTCCTTTATATACTCGTTTGAAGAATACCAAGCACTACCATTGGAACACCGTCATGCACAACTATTTTTATCATGCCGTAAAACCATTGGTTTTAATCAGACATCATTTGTTTTTGTTATGTCATTACAAAAAACAACAAAACAGAGGGTTGCCATCAACAATATTAAGGCACCGACACGTAGAATCCGTTGAATACGTTGCGGCAAAGTATTCAACTGACAGCTGAATTAAATGTATGCACTTGTATGTGGTGTGGCCCATACACAACGGATACGTTGAAGTAATGCAAAAAGTTGAACAACTTTCAACTTTTGCCGTACGTCGAACACTTTGACAGATAAAAAAACCTGCCTTTAGTTGTCATTTGTAGTTCTCATTTTCTGTGAAAATTTACTAAAAATTGTGAAATGTTCGAAGAACAATTAATTGAAGCTGTGCAGCAGCATAATTGCCTGTATGAAAAATCTTCACAAGTGTATAGGAACAAGCTAATGAAAGAAAAAGCTTGGATTTCAGTGGCGGCTGCTGCTGGCGCAACTGGTAATTGCTGTAGATTTGTTTTCTATCATATTGTTTTATATTATTGTATTTTTATTCATTTAATTAAATATTTACAGTAGAACAATGTCAGAGTCGGTGGAGGTCGCTCCGAGACAGGTACGTAAAGGAAGTATCAGTAAAACCAAAGTCGGGGAGTGGAGTGGAGTCACAGAGCTGCAGATGGAAGTTTTATGAAGCTATGTCGTTTTTACAACGACACGTTGCACCTCAAAGGTAATATATATTTTTTGTTTGTAATAATGTAATTTTTGCTGAACGAAAATTTGTAAATTTGATTTTCAGAACATTATCAAATCTGCAATGGTCCTCACCAGAGGATAACATGAATATCAGTTTTTTGATGGAAGAGGAACCTGATTTTTCTTCAAGCCAATTTATAGATTATGAAAGTAGTGGAGAAGCAATTCACCCGAGCGCAAGCAGCTCACAAGGCAAACGAAGAAATTACCAAAAAGTCAAAGAGGAAGCTCACGAGCGATTCAACTTACTTTGTGGTGCTGCTAGTGAGTTGATTGCTGAAAGGAAGCAGGTTCCTATAAAAAGCCGCAACGAAGAGTTCCTGAAATCTCATTTTATGTTGATGTGAATAATAACATTTTATTTATTTTTGTTTCGAATAGTCATATGTTTATATATGTATGTAACTATATCTAAGAGGCTGAAATAAACTCAAACCATTCTTTTTGTTTAATGTAATATATATTTTTCGTTTGTTGCGGCCTAAATTGGATGGGTTAGAACATAATTCATCAGCTGATCCCTTAATTTAAACGCACTTTTCGATGCATAGTTTGATGCACTACGTCTGTATGCTTGTAAGGGATTAGAGACTTCTTGACGCCACAAACCTTTTATGAGGTTGTTATCCTGGTAATGGTCCACATATTCTGCCGGACAATAACTACCGTCGTGCATTTTTACAAAGTTGTGTAGCAAAACCGTTGCTTTCACAACTCTTTCGGCAGATGACGGGCTCATTTGTAAAGGAGAAAGCAAAATCCTCCATCGAGCAGCTAAAATGCCGAAGGCATTTTCAATTACACGACAAGCTCGCGATCCTAAATGATTGTAATGACATAACAAAAACAAATCATGTCTGATTAAAACCAATGGTTTTACGGCATGATAAAAATAGTTGTGCATGAAGGTGTTCCAATGGTAGTGCTTGGTATTCTTCAAACGAGTATATAAAGGAATTCTCATTAATATGATGAGTGTTTCTGGATATAAATTTTTGAAGAATTCACCAAAAACGTCTGCTGATGAAGATCTTGGCAAGATCCGAAATAGCTATACAGACAGCCTTGGTATCATTGGAACATTTTTATGCTCGACTTTTTTGAAAGTAATATAAAGATAATAAGCTTTATATTATTTAAAAAGGTCTTGAGCTTGAATAAATTCATGAGAAATTTGTTTTTCTTACTTTTATTTATTTATTTGCTTAAAATTGTAATTATATGATTTCTTAAACTTTTTATTATCAAGAGAAATATAATAGAAAAATAAATATTTAAAGCATTGAAAAATTTCAATATTGAAAAATACTGTGCAAAATCCCTTAAAATAGTTTTAAATTGTTATCTTGGGCATAGAAATTCACATTACCCGCCTAGGGCGTTGTTCCACATTGTCCTCCAATTTTTTTAATATTAACCAAATATATTTTTTGCAATAAATTCACTTGACCAATCGATCAACAAACATATTAGATTCAATCAGATGCAATTTTTGTTAATATAATAATATATATATATTATATTTGTTAAATAAAAATATAAAATGGAGTTCCAAAATACCTGAAGTTAGAGGCAGAGTAACTTCATCATTTGAAAATTGGAGAGTAAAGAGTAAACTTAATACCTATTTTAACTGACTGCATAGTGTTTGCAATATTGGCAATACTTTAAATATTTATTTTTGTCCTTCTGGCTTACTAGATATAAGGTTTCACTAAACCACCTGTTTTTAATAAAAAATAATTTAAGAAATCATGTAAATATAGTTTTATACAAATAAATAAATAAAAGTAAAAAAAACAAACCCGTAAAAACATTGTTTTTGACTATAAATTCTTTATAAAGGGGTTTTCAACAGAGACGCTACAAAAGTAAATCGATAGGGACAGCGACGCCATATTTTTTCCCGCTCTTTTGACATTTCTCTTCAGTAAGGTTTGCCATTTCATCATGGAAAGATATACGAGCCAACAACGAGTCGAAATTATTAAAATTTACTACCGAAATTTGGAGTCAGTGGCCTCAATTTTAAGAGCGCTACGTCCAATTTATGGTCGTCATAATCGTCCTACCAGATCAACAATTGAGCGTCTAGTGGAAAAATTTTAATCCACAGGCACAGTACAAAATGTTCCCGTGCCAGTGAGACAAAGAAGTGCCCGTAGTGTCGAGAATATTGCTGCCGCTGAGGCTTCAGTTCGAGAAAGCCCAAATGTGTCTCTCAGATGTCGTTCTCAAGCGTTGGGCATCTCTGTGACGTCGTTGTGGCGAATTTTGCGAAAAGATCTTGGCCTACATTCTTACAAGATCAAATTGACGCAAGAACTGAAGCCACTTGACCACCATAAGCGTCGTATGTTCGTGAATTGGGCTGAGCAACAACTTGAAAATGATTCCGATTTTCATCGGAAAATCATCTTCAGCGATGAGGCTCATTTCTGGCTAAATGGCTTCGTCAATAAGCAAAATATGCGTTATTGGTCAGACAGCAATCCACACGTAATCCATGAGTCATCATTGCATCCCGAAAAAATTACGGTTTGGTGCGGTTTATGGGCCGGCGGCGTCATTGGGCCGTAGTTCTTCCGTGATGATCAAGACCGGCACATTATTGTGAATGCGAATCAATGATAACCGAATATTTTTGGCCTCAATTGGATAATATGGACTTGGATGACATGTGGTTCCAACAGGACGGCGCCACAAGCCACACAGCGAATGCCACAATCAATTTATTGGAAACCAAGTTTGGCAAACGTGTTATATCACGAAATGGCCCAGTCGATTGGCCGCCTCGGTCGTGCGATTTGACGCCGTTAGATTATTTCCTGTGGGGCTATGTCAAGTCTATGGTCTATGCCAACAAGCCAGCGATGCTTGATGAACTTCGTACGAATATCGAACGTGAAATTGCAGCAGTATCGCCCGATTTATGCTTGAAAACCGTCGAAAATTGGGTTCAGCGTCTGGACTTCAAGCGTGCCCGTGGTGGCCATGCAAACAAATCGAGTTCCATACATAATGGCATCGAACGTACTTTCACAGGAATAAAGAATTTCATTGGTATCTAAAACCGGTTTTGTTTCATTTAAAAAAAACTTTTGTAGCGCTCTTATTCAAAAAACCCTGTATATGACCACACCCCTTTGTCCAATCCCGCCGATATTTTGATAGTTCAGTTTTGTCGTCGCCATTACTTTGGCTGCGAAGTGTCAGCTCGATTGGATCTCGGGAAAAGGGTTAAAAATCAATCCAGTTTTTTCGGCATACATGCATGCGTACAGACGTGAAGTTAATATAAAGAATTTACAAACAAAATTAATGACTCGATAAGGTGGAACAGAGTGTTATTTACTGAATGAAATTATTACTTAGTTCATTCTGTACAATCGGCCCTGTTCTGCATTCAGAATCATTTTGAATCAGAATTTTCTTTCACAATAAAAAGTCTACAACTTTGATGATTTTAAAACATGAAATATTTTTGTACTGAATTGTTTGTTTTTAAAATCACAAGGCATTTGCATTCTAATTAAAAACTAATATTTTTCTTCTGAATTGATTTTCAGAAACCCCAAAATTCTGAAACGTTTTGTTAGTCTGGATTCTGTTTATAAAACAGGGCCGAATATCTTATTGAAAATTGTAAGTATAAAAATCCTAAATTTGTTGAATACCAACCAAACCAAAAAATTGTGAAAGTACTTGGACGTGGTATCACAAAACCCCACTCGGTTTTGCCCCTATAATTAACAATTTTTTTTTGCAAGCCGAAGAAAATTTTTTAGGTGGATCAGGGTGGATCAACAAAAATTATATTTAGAGCTCCATAATTGGTGTATTCTTTAAATATTCACCTATATGTATTCAATTTTAAAGAAATTACAAATTGATATCTTCTAGAAAGTTGTAGTGCTGAATATACTTACTTAACAATATTGTCAAATACACTAATGGACAAAAATAGCATTTTGGGTTCCAAAATGAAAGCACCAATTCAGAAATTTAAATTCGCTTGTAATTTCTATACTATTAACACAGGAATGTAATAATCTTCTCCAAAGTTGTACAACTTAAGGCTTTCGGAAAAATTGTCAAATACATCAACGTCCCAAAATGTCGTACAAAATGTCGAAAATTTAAAATTGGTACAATTACTTTGGAACCCATAATGTAATTTTTGTTCATTGGTGTATTTGCCAATATTGTTTAATTGTATATTAAGCACTACAACTTTCTAGAACATATTAATTTGTAATTTCTTTAATATTGAATACATATAGGTGAATATTTAAAGAATATGATTAAACGCAGCATTTCTACACCAATTATGGAGCTCTAAATATAATTTTTGTTGATTAGTGTATTTAGGAAAGTTGTCAAGAAATGTATAAGCTACAATTCTTTGGAAGACAGCTAGTGTAATTTATTTACCGTTGAGCAAGAAATCTGAAAACATAAAAGATGTGAAATTTTTCATGAGGTTTCGTGAAATAGTCGTTTAACAGTGTACTTTTCCTTAGACATATATTAGAGGAAATTGTGAAATGGGAAAAAACCTACAATAATGTCAAAGCTTGTAATACAATATTTCAAGCTGTTTCGGAGTTATTGAAGTAAAATCTGAAATAGGGCCCTGATCCACACCCAAAATTTTCTTCGGCCTGCAAAAAAAAATTTGTACCTCGTTTCTGTAGTTCTCGAATCGAAAAAGTTGCCACATGAAACATGTGAATTGAAACAAAAACGCTAGGAATCGGTACAAAAAATCGCTTCTCACATGTGACTGTTTCTACAACGTTTGTTGTGCGAAAACTTTCTGTGACGTACTGCTTTTTTCATTCTTATTGGAAAAATGCGAGAAAATCTGTTTCTAAAAAGTAGTGAGTCGAAAAAATTAAAATGTGAAACGTCAAAAATACTCGCAAATTAAAACGATGCGAGATTTTGATATTGTTTCTACAAAAAGGTTTTTTAAGAAATTAAAACTTGGAGAAGATAAGAACTATCAGCCAATTCATGTATCTTATGCGAACGTTTCTTTCGCCTGCTACACGACAAACAGCTGATATTCGTTTCACCTAACAGTCATCAGAACGACAATGCGAAAGAAAATCAATGCGAATGAATACGTAAACCTTTTAGTATGATTTTTGATTTATCTATCTCTTATCGCTGTCATCTATGCGAACCTACATGTAAAAACAGTCACTTGTCTGTTTGTTATCGCGTAAACAACTACAAGTAATTGTTGTGGCAAAAAACAAAGAAAAAATGGAAACTACAATATCGGAGAGTAAATGGTAAGTAAATAATAATATACATAATTATAGTAAGTGGTCAATAAATAATAGTATATTATTATTATCTTAGCAATAGAAAGTCTACACAGCAGCAGCTACATCCGTTGGTTGAGGACATGGAGCTGAATCCAGAGTTTGCGAATAAACACGAATAAAAAAAATATTATTTGCTTTTTTGTTTGTTTGTCTTTACCTTCTCATTTCTATCCAGCTGATTACTCTCAGACAGAGTTGTATTTTTTTATGATAAATCCCTTAAAATATCCCACTTTTTTAAGGGAATTTTTGGGGAATTTATGAAATTGTTGATCTGGCCACAATATAATATGACAACTTATAAATTGCTTACGTTACAGACGTAACGCTGTGCGAAAGAACAAAAGAACCTTAGCTGAATCCAATTACGAACGAAAGTGAGTGACTGATTTTCTTTCGCATACATTTTCGTTTGAGTTACATGAATTGGCTGTATATCTTTTCTGTTATGTATTTCACTTAATTTTTCCAAAATATTACAGCAAAATCAAGAAATCAAAAATAAAATGCAGTTGAATATAAGTCTATACTTCTTTTTGTTGTTCTTTTTCGCACTAGTTTATTTTGTTTGTTTATATTTTTTTCTTACTTGACAGCTTTCTTGGAATATTCCAATCAAAACTTCATCAGTGTTGCCTCTTTTCGCATTGATATATAGAAACACTTTTTTCTCACAAATCGAGAAACGATGGAATTTTTTGTTTCAAGCTTAATGTGAAAACTTTTTCGATTCGAGAACTACAGAAACGAGGTACAGGACTGATTTTATCGTTATTTTCTCTTTTTTTTTTGTTAAGTTTTTATATATTAGATATCTTTGAATTATTTTCAATTATAATTGTGTTTTTTTTAAATAAATGACAGAAATAAATTCAATCAAATAAATTACATACACTTTTTTAAAAGTAGTATATGTTTTATCTTAATTTTTACGGGCAAATGTGTAGGGGAAAATGTAGGAGAAAAGTTTGAAACTATGTAGGGAAAAAAGTTTTGAGCGTAGGTACATTACAAATTATTGTCTGGCATCACTGGATATGGGTATGTAAAGTAACTCAGCAACGGCAACATAAATTGATTTCATTTCCATTTGGTGATTCTCTACGTGTTTCACCGGAACGCGTTCCAATGCCACTTGTAAGGAAGAATATGTGCGCCGAGGCCAATTTACTGATGTGTGCCTTGATACGCCTTTGTGCATCCACTTCAGTGGGTGTTTTATGGACTGGCACACCTGTTGTTACATTGCCAGGTGAAACATTGGCGTCAAGATATGCTTTCGTTTGTATTTTTTAATCACGCTTTTTATGCTAATATGTGTGAGATTATTAACATGTTTTGTTATATTTATTTTACAGAGCGGTTGCTTCCCAATTGGCTACTTTGAGTTGTCCTGAACTAATCGCACCCGCCAAGAATACTAAGAAATTTCCACTCGCTTGTGTACCGATCGTGAATATATCAAAGGACTACGGGCAAGAGTGTGGAAGGCGCGAGATGAAATCCCGCTTTTTGTTTGCTTAGACATTATTAACATAAGGTGATCAATGCAAACATATGTACTCGAGGTTTTTTCTGTGCGCATTCGAAGAATACATATACATATCGCTCATTTGCCGGAATGTTGTATTAACTCAAAATTCTTCATTTTTGGACTAAGTACTATAAAATATTCTCCTGACCGAGTTCTTTCAGATGGATTAATTCCTATATCTAAATCTGTGTTAAATTCGTTAGGAGAGCATTTGGAAGTTAGCATTTTGTGTACATTCATATACAAAATAAAACTTTCAAAGTCGATTTACTCGAAACTATGTTTTTTGAGTTAATACAACATTCCGGCAAATGAGCGATATGTATACAGTCATATTCTGTGAACAGAATCCAGGCAAACATAAAACGTTTCAGAATATTTGGTGTTGGAAAGGCAAACAGGCCCAGCTAGTGACTTCCACGGGGATTTTGAATAAAATACACCTTGTTTCATAAAAAATTGAATTTATTTCACAAAGCGTATTAATATTAAAATTCCTAATCAAATACAGAAATAAATTAGGAATTAAAAAGGTTCTAAAAATATATAATATAAAGTGGAACCTATTTTTTGGTATGGAAACCACTAGAACTTTTAAAGATACTTTAATTATTCGAATTTTTATCTTTCCTTAGCACCGCGTATAAGCCAACTTGTAAGTATTAAATGGCGAATACGCGGGGACGCTACTTGACATTTGTTAAAGATTCGTTAAGTATTTTATAGTTAGTTGACAAGTGAAAAATTTCATAAATATTCAAGTATTGCCAGATCGTCACAAAAAATTAAGGGGATTTTGGAGGTGGCGCTAACATTTGGGTTTCTGCAAAACAATTCAGAAGAAAAATATCAGTTTTGAATTAGAATGCAAATGCCTTGAGATTTTAAAAACAAACAATTCAGAACAAAAATATTTAAATTTTTTAGGAACATCAAAATTGTAGGCTTTTTATTCTGAAGGGACATCCTGATTTAAAATGATTCTGTATGCAGACCAGAGCCGATTACACTGTGACACAAATGAAAGGAATTTGTTTCGGGCCTCAACCAAACCAAAAAATTGTGAAAGTACTTGGACGTGGTATCACAAAACCCCGCTCGGTTTTGCACCTATACGTAAAATTTCTTTTGCAGGCCGAAGAAAATTTTGGGTGTGGATCAGGGCCCTATTTCAGATTTTACTTCAATAACTCCGAAACAGCTTGAAATATTGTATTACAAGCTTTGACATTATTGTAGGTTTTTTCCCATTTCACAATTTCCTCTAATATATGTCTAAGGAAAAGTACACTGTTAAACGACTATTTCACGAAACCTCATGAAAAATTGCACATCTTTTATGTTTTCAGATTTCTTGCTCAACGGTAAATAAATTACACTAGCTGTCTTCCAAAGAATTGTAGCTTATACATTTCTTGACAACTTTCCTAAATACACTAATCAACAAAAATTATATTTAGAGCTCCATAATTGGTGTAGAAATGCTGCGTTTAATCATATTCTTTAAATATTCACCTATATGTATTCAATATTAAAGAAATTACAAATTGATATGTTCTAGAAAGTTGTAGTGCTTAATATACAATTAAACAATATTGGCAAATACACCAATGAACAAAAATTACATTATGGGTTCCAAAGTAATTGTACCAATTTTAAATTTTCGACATTTTGTACGACATTTTGGGACGTTGATGTATTTGACAATTTTTCCGAAAGCCTTAAGTTGTACAATTTTGGAGAAGATTATTACATTCCTGTGTTAATAGTATAGAAATTACAAGCGAATTTAAATTTCTGAATTGGTGCTTTCATTTTGGAACCCAAAATGCTATTTTTGTCCATTAGTGTATTTGACAATATTGTTAAGTAAGTATATTCAGCACTACAACTTTCTAGAAGATATCAATTTGTAATTTCTTTAAAATTGAATACATATACTTAGGTGAATATTTAAAGAATACACCAATTATGGAGCTCTAAATATAATTTTTGTTGATCCACCCTGATCCACCTAAAAAATTTTCTTCGGCTTGCAAAAAAAAATTGTTAAGTATAGGGGCAAAACCGAGTGGGGTTTTGTGATACCACGTCCAAGTACTTTCACAATTTTTTGGTTTGGTTGGTATTCAACAAATTTAGGATTTTTATACTTACAATTTTCAATAAGATATTCGGCCCTGTTTTATAAACAGAATCCAGACTAACAAAACGTTTCAGAATTTTGGGGTTTCTGAAAATCAATTCAGAAGAAAAATATTAGTTTTTAATTAGAATGCAAATGCCTTGTGATTTTAAAAACAAACAATTCAGTACAAAAATATTTCATGTTTTAAAATCATCAAAGTTGTAGACTTTTTATTGTGAAAGAAAATTCTGATTCAAAATGATTCTGAATGCAGAACAGGGCCGATTGTACAGAATGAACTAAGTAATAATTTCATTCAGTAAATAACACTCTGTTCCACCTTATCGAGTCATTAATTTTGTTTGTAAATTCTTTATATTAACTTCACGTCTGTACGCATGCATGTATGCCGAAAAAACTGGATTGATTTTTAACCCTTTTCCCGAGGTCCAATCGAGCTGACACTTCGCAGCCAAAGTAATGGCGACGACAAAAATGAACTATCAAAATATCGGCGGGATTGGACAAAGGGGTGTGGTCATATACATGGTTTTTTGAATAAGAGCGCTACAAAAGTTTTTTTTAAATGAAACAAAACCGGTTTTAGATACCAATGAAATTCTTTATTCCTGTGAAAGTACGTTCGATGCCATTATGTATGGAACTCGATTTTTTTGCATGGCCACCACGGGCACGCTTGAAGTCCAGACGCTGAACCCAATTTTCGACGGTTTTCAAGCATAAATCGGGCGATACTGCTGCAATTTCACGTTCGATATTCGTACGAAGTTCATCAAGCATCGCTGGCTTGTTGGCATAGACCATAGACTTGACATAGCCCCACAGGAAATAATCTAACGGCGTCAAATCGCACGACCGAGGCGGCCAATCGACTGGGTCATTTCGTGAGATAACACGTTTGCCAAACTTGGTTTCTAATAAATTGATTGTGGCATTCGCTGTGTGGCTTGTGGCGCCGTCCTGTTGGAACCACATGTCATCCAAGTCCATATTATCCAATTGAGGCCAAAAATATTCGGTTATCATTGATTCGCATTCACAGTAATGTGCCGGTCTTGATCATCACGGAAGAACTACGGCCCAATGACGCCGCCGGCCCATAAACCGCACCAAACCGTAATTTTTTCGGGATGCAACAATGACTCATGGATTACGTGTGGATTGCTGTCTGACCAATAACGCATATTTTGCTTATTGACGATGATTTTCCGATTCCTAGCGTTTTTGTTTCAATTCACATGTTTCATGTGACAACTTTTTCGACTTTCTCGAATCGAAAAAGTTTTGCGCACGGGAAGTTAACAAACTAAATTATTCGAGAGAGAAAGAGAGAGTAAATTGTGAGACATTGGGAATTCTCTCAGAGTTAATTTTGTTACACTCAATTCAGTATTGCCAGTCAATAATGATGTTTTAATAACTTAGTTAAGTGGTAACATCATTACTGAAGGATATGCCATTTAAATATATTTTTCGGAAAATTAAATAAATATGGTAGCACAATAAGATTTTGACATTTATTTGCAAAAAACTCCGAATGCCATTTTTGAGCCAAGGCGTGCAGTTAACCCCCGAGAAGTTAACAAACTAAAGTTACGCACGGGAAGTTAACAAACTAAATTATTTGAGTGAGAAAGAGAGAGTAAATTGTGAGAGATGGTGGACAGGCTCTGAAATTTTATGAATATTCTCTTTCAGGTACTGCCAGGCCATAATGATGTTCCATTAACTTAATTAGGTGGTATCACTGTGGTTCCATAAGGAATTGCCATTTAAATATATTGTATCCGTAAATTTATTAAGTATGGTAGCACAATTCGATTTTGACATTTCGTTGCAAAATATTCCGAATTTCGTTTTAGAGCCGTGCCGTGAAGTTAACAAACCTAAGTTAATAAACTAAAAACGAAAGGAATTGCTGAATTATGTCAATAAATTAAATAAAAGATGTAATAAAACATAAATATTTAAGAAAAAAAATTTCAGATGTGTCTTACTTCGCTTTGGTGTATGTATACACACTGTCTTTAGCTGATACTCATATTATGTATGTACGTACATCCATATATTCTATGGACTCTGGAGAGCTGTAAGATTATTTGAAAATTCATAGGCTTCATTCCTGCGCTTGAGAACGAGGCAATAATCATGATTGGAAGCGACAAGTCTGGCTAACAATTGCCTATATTCCATGTGGTGCCCAGAGAATTAGGGTAAAAGTTGTTAGTACAAAAACTTTTTCGTCATAATGAAAAACTTAATTTTTTTTTTGCTTATTTTGAAAATTATTGGCCGCTTTTTTCCCAGACTTACGAAAAATGGAATGATATGGATTGAAAGCGACGAGTCTAAGGAGGAATTTGGTATATCGCAAGTGGTGCCCAGAGAATTAGGGAAAAAGTTTTTAGTACAAAAACTTTTTCGTCATAATGAATCACTTAATGTTTTTTGCAGGTTTTGAAAATTTCTGACCGCTTTTTTCCCAGACTTACGAAAAATGGAATGACAGTCATTGAAAGCGACGAGTCTAAGGATAAATTTGGTATATCGCATATGGTGCCCAGAGAATTAGGGAAAAAGTTTTTAGTACAAAGACTTTTTCGTCATAACCAAACACTTAATATTTGTTTGCTTGTTTTCGAAATTCCTGGCCGCTTTTTACCCAGACTTACGAAAAATTTAATGAAAGGAGTTGAAAGCGACGAGTCTAAGGAAGAATTTGGTATATCGCAAGTGGTGCCCAGAGAATTAGGGAAAATGTTTTTAGTACAAAAGCTTTTTCGTCATAATGAAACACTTAATGTTTTTTGCAGGTTTTGAAAATTTCTGACCGCTTTTTTCCCAGACTTACGAAAAATGGAATGACAGGCATTGAAAGCGACGAGTCTAAGGATAAATTTGGTATACCGCATGTGGTGCCCAGAGAATTAGGGAAAACGTTTTTAGTACAAAGACTTTTTCGTCATAATCAAACACTTAATATTTGTTTGCTTGTTTTGAAAATTCCTGGCCGCTTTTTACCCAGACTTACGAAAAATTGAATGATAGTAATTGAAAGCGACGAGTCTGAAGAGGAATCCCGTATATCGCATGTGCCCTAATTCTCTGGGCACCACATGGAATATCCCAAATTGTTTCCCAGACCCGTCGCTTTCAACCTCCATCATTGCATTTTTCGTAAGTCTGGGAAAAAAGCGGCCAGAAATTTTCAAAACAAGCAAAAAAAAAATTAAGTGTTTCATTATGACGAAAAAGTTTTTGTACTAAAAACTTTTTCCCTAATTCTCTGGGCACCACATGGAATATACCAAATTGTTCCCCAGACCCGTCGCTTTCAACCTCCATCATCGCATTTTTCGTAAGTCTGGGAAACAAGTGGCCAGGAATTATCAAAACCAGCAAAAAAAAAAAAAAAGTGTTTCATTACGACGAAAAAGTTTTTGTACTAAAAACTTTTTCCCTAATTCTCTGGGCACCACATGCGATATACCAAATTCTTGCTTAGACTCATCGCTTTCAATCCCTATCATTCCATTGTTCGTAAGTGTGGGAAAAAGCGGCCAGAAATTTTCAAAACAAGCAAAAAAATTTTAAGTGTTTCATTATGATGAAAAAGTTTTTGTACTAAAAACTTTTTCCCTAATTCTCTGGGCCCCACATGGAATATACCAAATTGTTCCCCAGACCCGTCGCTTTCAACCTCCATCATTGCATTTTTCGTAAGGCTGGGAAACAAGTGGCCAGGAATTATCAAAACCAGCAAAAAAAATAAGTGTTTCGTTATGACGAAAAAGTTGTTGTACTTAAAACTTTTTCCCTAATTCTCTGGGCACCACACGGAATACACCAAATTGTTCCCCAGACCCATCGCTTCCGGACCCTATCAATGCATTCGTCGTATGTCTGGGAAACAAGTGGCCAGCAATTATCAAAACCAGCAAAAAAAATAAGTGTTTCGTTATGACGAAAAAGTTGTTGTACTTAAAACTTTTTCCCTAATTCTCCGGGCAGCACATAGAATATACCAAATTGTTCCCCAGACCCGTCGCTTCCAAGCCCTATCATTGCAAACTCCGTAAGTCTGGGAAACAAGTGCCGACTAATTTTCAAAATATTCGCAAAACTCTCCAGAGTCCATAGAATATTGTATGTACACATAAGACCTAAGACAGTGTATACACATACCAAACCAAATTAAACACATCAAACAAATGTTTATTTTAACAATATATGTATTTACATCTGGTTTATTTTACATTTTCTTTATTTGATTCTATAACTAATTCAACTTTCCTCGATTTTAGTTTGTTAACTTTTGTTTGTTAACTTCACGGCACGGCTCTAAAACGAAATTCGGAATATTTTGCAACGAAATGTCAAAATCGAATTGTGCTACCATATTTAATAAATTTACGGACACAATATATTTAAATGGCAATTCCTTACGGAACCACAGTGATACCACCTAATTAAGTTAATGGAACATCATTATGGCCTGGCAGTACCTGAAAGAGAATATTCATAATTACTCAGAGAGTGTCCACCATCTCTCACAATTTACTCTCTCTTTCTCACTCAAATAATTTAGTTTGTTAACTTTGGTTTGTTAACTTCACGCCGATTACATATTTTGCACTTATTTGTTTTATTTTGTTGCTAGTATACATAAATATATAGAGAACGTTTTCACTTACGAACACTTTTTGTTGTATAAAAGTGTGTTAAAAAATGCATCTCGGCCAAAAATGGAATGGTTTTTTTTTCGATTTTCGGGGTGGATAATCGAGGCAAAAGTGTCTCAATTAACTTATTTCTACTTTTGAAGGTGAAGCACCAAAACCACTGTAAATCGCTGGCACTAAGAGTTCAGTCTCGGTCGCTCCACGATGAATTTCGTGAAGGCCGTCCAAAATCGGTTGTTCTGCCACAAAACATGTATGCAATGCGTGAACTGATAATGCAAGGTCATCATGTGACATATCGTGGGGTCACATTCGATTTTGCATCATTTGGCTGTAACAAAGATTTGTTCACGTTGGACCCCCATAATTGGACAATCGGTCAAAAATAGGTTCGTGTCAAAATTCGACCGTGGTGCTTCAAAAGTATTGTATAAAACCGTGGCAGTTGACGAATCAAAGATATATGCGTATGAACCGGAAACAAAACAGCAATCGACCGTGTAGGTATTTCAAGACGAGCTCCATATATCCAACAAAAGTTGTTCGTGGAAGCGCAGCGAAGCCAATGGTCGCCTGTTTCCTCGCCCAAATGGGTCACATGGTTACTGTTCCGCTTGAGCAACGTAGGACGTCAATTCAACATGACCATTTGTTTGCCGGAAGTCTTCGGAGAAATTCATAAATCCAACCTCTAAAGACGAATTGTAATCAAATGGTTTGAACGAATGCAAAAGATCATTAAGGGGAATATTTTGAAAAACAATAAAGCCATTTTCATTTAAACACGTCAAAATTTGCATTACAAATCATGTGAAGACAAAAATTTTTACAAATGTAAATAGTGCCAGGTTACGTAGTAAATGATTGGTTTCAAAGCTAGGGTTAATCACTGATATAAAAAAAAAACAAAATGCCATCCGTAATCAGACACACTCGGTAGATGGCGTAGCATCAAGGGTATGTTCGTCGGCAGTGGCTGCAGAATTTTCTTGCGCTGGCTTGGTGGAAACTTCTGGAGGTATATCATTAGTCATTATTAGCTCGCCGGCATTTGTTTGACTTAGAAGGTCATTGAGTCTCGTAAGCCCACGGTTTAACCGCCTTAATTTTGCAGTTTGACCAGTCGTTTTTGCGTTAGCTTCGGCAAGCATATACATTTCTATGCGGCGTTTCAGAAAATCGGCTGTGATTAGACCAGATGTGGACATTTGATCGGCCTGATGTTGACTGCTAGTTACTATTACAGGACCCTCTGTTATCTTTTTCAATTCATCCATAAGCTTGTCGTCAGATTCTAAATCTTCAGCATCTTCTTCTGAGCTGACATCCCTTAAACTTTCTGCCACCATTTTGTCCAACTCGCTAATGTCTATTAGATTAGCAGAATTTGATTTAATGTCGCCAATACTACTGGAATTTGCATCACCACCAAAACCAACAGAATGTGAGTCTGCCATATCTGAGGCTGAGATGTGGTAACAAAAACAAACAAATGGAGAATGTGACTTAAATGCTTTTAATACTTTAGCCATTCCAATTACCTATTGAAATAAAAATTCTGCTTTAAACAATTCGTTGTCTTTTCACCAAATATTGTGCCGAATCAGAACAGAATTGAAGCCAAAACATAACTATTGTTGTATTGTTGACGTCATTTAAGCACCGTCAAACAGCCAATGCTGCCAGATAAAGTTGGTTTAAAAACTTCGAATTGTGACAGGGAGATTCAAAGACGACCAAGAATTACACAACCAGATGATGTACGCAATTTGGCAACCCTGGTAAAAGAGAACCAAAAACTGCCAGATATTCACTCAAACGCAATTCTCTCTCGTGTCTTATCTTGATTATTTCATACTTTTTGCATAGTTTATGCAATTTTATTTCAACATGGTTGGAATTTGTATTAAAAGGCTATTAACAAGCTGCTTGTGTATTCAAATATTCAATGAAGAGAGTAAGAGAGAGAGGCCAGAGAAGTGCTAGGGTTTCACTCGTTTTGTTTGTTGGCATGTGAGTGAAAAGAAATGTTGACTGTGTTTCTACATCGTTTTTGGGAGATTCTCAAAGAGTATGGAATTTTCAACAGAGGAGAAAATTTACTCATGCGGAAATGCAATCAAAGAAAAAGAGTAAAGCGCCTCGTTTCTCTGCTCTCTCTCTTACTCTCTTCATTGGTTATTTCAATACTCGAGCAGTTTGTTGATGATATTATAGTATATAACTATAGAAATTCCAATCATGATTTAATAAAATTACATAAAGTATGAAAAAAGTACGAAATAATCAAGTTATGACGCGAGAGAAAAATGCGTTTGAGAGGATGGCGTCGACTTTTTTGGTTCTCTTCTACTGGGGGTGCCAAATTGCGCCGGTTTTTTCCATTTCATAATTTTATTTAATGCTGTATTTTACCAATTTTACACTTTCGTTGGACAGAAATCAAAGGGAATGCATATTTTCGTTCACCACAAACAACATATCCGCGCTCCGGCTCATTTATAGGTGTATGTATTACTGATAATAGAATTGTCATTCAGAGGGAAAATGGTACCAGAAATTGTTTCAATACCATAGACTATGATAGTGACCACAGCGCTATACAATTAATAGCTTCTAAAAATTTAAATGAACCATTTTTTGCTTTTGAAAGAGGAACCAGAGTGTCGTTTAAATTATAAGGGCACAAAATGGGAAAAATTTAGAACAAATATAACTAATTCTATTAACATCGATACCCTAATTCCAAACAATAGAAACCTCACAAATTCAGAAATTGACTTTTATTTGGGCAAGCTTAAAGATTTAATCATCAACGGGATTAATACATGTTATCGAAAAACTGCAAGCAGAAGAACAAAATACTCACGGTTATTAAGAAGCATAATAGACTTGAATGCATTCTCTCACGTGGCGAATTATTATTCTGGAAAGCTAAACTTAAATTAATCAGGAAGCTACCAGCATTAACCCCAAAGATCCTAACATGTTTACAGAAATACAGAAAACAGTTCAGAAATTGTCACACCAAAGAATTAAGAACCATAAAGATTAGTCGCGACTATTTTAGTCCTTTGCACAGAGCTGATATAGATCCTCGAAGCTTACAAACTGACCGTACTTCAGACGAGTACATTATAGGGAACGAAAACCAAATGTTAAATGAAGTAGGTGCTTATTTGGAGTCCGTACACTCATCAAAAAATATTGACATTGGAAATTCTAACCATATAAATGTTACAGAAGGTTTCGCTAGGTTTTTGCAGTCAAAATCTTACTATGATAACAATTCTTCATACATCGTTAGTTTCAATGACAATAGGAAAGCCAATGAGCTAGATACATTTACGGCAGATGATTACTTCATTACAAAAGATGAAATAATTTAAATTGTTTCCAAATTAAGGGGAAAAATATCATCCGGAATAGATACTATACCCAACATCGTTTTGAAGAATATACCTACGCATTTAAATTTAGAGTATTGTACATTGTTTAATAACATGATTAATAATTCTTATTTTCCTAATGAATGGAAACTCGCAAAAGTTGTTGTACTGCCAAAAAAAGAGCTTGGATGTCATCAATCAACTATCGTCCTATTAGTTTACTACCAAATATCAGCAAAATTTTTGAAAGTTGTGTTAACAAAGCGTTAAGAAAACATTGCGAAAAATATGAACTTGAATGCGAACATCAATTCGGGTTTAAATACAAGCACTCCACGATTCACGCGATTCACCTACTTATTTCAAATGTAAACTGGTATTTTAATAAAGGATATTGCACCGGACCTTGCCTCATAGATTTTCAAAAGGCTAAACTTTTAAAATATGAATTTCCCTTACAGTTGGTAATACTAATATATAACATGATAAGTGATAAACGTTTTATGGTTTGTAATGGCAATAAACGAAGTTCCAAGGAGTTCATAATTATCAACGGATTACAGCAAGGAACAGTAAATGCTCCATTTCTCTTTACTATATTTATACATGACTTATTAAAAAGTCTTGACAATATAATTGCTTTTGCCAATGATATTATAATCTATCATCCCAATTCCAAAACGAAAGCATCTGCTCAGAATTACGGGCACAATTTGATACCGTTGAAAAATACGCCATTGATTGGAATATGAAGCTTAATGTCGGTAAATGTGAAACAATACTCTTTCGCCCTCGTGTAAACAAGTGTAATTACAATATTAGAAAAAACTGGAAAAGTTTTGGGATAAAATCGTACCGGGAAAATGTAAATATACCAAATAAAGAAGTTGTTAAGTACTTAGGTATTCATTTAGATAAATTTCTGTATTTTAATACCCATATAAATAGTCAACTAATTAAGGCAAGAAATTCGTTCTTTAACTACAAATCCTTCTTTTTTTCGAGGCACTTGAGCCAGCAAATGAAAACTATAAAACTGTTATTACAGGTCGAACTAATGATTGATAATTAGTTCGACCTGTAATAACATATGGGTGGGCAACATTTCACCATCATATATGGAAAAAAAATAGAAAATTTTAAAGGAATTGTTTAAGAGCTTGTACCTCCCTCTACAGATCCCCAACTAGTAATTATGTCAATTATGTGTCAAATTCGAAATATTATTAGAATTGATAATTATATTATTAAATTAATAAGAAACCACATCATTAACTGTTCTGAATGTTATATAAATAACTTAATTATGGCACCATATCATATAAACGAAGAATACATATGTAAAGCTTTAGCGACTGGTTTCATACCTCCTGAGGCATTTCTGTACCTCGATAAAAAGGGAGTTATTCAAAATAATAATGGTATTCCTATACTCTATCACCTTTTCAGGAGAGCATCAAACAAAGCTGTTGACATCAACCTCATCATTAATAACAACGTCAGATTTGACACATCTGTATCTATAAGAGATGTGCACGGAAACAGTGTACTAAGTAAACAAAAATATTGGTGGATTGATCCATAGTTTTTCTTTTAATCCCGTCGACAGTTTTATAATTTCTTTAAAGTAATTATTATATTAAGTGAAATTATATAAACGTCTTAAAAACAAAACATGGGGTTGATCAAAATTATTTGAACTGTTTAGAAAGTCAACCACACTAACGTTTTTCGCGGAAGCTGCTTTAGAAGAACTCGATAGCTTATACGGAAATATTGAGAGAAGCAAAAGTATAAAAAATAATCTTTGTATGATATATGCAAAAAATAAGGCAAAATGGGTGAAATGCAATCGATCCATTCACAACTTCAACTCCAAATACGAGGATTGGCTTAATGAAGACACCATCCTGGATATATTGGCAGTAGATAAACCCACCACATCCACCAGAGGAGCAAAAGAAAGGCAAACAAAAGTATGGAGGATTGTTCAATTTTCACAAGAGAGAGGAAACTTGCCGATGCCACCAATGACTTGACCACGAAGCATTTATCGGATGCGCTATGTATTAAATACACAAAGGATAGTGAAAGAGTTAGGTCGCAGATTACAAAATCTGTTGCTAATGCAAGCCAACTGCGACTAAAAAGGATCAAGGAGAGCATTCCCAAGCCCACAAACGCACACATTAAAAAGTATGGTTCCGACAAAGCCTTGGCCCTGTTTTTGGATTTAGAACTTTCCAAAGAGAGAAGTGTGATAAATATTTTACGGAAAGTTTAAAAAATAAATTTAAACAAAATCTTTTTTTTTTAATTTGTTGGGTAATAATTTTAAAACATAAAATCCTAAAAAAAAAGAAAAACAATCTAAAAATATAAAAAATAAATCTTTTTACTTACCATAAAATTGATTTTTCTACAAATTTTAACTTTGATAACCCAGAAGTAAGCACCTATAAAGCCTAACGTAGCACTATTTCACAAGCTGAACAGTTATCTATGATATGCCGTTTAAATTGTTCAATTATCTTATTCGGTTGAGAAGATATAATTTTTGCAACGAAAAAACTCAAATGGCGCCACTGTGCGACGGTTGTTAATTAAACAAACAAATTTCAACATATTCTTCCAACTGGCTCTATCCTTCGCCTTTTCTTGCCAGTTGGTAACACCAAGGATACGGAGGGGTTCTTCTGCCTGGTATTTCCAGCGGAGTCTTGGTCGTCCTCTTTTCCTGCTTCCATCGAAAACCTTTCTTCAAGCATTCTGATAAAACCTTTCTTCAACCATTCTGATAACATGGCCTAGCCAACGCAATTGGCCTATTTTGATTCGCCTAGCTATATCCACGTCAGAATATAGATTATATAGCTCTGCGTTCCAGCGACGTCGGTACTCGCAGTTTTCTCTAACAGGACCTCATATTTTACGGAGAATTTTTCTCTCGTATACTCCCAGGTATGACCCAAGTTTCGGATGAGAGAGTCTGATATAGCTGGACCTTTGTACGTCGAGAGGGGCTTTGTTCCTAAACTGCTTGCTGAGCCCAAAATATCATATATTTGCAAGCACAATTCTCCTATTTATCTCCAGGCTGACGTTGTCCTTGTTCACGGCGGATCCAAGGTAGACAAATTCATCTACCAATTCAAAATTAAATCGGTTGTCAACGTTCAAGTGTGGACCAAGTCGAGAGGTTTCTCTAGTCGTTGACACCATCAAATTTGTCTTGCCTTCATTAACAGCAAGACCCACCTTCGCTGATTCCTTTTCGATTCTTGAAAATACTGTAGTAACCTCTCGCAACTTTCGTCCAATGATGTCTATGTCGTCAGCATACGCCAGCAACATATTACTTTACATGTTAATGGTCTTGTTCGTATTTACTGCAGCTTTTCTCATTATTTTCTCCATTAAGATGTTGAAGAGATTGCACGAAAGTGTGTCGCCTTGCCTCAGTCCTCGCTTGGTACAGAATGGTTCACTGAGGTTGTTCCCCACTTCCACTTCTGATTTGGTGTTGGTCAGCGCCATTCTACAGAGGCGGATCAGTTTAGCCGGAATCCCAAGCTTCGTACAGTTTTCCCCGTATGGGGCTATCGAAAGCAGCTTTGTAATCGACAAAAAGGTGGTATGTAGCGATTTGCTTTTCATGAGTCTTTTCCAGGATTTGGCGTACCGTGAATATTTTGATCAGCGTCTGATCCATAATGGGCGGCTGAAACATAATCATCCTGACGGTAAGTAAAATGCAAACAACGGTTGGCTGGTCTTGCCTCCCGCCATTATATTGGCAATGAAAATACACAAGGAAAACGATGAACAAAGAACTGCACTAGTTGATGAATTTTCAAGAAAGGTGAATAGTGCCCAAATACACACACTGCTGTCTGAAAGAAAAATGAGAAAGAACGAGAGTGTATTTGAATACTTCTTCAATGCTAAGGAAATCGCATCGCGAGGCTAGGTAGAGGACAGCTCTGTTATACAATACGTCATTGATGGCATTGAAGACTTAAACATGACTAAAACTCTTTTGTACGGAGTTATAAACATTAGAGAGTTTAAAGAAAAATTATCAGTATATGAGACATTCCGCGAAAATGGAAAACACGAAGGTGTTACAAAAACATTAAATCAGAGAATGGACAAAGAGAAAAATGACAATAACCGCGACTTGAAAAATAATTTGGTATGCTACAATTGTGGCGATAAAGGACACATATCGGTTAATTGCAAGAACAAGAATAAAGGTACAATGTGCTTTCAGTGTAATAAATTCGGTCATATAGCGAAAAATTGCATGACGTCAAATGACGCTGTATGTAACACGAGACTCCTAGAATCAATAGAACTTATGAACAAAACTGTGAAAATAGATGATCGCGAATATACGGCACTCATAGATACCGGTAGTAAATTCAATATCATGACGGAAAGTGTTTTCAAAAATACTTTAAACTCGAATCTTCGGGAAAGCAAATTGTATTTAATTGTATAAAATAAAGCCTATCGGACAATTCGAAAAACTTATATTAATTGACGGTGAAGAACTCGAGGTGAATTTTGTCGTTGTACTACAGAACGCTATTAACGTCGACCTTATTATCGGTGAAAGTTTCTTCTCACAAGCGGAAGTGGTAATACACCCTACAGGTGTACTCATAAAGAAAATTCAATCCGAAGACAATGGTTTTCCATTAATGAGAATTGGTTGTGTCGACACCGAACCAGTATTGAACATCGACAAAATGGCGAGTAAATAGGCAAAAATCGCAGTTGCGGAAGCAATTCAAAACTACAAACCAGAGAAATGTAAATCTATAAACATAGAAATGAATATTGTTTTGGAGAATGATATTCCAATTTCGACGCGTCCAAGAAGCCTGCCTTTGACGGAAAGATGTACAGTTGATGATCAGGTGGAACAGTGGCTTAAAGATGGAATCATTGAGAAATCAGAATCGGAATATAGCAGTGCAGTTGTCCTTGTAAAAAAGCGCGATGGACCTTCAAGACTTTGTGTAGATTTCCGTCGGTTGAATAAAATCATTCTTAAAGATCGATTCCCGTTACCATTGATCGAAGATCTACTTGATCGTCTTCATAACGCGAAACCATAAATCTGAAGAATGGGTTCTTTCATGTTCCTGTCGCCGAATCAAGCCCGAAATTTACGTCGTTCGTGACTCATAACGGTCAATACCAATTTTGCCGACTGCCTTTCGGTTTGTCTAATTCGCCGGCAGTATTCCAACGTTACATAAATGCGATATTTCGAGTTTCAGCACGCAGAGCAATAGCACTACCTTACGTTGATGATATTACAATACCAGGCAATAAATAATGAGGTCGAAGCTGTACAAAATTTGGTGACAATTATCCAAATATGCCGAGATAATGGACTTGAGCTCAATCTTAAAAAATGCATATTTTCGAAAAGACGAATAGAATTTTTGGGCTACATCATTGAGGATGGAAAAATCCTGCCGAATCCTGCTGAACTGAACGCCGTGTTAAAGTTTCCAATTCCAACTAGTTTAAAGCATGTGCAAAGCTTCTTAGGACTTGCCGGCTATCTGCGTTAATTCATTCCAGACTTTTCTCGTTTAGCGAAACCTTTGTCAGACCTGACTAAAAACGGGGAAACGTTTAAGATCTGCAGTGATCAGATAAACGCATTAAATAATCTTAAAAATATTATTTCTGAAGCGCCAGTGTTGCTAATTTTCAACCAAATGAGAAAATTGAGACAGAGGTTCATACGGATGCTTCGATCGATGGCTACGGTGCGATCCCGATGCAAAAATCACCGGATGATGGCTAACTTCACCCTGTCTATTACATGAGCCGCAAAATATCGGACGCCGAAAGAAAGTATTGCAGCTATGAGTTGGAAATTTTGACCGTGGTAGAAGCTCTGAAGAAATTTCGTGTATATCTTCTGCACTTCAAAATTATAACAGACTGTAACGCCTTTACAAAAACCGTCGAGAAGAAAGATCTGTGTACGAGAGTTGCAAGATGGTTAATGCTACTTCAAGAGTATGACTACGAAGTCGAACACCGCGTCGGTACACGTATGAAACACGTTGACTTCCTCACAAGATACCCTGTTATGACCATAGCCGAAGAGGGTGTAATAGCAAATCTGAAACGTTCTCAATCCAACGATGACTATACTTCAAGAACAAGATGAATTCGAGGGTTACTTTTTGCAGGGCGGTATTTTGCATAAATTGGTAAGTGACGTTGAAGTTATAGTAGTACCAAAAGCAATGCAATGCGAAGTAAGAAGGAAAGCCCACGAAAAGGAACATTTGTCAATCAAGAAGGTAAAAGAAATATTGCAAAGAGACTACTTTATGCAGAAAATGGATGAAAAATACGACACCATGTAGACTACTGCATACAATGTATCATAGCAAATAGAAAAAGAGGAAAACAAGAAGCAGAGCTACACCCACTCCCGAAATATGATGAGCCGTTGCACACCAATCACGTAGATCATTTAGGCCCCTTGGAATCAACTCACAAACATTATAAACACATGGTAGTTGACGCGTTTACAACATTTTGTTGGCTGTATGGAACGAAAAGTAGAACATCAGGCGAAGTTAGGGCAGGTTGAAACAATGAATGCCGTAATTACAACAGTCCTAGCTAAACTGAGTGCAGCAGACCCGACAAAATGGTATAAATATCTTGATAACGTGCAGAAAGCTTTGAACTCTTCATATTCTACAAGTATTAGCAGTACGCCGTTCGAAATTCTAATTGGAACCAAGATGCGTACATCGGATTAAGAGATGAGAAAAAACGCTAAAGGTACGGTCAGATTGGGCAAATATTTGACGAAAAACGTGAAATATTTCTTGGCCCCAGTCTGACCTCAAAATATTTTTGTGTGGCAAACAACAAATCAGTTGATTTTGGTCAAACACAATTATTTGCCATCCAATAAAAATGTGCTCAATGTGACCGCAGTGTGACCACTAACGAGCATATAGTTTTCTCTTTTTTGAGCAAACATTTATTTGATCTTACAACAGAATTGTAAGATCAAACGAAGATCAAGCAATGGTAAATAACAGGTGGTATAAGCAGTGTTGTCAGCTTTTACGACTCAAATTATAAAATGAAAAAAATAACCAACATTAAACTAAAAAGAAGAAACTATAAAACTGTGTACATAGTTAAAAGGACATAGTTTTAGCTTTGTTAATCTGTACTAACTTTTCAAACCGGATCTAAACCGACTAATTAGGATAATTTGGTCATATTTAGAATTTTGAAGCTACTGAAAATGTTGAAAATGGTGTTCTAATCTCCTCCGTCAGACCTTACAATTATGCTAGGTGATTTTAGAGCAAGCTTGTCAAACTCGCAAAAAAGAATTTAAAAAATATTCGACAATATTTCAAAATTTCAACATAGGATATCTCGATAATTAAGCGAGTTATCAAAAAATTAAGTTTAATTTTTTTTGTTTATTTTAACTTCGTTTATAACAAAAATATATTAGAGGCCACATAAATCGCTTAAGGTGGCTCATTCAGCATAATATCTTCCCGTATATCCGAACTTTGGAGGCCCATAACTCCGGAAATAGGGACCGTCACCAAAATTGGCATTTACAATTTTTTGCTTAAAACAATGAGTTCTACCTCAAACCAGTGAGCTTTTTTTGGCTATGCCAGTGGGAGCTAAACTTTCCCAAATTTGCTTTTAAGATTTCTCCTCTTCCAAAACTAACTCCGTCGCTTCTCCACAGCATAAAACAAGAAAACATTCATCCTCATGCATCATAGTTATTTAAAATATTTTTTGCAGTTTGTTTAAAACTTTTGGAAAAACAAAATCGTATTTACTGCTAATTCGTTTAAAATTTTTATAAAACTATTAACACCGTCGTTGCTCCACAGCATAAAAGAAGAGGAGGCAAAATCTAAAAAAAGGCTTAAACCTAGTTTAGCTCCCACTGGCCTAGACAAAAAAAGCTCACTGGTTTGAAGTAGAACTCATTGTTTTAAGTAAAAATATTAAATATTTAACTTGGTGGCGGCCCCTATTTTCGGAGTTATGGGCCTCCGAGGTTCGGATATATGGGAAGATATTCTGTTGAATGAGCCACCTTAAACGGTCTATGTGACCTCTAATACATTTTGTTATTAAAACTCTATGAAATGGCCTACTACCTCGTCATCATGAAGAGGCAACGAAGAGAGTAATGGAAACTCTTAAGTATTACTCTATGGTTTTATTTGCTTCTGTAATTAACCAATTTTACACTTTCGTTGGACAGAAATCAAAGGGAATGCGTATTTTCGTTCAATGCAAACAACATAAAACATAATTTAGCTATCATTAGTATCAATAAACTCTATTTAAAATTAGTTCCTGTCTTTGGTCTCTCATTCTCTATCATTTCCCTAGTACCTTTTCGATCAGCTGTGCCATAGAATCCCCCTGGTAATACTTAAGAGTTTCCATTACTCTCTTCGTTGCCTCTTCATGACGACGAGGTAGTAGGCCATTTCATAGTTTTATTTGCTGCTGTATTTTTCCAATTTTACATTTTCGTTGGACATAAAACGGACAGAAATCAAAGGGAATGCGTATTTTCGTTCAATACAAACAACATAATGCCATGTCTCCACTGACTGCTCAATTTCAAATTTGTTTCAACCCGTCCACACCGAACATTTTTAATTTCGTTTGACATATCGTTGTTTAAGCGTAGTACTCAGCTGAAACTGAATTTTAGGTTTTCATACAAAATATATGTAAGTAACAACTTGCATTTTTACATAAAGCTTGTTTTTTTAATTCCCGCTAAACTAATTTTTCGACGACTTTGTATGAGCAGCCGCTTAAAATCGCTTAGCTACCCACAAAAAGTGGTCGGAAAATTAGTTTAACAGGGAGTAAAAAACAGGCTTATAGACTTCATATGGAAAGCTGAAATTCAGGTTTATCTGAATACTGGGAGTAAAAAGTGGAATTGATGCACAGGGTGTCTAGTAATTTCTTTTTTATGCTCATTTCAATGCAAAATTCATTGAAATGAGCTAATTTAAAATTTCGATTTTGTATGGAAAATGTTACCTAATTTCAGCGAAATTACAAAAATTGCTCGTAATCATCCAGTGGAGATACCTTATAAAACATAATTTAGCTGTCATTAGTATCAATAAACACAATTTAAAATTAGTTCCTGTCTTCTTTGGACTCTCATTCTAAAAGACAAAAAAGCTCACTGGTTAGCCAAAAAAGCTCACTGGTTTGAACTAGAACTCATTGTTTTAAGTAAAAATATTAAATATTTAACTTGGTGGCGGCCCCTATTTTCGGAGTTACGGGCCTCCGAAGTTCGGATATACGAGAAGATATTATGTTGAATGAGCCACCTTAAACGATCTATGTGACCTCGAATACATTTTTGTTATTAACGAAGTCAAAATAAAGGAAAAAACTTAAATTACATTTTTCGATAACTTGCTTAGTTATCGAGATGTCCTATGTTGAAATTTTGAAAAATTATCGAATATTTTCTAAATTATTTTTTGCGAGTTTGATATTAAATCAAGAAGTATGCATCACCTAGCATATATGTAAGGTCTGGTAGAGGAGATTAAAAACAATTTTCAACATATTAAGCTGCCTCAAAATTCTAAATATGGCCAAATTATCCTTATTATTTATATATCCTAATTAGTCGCAGCTTAGTCGGGTTTGAGCCGATTTGAAAAGTTAGTACAGATTAACAAACTAAAACTTTGCCCTTTTAAAATATGTACACAGTTTTATAACCGTTGAACAGAATTACCAAAATATTTTTAAAAATGTTTATAAAATTTATCATTTCTTCTTTTTAGTTTAATGTTGGTGATTTTTTTTTCATTTTATAATTTGTGTCGTAAAACCTGACAACACTTCTTATACCATCTGGTATTTACCATTGTTTGCTCTTACAATTCTTTCGTAAGATCAAATAAATGTTTGCCCAAAAAAGAGGAAAGTATTTGCTCTTTAGTGGTCACACTGTGGTCACATTGAGCACATTTTTATTGGATGGCAAATAATTGTGTTTGACCAAAATCAACTGATTTGTTGTTTGCCACACAAAAATATTTTGAGGTGAGACTGGGGCCAAGAAATATTTCACGTTTTTCGTCAAATATTTGCCCAACCTGACCGTACCTTTAGCGTTTTTTCTCATCTCTTAATCCGATGTACGCATCTTGGTTCCAATTAGAATTTCGAACGGCGTACTGCTAATGCTTCTAGAATATGAAGAGTTCAAAGCTTTCTGCACGTTATCAAGATATTTATACCATTTTGTCGGGTCTGCTGCACTCAGTTTAGCTAGGACTGGTGTAATTACGGCAATCATTGTTTCAAATCTACGTGATAGGTGTGCAACGGCTCATCATATTTCGGGAGTGGGTGTAGCTCTGCTTCTTCTTTTCCTCTTTTTCTATTTGCTATGATACATTGTATGCAGTTGTCTACATGGTGTCGTATTTTTTCGTCCATTTTCTGCATAAAGTAGTCTCTTTGCAATATTTCTTTTACCTTCTTGATTGACAAATGTCCCTTTTCGTGGGCTTTCCTTATTACTTCGCATTGCATTGCTTTTGGTACTACTATAACTTCAACGTCACTTACCAATTTATGCAAAATACCGCCCTGCAAAAAGTAACCCTCGAATTCATCTTGTTCTTGAAGTATAGTCATCGTTGGATTGAGAATTTTTCAGTTTTGCTATTACACCCTCTTCGGCTATGGTCATAACAGGGTATCTTGTGAGGAAGTCAACGTGTTTCATACGTGTACCGACGCGGTGTTCGACTTCGTAGTCATACTCTTGAAGTAGCATTAACCATCTTGCAACTCTCGTACACAGATCTTTCTTCTCGACGGTTTTTGTAAAGGCGTTACAGTCTGTTATAATTTTGAAGTGCAGAAGATATACACGAAATTTCTTCAGAGCTTCTACCACGGTCAAAATTTCCAACTCATAGCTGCATTACTTTCTTTCGGCGTCCGATATTTTGCGGCTCATGTAATAGACAGGGTGAAGTTAGCCATCATCCGGTGATTTTTGCATCGGGATCGCACCGTAGCCATCGATCGAAGCATCCGTATGAACCTCTGTCTCATAGTTTTGGTTGAAAATTAGCAACACTGGCGCTTCAGAAATAATATTTTTAAGATTATTTAATGCGTTTATCTGATCACTGCCGATCTTAAACGTTTCCCCGTTTTTAGTCAGGTCTGACAAAGGTTTCGCTAAACGAGAAAAGTCTGGAATGAATTAACGCAGATAGCCGGCAAGTCCTAAGAAGCTTTGCACATGCTTTAAACTAGTTGGAATTGGAAACTTTAACACGGCGTTCAGTTCAGCAGGATTCGGTGATATTTTTCCATCCTCAATGATGTAGCCCAAAAATTCTATTCGTCTTTTCGAAAATATGCATTTTTTAAGATTGAGCTCAAGTCCATAATCTCGGCATATTTGGATAATTGTCACCAAATTTTGTACAGCTTCGACCTCATTATTTATTGCCTGGTATTGTAATATCATCAACGTAAGGTAGTGCTATTGCTCTGCGTGCTGAAACTCGAAATATCGCATTTATGTAACGTTGGAATACTGCCGGCGAATTAGACAAACCGAAAGGCAGTCGGCAAAATTGGTATTGACCGTTATGAGTCACGAACGACGTAAATTTCGGGCTTGATTCGGCGACAGGAACATGAAAGAACCCATTCTTCAGATTTATGGTTTCGCGTTCTGAAGACGATCAAGTAGATCTTCGATCAATGGTAACGGGAATCGATCTTTAAGAATGATTTTATTCAACCGACGGAAATCTACACAAAGTCTTGAAGGTCCATCGCGCTTTTTTACAAGGACAACTGCACTGCTATATTCCGATTCTGATTTCTCAATGATTCCATCTTTAAGCCACTGTTCCACCTGATCATCAACTGTACATCTTTCCGTCAAAGGCAGGCTTCTTGGACGCGTCGAAATTGGAATATCATTCTCCAAAACAATATTCATTTCTATGTTTATAGATTTACATTTCTCTGGTTTGTAGTTTTGAATTGCTTCCGCAACTGCGATTTTTGCCTATTTACTCGCCATTTTGTCGATGTTCAATACTGGTTCGGTGTCGACACAACCAATTCTCATTAATGGAAAACCATTGTCTTCGGATTGAATTTTCTTTATGAGTACACCTGTAGGGTGTATTACCACTTCCGCTTGTGAGAAGAAACTTTCACCGATAATAAGGTCGACGTTAATAGCGTTCTGTAGTACAACGACAAAATTCACCTCGAGTTCTTCACCGTCAATTAATATAAGTTTTTCGAATTGTCCGATAGGCTTTATTTTATACAATTAAATACAATTTGCTTTCCCAAAGATTCGAGTTTAAAGTATTTTTGAAAACACTTTCCGTCATGATATTGAATTTACTACCGGTATCTATGAGTGCCGTATATTCGCGATCATCTATTTTCACAGTTTTGTTCATAAGTTCTATTGATTCTAGGAGTCTCGTGTTACATACAGCGCCATTTGACGTCATGCAATTTTTCGCTGTATGACCGAATTTATTACACTGAAAGCACATTGTACCTTTATTCTTGTTCTTGCAATTAACCGATATGTGTCCTTTATCGCCACAATTGTAGCATACCAAATTATTTTTCAAATCGCGGTTATTGTCATTTTTCTCTTTGTCCATTCTCTGATTTAATGTTTTTGTAACACCTTCGTGTTTTCCATTTTCGCGGAATGTCTCATATACTAATAATTTTTCTTTAAACCCTCTAATGTTTATAGCTCCGTACAAAAGAGTTTTATTCATGTTTAAGTCTTCAATGCCATCAATGACGTATTGTATAACAGAGCTGTCCTCTACCGAGCCTCGCGATGCGATTTCCTTAGCACAGAAGAAGTATTCAAATACACTCTCGTTCTTTCTCATTTTGAAAATTCATCAACTAGTGCAGTTCTTTGTTCATCATTTTCCTTGTGTATTTTCATTGCCAATATAATGGTAGCGGGAGGCAAAACCAGCCAACCGTTGTTTGCATTTTACTTACCGTCAGGATGATTATGTTTCAGCCGCCCATTATGGATCAGACGCTGATCAAAATATTCACGGTACTCCAAATCCTGGAAAAGACGCATGAAAAGCAAATCGCTACATACCACCTTTTTGTCGATTACAAAACTGCTTTCGATAGCCCCATACGGGGAAAACTGTACGAAGCTTGGGATTCCGGCTAAACTGATCCGCCTCTGTAGAATGGCGCTGACCAACACCAAATCAGAAGTGGAAGTGGGGAACAACCTCAGTGAACCATTCTGTACCAAGCGAGGACTGATTCAAGGCGACACACTTTCGTGCAATCTCTTCAACATTTTAATGGAGAAAATAATGAGAAAAGCTGCAGTAAATACGAACAAGACCATTAACATGTAAAGTAATATGTTGCTGGCGTATGCTGACGACATAGACATCATTGGACGAAATTTGCGAGAGGTTACTACAGTATTTTCAAGAATCGAAAAGGAATCAGCGAAGGTGGGTCTTGCTGTTAATGAAGGCAAGACAAAATTGGTGGTGTCAACGACTAGAGAAACGTCTCGACTTGGTCCACACTTGAACGTTGACAACCGATTTAATTTTGAAGTGGTAGATGAATTTGTCTACCTTGGATCCGCCGTGAACAAGGACAACGTCAGCCTGGAGATAAATAGGAGAATTGTGCTTGCAAATATATGCTATTTTGGGCTCAGCAAGCAGTTTAGGAACAATCAGACTCTCTCATCCGAAACTTGGGTCATACCTGGGAGTATACGAGAGAAAAATTCTCCGTAAAATATGTGGTCCTGTTAGAGAAAACTGCGAGTACCGACGTCGCTGGAACGCAGAGCTATATAATCTATATTCTGACGTGGATATAGCTAGGCGAATCAAAATAGGCCAATTGCGTTGGCCAGGCCATGTTATCAGAATGGTTGAAGATGAGCCAGCGCGAAAGATTTTCGATGGAAGCAGGAAAAGAGGACGACCAAGACTCCGCTGGAAATACCAGGCAGAAGAACCCCTCCGTATCCTTGGTGTTACCAACTGGCAAGAAAAGGCGAAGGATAGAGCCAGTTGGAAGAATATGTTGAAATTTGTTTGTTTAATTAACAACTGTCGCACAGTGGCGCCATTTGAGTTTTTTCGTTGCAAAAATTATATGTTCTCAGCCGAATAAGATAATTGAACAATTTAAACGGCATATCATAGATATCTGTTTAGCTTGTGAAATAGTGCTAGGTTAGGCTTTATAGGTGCTTACTTCTGGGTTATCAAAGTTAAAATTTGTAGAAAAATCAATTTTATGGTAAGTAAAAAGATTTATTTTTTATATTTTTAGATTGTTTTTCTTTTTTTTTTAGGATTTTATGTTTTAAAATTATTACCCAACAAATTAAAAAAAAAAGATTTTGTTTAAATTTATATTTTGTACTTTCCGTAAAATATTTATCACACTTCTCTCTTTGGAAAGTTCTAAATCCAAAAACAGGGCCAAGGCTTTGTCGGAACCATACTTTTTAATGTGTGCGTTTGTGGGCTTGGGAATGCTTTCCTTGATCCTTTTTAGTCGCAGTTGGCTTGCATTAGTAACAGATTTTGTAATCTGCGACCTAACTCTTTCACTATCCTTTGTGTATTTAATACATAGCGCGTCCGATAAATGCTTCGTGGTCAAGTCATTGGTGGCATCGGCAAGTTTGATCTTTCTTGTGAAAATTGAACAATCCTCCATACTTTTGTTTGCCTTTCTTTTGCTCCTCTGGTGGATGTGGTGGGTTTATCTACTGCCAATATATCCAGGATGGTGTCTTCATTAAGCCAATCCTCGTATTTGGAGTTGAAGTTGTGAATGGATCGATTGCATTTCACCCATTTTGCCTTATTTTTTGCATATATCATACAAAGATTATTTTTTATACTTTTGCTTCTCTCAATATTTCCGTATAAGCTATCGAGTTCTTCTAAAGCAGCTTCCGCGAAAAACGTTAGTGTGGTTGACTTTCTAAACAGTTCAAATAATTTTGATCAACCCCATGTTTTGTTTTTAAGGCGTTTATATGATTTCACTTAATATAATAATTACTTTAAAGAAATTATAAAACTGTCGACGGGATAAAAAGAAAAACTATGGATCAATCCACCAATATTTTTGTTTACTTAGTACACTGTTTTCGTGCACATCTCTTATAGATACAGATGTGTCAAATCTTACGTTGTTATTAATGATGAGGTTGATGTCAACAGCTTTGTTTGATGCTCTCCTGAAAAGGTGATAGAATATAGGAATACCATTATTATTTTGAATAACTCCCTTTTTATCGAGGTACAGAAATGCCTCAGGAGGTATGAAACCAGTCGCTAAAGCTTTACATATGTATTCTTCGTTTATATGATATGGTGCCATAATTAAGTTATTTATATAACATTCAGAACAGTTAATGATGTGGTTTCTTATTAATTTAATAATATAATTATCAATTCTAATAATATTTCGAATTTGACACATAATTGACATAATTACTAGTTGGGGATCTGTAGAGGGAGGTACAAGCTCTTAAACAATTCCTTTAAAATTTTCTATTTTTTTTCCATATATGATGGTGAAATGTTGCCCACCCGTATGTTATTACAGGTCGAACTAATTATCAATCATTAGTTCGACCTGTAATAACAGTTTTATAGTTTTCATTTGCTGGCTCAAGTGCCTCGAAAAAAAGAAGGATTTGTAGTTAAAGAACGAATTTCTTGCCTTAATTAGTTGACTATTTATATGGGTATTAAAATACAGAAATTTATCTAAATGAATACCTAAGTACTTAACAACTTCTTTATTTGGTATATTTACATTTTCCCGGTACGATTTTATCCCAAAACTTTTCCAGTTTTTTCTAATATTGTAATTACACTTGTTTACACGAGGGCGAAAGAGTATTGTTTCACATTTACCGACATTAAGCTTCATATTCCAATCAATGGCGTATTTTTCAACGGTATCAAATTGTGCCCGTAATTCTGAGCAGATGCTTTCGTTTTGGAATTGGGATGATAGATTATAATATCATTGGCAAAAGCAATTATATTGTCAAGACTTTTTAATAAGTCATGTATAAATATAGTAAAGAGAAATGGAGCATTTACTGTTCCTTGCTGTAATCCGTTGATAATTATGAACTCCTTGGAACTCACTTATCATGTTATATATTAGTATTACCAACTGTAAGGGAAATTCATATTTTAAAAGTTTAGCCTTTTGAAAATCTATGAGGCAAGGTCCGGTGCAATATCCTTTATTAAAATACCAGTTTACATTTGAAATAAGTAGGTGAATCGCGTGAATCGTGGAGTTTTTGTATTTAAACCCGAATTGATGTTCGCATTCAAGTTCATATTTTTCGCAATGTTTTCTTAACGCTTTGTTAACACAACTTTCAAAAATTTTGCTGATATTTGGTAGTAAACTAATAGGACGATAGTTGATTGATGACATCCAAGCTCTTTTTTTGGCAGTACAACAACTTTTGCGAGTTTCCATTCATTAGGAAAATAAGAATTATTAATCATGTTATTAAACAATGTACAATACTCTAAATTTAAATGCGTAGGTATATTCTTCAAAACGATGTTGGGTATAGTATCTATTCCGGATGATATTTTTCCCCTTAATTTGGAAACAATTTAAATTATTTCATCTTTTGTAATGAAGTAATCATCTGCCGTAAATGTATCTAGCTCATTGGCTTTCCTATTGTCATTGAAACTAACGATGTATGAAGAATTGTTATCATAGTAAGATTTTGACTGCAAAAATCTAGCGAAACCTTCTGTAACATTTATATGGTTAGAATTTTCAATGTCAATATTTGTTGATGAGTGTACGGACTCCATATAAGCACCTACTTCATTTAAAATTTGGTTTTCGTTCCCTAATGTACTCGTCTGAAGTACGGTGAGTTTGTAAGCTTCGAGGATTTATATCAGCTCTGTGCAAAAGTCTAAAATCGTCGCGGCTAATCTTTATGGTTCTTAATTCTTTGGTGTGACAATTTCTGAACTGTTTCTAAATTTCTGTAAACACGTTAGGATCTTTGGGGTTAATGTTAAAAGTTATCAAGTAGTAGCTTCCTGATTAAATTAAGTTTAGCTTTCCAGAATAATAATTCGCCACGTGAGAGAATGCATTCAAGTCTATTATGCTTCTTAATAACCGTGAGTAGTTTGTTCTTTTCTGCGTGCAGTTTTTCGATAAGATGGTTTATGAACTTGTTCATTTGGCCTCTATCTTTAAATCTTGGTACACATGTATTAATCCCGTTGATGATTAAATCTTTAAGCTTGCCCAAATAAAAGTCAATTTCTGAATTTGTGAGGTTTCTATTATTTGGAATTAGGGTATCGATGTTAATATAATTAGTTCCATTTGTTCTAAATTTTTCCCATTTTGTGCCCTTATAATTTAAACGACACTCTGGTTCCTCTTTCAAAAGCAAAAATTGTTCAATTACATTTTTAGAAGCTATTAATTGTATAGCGCTGTGGTCACCATCATAGTCTATTGAATTTAAACAATTTCTGGTACCATTTTCCCTTTGAATGACAATTCTAAGTGCAAAAGTGCAAAATATATTTAAATTTTTCAGTTCTACACCAAAACGACAGGAAAAAGTTAAGTGAACATATTTTGTAACTCCACCTAATGTAAGCTAATTTTAAATTTAATTGCTCTCATTTCCACAAACCTACGATGAAGAGTGTGAAATGAAACGTCAGATGAGAGAATAAGTTTATCTATGTATGTATTATTTTATGTGCCGAAATTACGTACATTGTTTTGTTCGAAGACAAGGGTATTTTTATTACGCAAGTTTCTAGACATCTTAGTGAGTCTATAATATTATTAGAGTCACGGTTGCCACTGGCAAAAATTTTTTTCTACCAAAATTTGACCAAAAAGCTACCAAAAGTTACCATTTTTGAATTTTATTGATAAAAACTTAAAAAAATTCAGTACATATATATTTTTATGTTATATATAATTATATAAACAAAATAACATAACATAAACATAAACATAACATTACTTCAGGTATTCTACTTCACATTTTAACGAAATAAGAAAAAAAATTATTTAATATAATCTTTAGCTGATCAAACATAATGTTGGTCTTTGGAACCAGCCAATTCTTTTGCCAACATTATGTTGTTTAATGTTTCATATTCTAATTTATTTCTAAGTTTGGTTTTAATTAAACTTAAATCAAAAAATTTTCTTTCAGCGGCTGCTGAGCTATGAGGAAGGCACATTAAATTAAATATAAAATTTGTCAATTCCTTAAATATATATTCATTAAGCCCATTTTTTTTTAAACTTATTTTTTCTCAAAAAGAAGTAATATCATCGTTTTGATTGAGATCATTTGATAACAAAGTAAGAAGACTCCATTGAGTAACAATTGTGTCATTGTCACAACTTTTCAAATAATAAAATTCATTTAAAAGATTTAAAATAGAATCTTTAGTTTCATTTAAAATTTTGTTAGGTGTTATAATTGAGAACACTTTTAAATCATTTCGGTTAAAATCAAACCTGGTTTTTAATTGATTGAGAAATTCTATGCAAAAATTTCGTATGTGCCTTTTTATTAAAATTTTTTGTGACTCAGAAAATTGGTCAGAATTTAAGTATTTTTCTGACTCGCTCCCCATATATACATTCATTAATGGCAAATAGTATCGGTTATCATTTGTATCACAATCGTTCAAACATGCACATTTTTTTACATACTTGTCATCCATGAAGTTACAAGCAATAAGCTTGAAATTAATTTCAAGTTGCTGATACAAATATGGTAAGCGAACTCTTTCTGACTGGAACTCTTTATTTAAGTGGTTAATTATTTTTAATATGTAAGAAAGAAACATCATGTAAACTTTTATTTCTTCATTACCTAACATATTTGAAATTTCAATTGACTTAATGTCATTTACTTCTAAAGAACATGACAAAAAATATAATTGTAAGGCCTGCCATTGTTCCAAAATTCTAGAAATGACTTGCTCTAGAGCTAACCACCTTGTCAAAGAAACACCCAGTATTTTATGTGGCTCAATATTACAATATTCTTGGAATTCTTTTAGTTCTGAAACTCTTTTTGGGCTGTACGAAAAAAAATTATAAATTTTTCTGCAAAGATCTTCTATGTTGAATGGCAATTTTTTGCAAGCATAGCTGGAACAGAGATGCAGAGAATGTCAGTGCATTTCATATAGAACAAATTTGTGTCACGCTTTAACTTAGTTTTTAAACCATTCAATTCGCCTGCCATTGTGCTTGCGCCATCCGTCGCTAATCCAATTAAGTTTTTTATTGGAATGTTGTTTTGATCGAAGAAGCTGTGTATTACTTGATATATTGCATCAGCATTGGTTTTAACCAATTCTAATAGTGCAACAAATCTGTCGCAAATTGTCTTGGAGACACTATCAAAATACCTTACAACTAACACCAAACATTTCTTATTAGACACGTCTGTGGTTTCATCGACAATTACAGAAAATTTTGAAGATCTCATGGCAGTAGTAATATTGTCTGACGCTTTTTTGCCTAAAGTTTCGGCCAACTGTGTTGCTTTAGTACGCCCACATTTAATAGATTTTACAATGCATGAATCTGGACAACATTCTCGAAGCAAATTGGGTAGAAAATCCATTAATAGTAGTGGTAAGTTATGGCAAATACAAAACATTACCAAGGTTAATTCTGCTTGCCTTATCTTCTTTTCCAGGGAACCCTGATCGCCGCTCAAAAACTTGTCAATTTGAATTAAATTTTTCTTTTGGTGTTCGCTTTGTATGTGCGAAGCATTCGTTTCATGTTTATTTAAATGCGATAAATGATTTGTAAGTGACTTTTCACATACCACACAGAAACCTTTTCCATTTTTATCTTGGAGCCACGAAAAAGTTCTTATCCATTCACTTCTAACTTTTCTAATTTCTTTAGGATTTTCCCTCTCAACACTGTAAATACATAAAATATTATTACAAATTGTTTTACACGATGTCTGATAAAGTTATTTACATATTTTGTGATGTTTCTGCTTCATCATCGCTGCTTAGCATACATTCGACTTGAGAAAGTCTTGGCTTTTTTGTTACAAATCTGAAATATAATTTGAAACCGTTTTAAAGGAAAAAAACAATAAATAAATAATTATCTTACCTATCCATACCAAACAACTGCAATTTTGACAAATTATATACTATGTGTATAACAACAACTTCCACTTTCGTTTGATGTTTGTACTAGAGCGAAAGATAAGCAATGACACAGTTGTTTTAGTAAACTTCTTATTTGTTTAGAACAGTGTTACCATCGGCTTAAATTTGTTTAAGGTAGTAAGCGGCGGAGCACAATTTACACGTAGGCGATTTGCACGTTAACAAGTAAGAACAGCAGAACAGAAATTAAAAAAATTAAATTCAAAAAGTTACCAAAATCAAAATGAAGTTACCAAGTTACCAAAGCAAAACAAAGTTACCAGTTTTGGTAGAAAATTACCAAAGTGGCAACCGTGATTAGAGTATGGTTGGTGCAATGGGTAGTGTGCGCGCCTCTTGTACTTGAAATCCTGGGTTCGATCCCTGCTCTGACCACCTTAAAATTTCTTTCGACGGCGGTCGCCTCGCATAGAGACGGCGACACTATCGAGTATTTAGCCATGAAAATGGTTCTCAAAAATACCGTTCGGAACCGGTAGTAAAGTGTAGGTCCCAATCAGTGAGTATAAAACTAGAAAGCGCACAGCTAGCTCACTGGTTGTGAGAAGCTCTCCGCGATTCCTTCTAGGGATGTAATGGGAAACCATTTTTTGTATGGTTTATATTTTAATCCTTTTTTAGTTAAAATTCCTGTACCTCCGCCTCTATTAGCTCCACCTCTGTCTTTTCTTACAAAATTATAATTTTCAAAACTAACTTTGGGTCTTGAATTAAGTTTTGTCTGCTTTATTAGCATTAATAAAATTTATTAAGTCGTATCTTCTATTGATTTTAATTAAAGAATTAACATTAATTTCAATTATGTTTAAATATTTCGATATTAAATTTGAAGAGTTTTGATTGGAATCCATTATACATCAATTAAAGAAAAAAGTGTATCAATTCTGTTAGCTTGAATTTCTAGTTGTTTCTGAAAATTTATTATTTGGTTAGACAAATTTTGTATTGAATTTTTAATATCTTGAAAGAATGACATGTTAGCATTACCCATTTCATTACTAATAATTATGTTTTCTAAACCGCTTATATTGACAGCATTTGATTTTAAAATATTTTAGTAACTAATGTTTGAATTTACATTAAAAGAATTATTGTGTTTATTTTTTGACATAGATTGTCTTTTTTCTCGATTTTTTTTTGTAATTCTTTGTATTTCTCGCAACCCTTATATGAAGCAGGGTGACCGAATTTATTACATAGAACACAAAACAATTTATTTCTCTCATTTTCCGCAACATTTGATAAGCTACATTGCCCAATAGCATGTTGTTGGCCACATTTTACACATCTTCGGGATAAGTAGCTATTGGAAGCGCTATGGAAGAAACCTTGACATTTTCTGCATTGCTGGATTTCAGGTTTTTTTTAGGGATTCCCATTGAATACAACGATGAATCAAACCTCGAATTGATTTTAGTTGAATTACGCTGCTATCCGCGCTAATTTTTACCAAAAAAAATGGAAGATTATAACCTTCTCTTTTAGATTTATTCGTGTAGTATTTGCTAACTTTAACGAAGTCGATCTGGTCTTTCTTTTGTTTACAAAGTTCATCAAATATAAGAGTTGGGTCAATATCGGCACTCAGGCCTTTCAGAAGATATGATTTTGTTTTAATGCACTTAGGTGTAAAAGTAAAGAATTTCGTATTTGTTACTTCCAAATGTGATTTCACACGAACATAGTTTTCAATAGAGTTCTAAAATATAATAAATTTGTTTTTGAAGTCTTTGATTTTGAAGTCCTCAATTTTTAAACCAGACTCAATGAAAGATATGAGATCATTAGGATTTACATCAAAAATGTGTATGGGTGGAATTTTAGTATTTTTGTTTTGAATATTTATGTTCTCATTTGAGTGTTGATTGTTGTTGTTATTAGATGTTGATAGATTAACAGACAAATCTGCAGATCTTATTGTGTTGGTTGGTTTATCGCTGGGTGTTTGTTCTTTATTATTTATTTCTTGTGTGTTGTGCTCTTGCACACGTTTTACATATTTTGACAGTGCATCAGCATCACATTGAAATTCTCTCTCAGTGTCTAGTAGATAGTAATAGTTTGTCTTTAGCTGTTTATTTCGATTTACATTCTCCATGCTGTTATTATTATTGTAAATTCTTTTTCTTTCATTATCATATGTAATATTGGCATACGTATTTATTGAAGATGAGTTTGGAGCATTAAGCTCGCTCATTTCAATAATTATGCTTTAATATTAATATTTAATAGCTTTTATCGGAACTAATTTGTAATTTTTATTTAGTAGTTTAACGATATTGTTAAGCAGCGAAACGTTCACCAAATCTTTCAATTTATAACCGATATGTGCAAGACGTGTGTCACTGATGACGTCTACGATCAGACTCGTCCAACGGCATGTTTTCAGTACTTGTTGCGCCAACTTTCAGTCGTAGACTAATGCTGGCATTATGCTTATTTTGCAATATATAGGCTTATGCTACCATGCGTAAAAATGTACCTGTTACCTGCATACATATCTGTGGACTTTGGACAAAACAACCTCTTTCTAAAGCAGCAATTTTAAAGGGGAGCGAAAAAGCTTTTTAAATACCTCAAAACTATTTTTAAAAAATAATTGCTAAAAATGTAATATTAAAATGGAAATCTACACTATTTTTAATTTTAGCCAGTTATTTTTTAAAAATAGCTGTGAGGTATTTATAAATCTGTTTCGCTCCACTTTAAAATTGCTGTTTTAGAAAGAGGTTGTTTTGTCAAAAATCCACAGATATGGATTTTGGCTGAATTATGCAATTTTGATATTATGCACGTGTCCAAATAAGATTTGTGCCTACCTGTAGGGACCATAAGTCAATATTGTTCTTGACCATTTGTACGCCAAAGTAATTTTTAAATGAGGTGAGTACCTGCTAATTTCAATGAATAGTTTTTTGTGTATCCTGTGTCTGTAACAGAATATTGGGAGCAGAGTTTTTGCCAGAGGCTCTCAGAGGCAATTTTCAAACTATTAGATCAAACTAACTGTCCGTCAAAACATGTAAGGGATGCACGCCATACAATTTCTGCAACTAGGTCTTTTTAACCTGTAGAAGCCAAACGGGCACGTAGGGGCAGATAAAACCTTTTGAATTATGTAAAGGAATAATCAAAGAACATATTTTGAAAATATGACAGAGGTAAAAAAAATATAATTTTTTTTTATTTCCCGTCAAAGTTGAAAAATAGGGAAAAAAGGATAGTTTTTAAATAGTGATTTACTTTGAGAAACACAAAGCATACAGTAATTTTTTTACTATTATACATTTAATAAATACATCAATCAATTGGAAAAAAGATGATTCGTTACATAGTTTTCATGATATTACAGATGAAATCGCACCAAATTAACCAAAAATTGCGTATTTTTTGAAAACCGCAAATCGGTCAACTTTGAACGGATATGTATTCTAAACTAAAAATCTGATACTATTAAGAGTAGCATATTTGAGGTCGTTGAAAAATTTCCTACAAGATCGGTTTATATAAAATTTCGTAGGCGCACATGAACATTTTGATATTTGCAACCTCGTTTGCTCTACGGGCGCAACTGTGCGTCGGTGGTGCAATGGTTAGTGTACGCGCCTCTTGTACATGAGATCCTTGGTTCGATCCCTGCTCAGACCACCTTAAATTTCGTTCGGCGGCGGTCACCTCGCATAGTGAAGGCGACACTATCGAGTATTTAGCAATAAAAAAGCTACTCAAAAATGCAGTTCGTAATCGGTGTAAAAACTGTAGGTCCCAATCGGTGAACATAAAACTAGAAATCGCACAGCTCACTGTTTGTGAGAAGCTCTCCCCAATTCCTTCACGGGATGTAATGGGAAACCATTTATTTATTAATATGTGTAAGACGTCTGACCTCATGAGGTTGTAAAATAGTCAATAAAAGTAAATACACAAAATAAAATGCTTTATTTTATATATTTAGACTTATTTAGCTAACTACATGTATTTTTATTAAATGCCAAAAAAAAGTCCTGCTTTTTGGCCACAATCGGTTGGTCAGGTTAATCATTGCCCACATTCATTAGCAAATTCACCATTATTGTTAGTGGTGTGTTTTGCCCAACCGATTTAATAACTAGATAATAACCGATAATAATAACTTTTTTTAATTGTCTCCATAAAAACAATCAACTCAAATTAGGCAACATTTCTCACGACTTGTTTCCGTGTAGGCAACATAGTCTTAAGGGGCCCTTAGACCTGAGGATAAGTTGACCGACATCAAGTTGACATCAACTTCGATTTTGCCCTTAAGGGGCCATTAGACCTGTGGATAAGTTGCAGCTACTTCAAGTTGACATCAACTTATCCATGGTGTAAGGTGAAGTTGGTGGTTTGTACAAACTAGTTGATGTAAAATCAAAGCAATTTTGATTTTTTGAAGTTGATATCAACTTATCCACCAGTGTAAGGTTAAGTTGCATCAACTTTCATATCGGCAAAATGTAAATAAATCAACCAAAAAATAATTAAATTAAACATTATCGGAAAAATATAAACTAAATAAATATGATTCGTAGTGTTATTTATAATCATTTAAAGAAAATAAAAATGGCGTTTTTTCGTAAAATTTGTGATATTTTCGCAGTGCGCTCACCACCTTTCATTTCGACATCTGACAAGAAAATGAAGTTGCCTCAACTAGTTGGAGAGTTTAAGGACAAAATCGAAGTTGATGTCTACTTATCGAAGTTGATGTCTAGTTATCGAAGTTGATGTCAACTTGAAGTCGAGCAACTTATCCACAGGTCTAAGGTCCCCTTTACACTCTCAAACTAGTTGAGGCAACTTCATTTTCATGTCAGATTTCGAAATGAAAGGTGGGGAGCACACTGCGAAAATATCACAAATTTTAAGAAAAAAACACTATTTTGACTTTCTTTATATATTTATAAATAATACTATAAATCATATTTATTTAGTTTCTATTTTTCCGATAATGTTTGTTATTTATTTTTTGGTTAATTTATTTACATTTTGCCGAGAATGTTGCCTCATGGACGATTTTCTTCGAAATGCGTATGAAAGTTGATGCAACTTCCCTTTCACTGACAGATAAGTTAATATCAACTTCAAAAATCAAAATCGCTTTAATTTTAGTTCAACTAGTTTGTACAAACCACCAACTTCACCTTACACCAAGGATAAGTTGATGCCAACTTGAAGTCGCTGCAACTTATCCACAGGTCTAAGGGCCCCTTTAACTAATTTCTTGTATTTATATTATATTTATCTCAATCTAACGCCAGGAAACCTACAGCGGCCAGTTTTCAGAGTAACAGTAAGCAATATCAAATGTTTTTTTCGGTGTATGTGGAAGAAATTAATACCTTGGTCAAATGCAGAGGTCGAACAAGTTTTAACTCAACTAAATATTAGGTGTGTTTTGGTTAGATTATCACTTATTTTGTATGGAGAGCTAGGCGATATTAAGCGGCATTTGAAGTACCGCTTCCATTTAAGTTTGAAAGAATTTGAAATTTGAAAGAATAACTACAAACCATGCGTTAGAGCAAGACGATTATATTTATTTCCGGTTGAAAAGGCAGAAAGTTGCCAGTGTGGCAAAATCAGAAAAACAGTGTTGGATATCGTCATTGTGAGCCAAAGACAAGGAGAAGAATATACACATATTCTAGAATAACTACAAACTATGCGTTAGAGCACGACGATTATATATATTATAATAAATTATCGCTACTTTGTCGGACATGGAACTGTCCGTTTAGGTGAAAAGTTTCTGATAGCCATTCACTTGGGAGTGGCCAGAAATGATCCCTTCATTGGGCAGTCCAAGCAGCTCACTACTTCCACGCAGTATGTCCTGGGCAATGGCTTTACCGGAAACCTCCGTTAGCTACCTATAGTGAGCAGGCGAAAATAAATGAGCAGTCTGATTTGGTTATGCGATCACTGATGTGGCTCAGGCTTAGTAGGTGACTGATGTCACTGAAGCTCATCAAGCTATCGGGCATATTCATTTGTCCTTTAGAAGGCGGATGAGCCAAATATATGGGCCAACGGCGGATGGGAAGACCAGGAGACGAAAATCCGGGTTCGACATACTGCATCCTGGTCAGCGCCTGACCCATAATGGGCGGCTGCAATCGAATATCCTGGCAGTAGGTAAAATGCGGAAACCCGGTGGACTGGGTTTGTCTCCCGCCACCGTTAATAATGGCAGAGAAAATACAGGAACGGAAGGGAGAACGTGAACAACCCCTATTTGTTGACAACCCCCGCAAACGTTATAAGGACCACGATTAACGGAATGTGGGAACTCTAATGTAGATCCGGTGCAAGTATCCAATTGGCAGCTGTCCTCGAAGGTTATAGGGCTCACATTACCGCAATCCAGGAAATACGATGGACAGGACATGGCTGAATACGAGGAGGAAACTGCGACATATATTACAGTTGTCATGGGAAAGCACATGAATTTGATTGTGGATTTGTAGTTGGCAAACGACTACGACATCTAGTCTCCAAGTTGAATCCTGTGGCAAAAGACTGCGACATCTAGTCTCTAAGTTAAATCCTGTGAGTGAACGTATAGCCACAATCCGCATAAAAGCGAAATATTTTTATATTTCCCTAATTTGTGTGCATGCCCCGACAGAAGCGAGAGATGATTATGCCGAGGACATATTCTATGAGCTCCTAGGGGAAACGTACGACCGCTGCCCTAGCCATGACATTAAGATTGTACTAGGAGATTTTAATCCTAAAGTAGGCAGGGAAAATGTCTTTCATGCAACTATTGGCAATTTCAGTCTACATGCTGACGGTTCCGAGAACGGTATGAGACTGATTGACTTTGCCGCGGCAAGGAACATGGTCATTAGTGGCACGAGATTCCAGCATGAACATCCACAAGGCTACTTGGGTATCCCCTGATCAGGGAACGAGGAACCAAAATGATCACGTGGTAATTGATGGAAGGCACTCAGACCCAAAAGCAGAAATTTGCAAAACGACTTACACATTTTAAGTTCATTAAAATTATTTTGTTTAATCGAAGACTACTTATACTTTTATATCTCTAAGTTTGAAGGATATCCTTTTATTTCCGATAGAAAACAAAATTGGAAATAAATTGTTCACAATAACGCTCGGTAAATGTTATGCATATAATCATGGTAGAATTATCTACCAGGTATAGACGTTTAAACAGGTAATGCAATTTTTTCCATGTCATTTTTCGTCTCACGTGTCGAAACCTTATGTATTTTGTTATCCTTTTTTGCATTCTTGTATTGTAAATGTGTAGAGTTTAACAACTTGTCATGAATCTTGGTTTATTCAAATTGGTTTCAAAAAACAAAAGTAACGGAAAGAGCTCGAGAATGTTGAAAAACATTCCTGCAATGAGACACTGTTCACCAAAGATATTATACACACAACTGACACACTGGCAACTTTTCAATTTGGGCACGGCTATGGCTCGCGGGGCTTGGGTGTATGTTCGTTGCAGTTGTGTGAATAACGAAACCATGACAAGAAAAAAAAATTTGTACCAGTGCAGATGTACCTAAAGACAAGGAAACTTCTTTTATCTTCTCATAGTAGACTAGGTGTACTGTCTACTTTACCCACCCCTATACCATGGTAACCAGTTCAGATTAGGGTTACCCCTTTTATACACCACCAACCGATACCTACCTTTGTTACTCCCTACTCAGCCATTACTCAAATAAAAATTTCCTCATTCCAAAAATTTCTGAAATTCAACATAAATTATAATTTTATTGCCCAATTCGGGACTTCATATTATGATGTACATTTTTATAATAATATAGTAAGAGAGCAGAAGAATTCTTAATATATAAACCATATAAATACAAATGTATGTTGTTTTATTCTTAATTTCTAACTAGTATTATGGTTAGTACGTGTTAATTCTATGTCCGTCTCTTAGGACTTATAATTTCAGAGATTTATTATAATTTCAGAATTTGACAACAATGGAAATCAAAGAGATGAATTCAGAAGTTTCCAAAAAATGCAAACATTCTTTAACTACAAATTTCGTAAACTATTATTCTAATAAAAGACGTTACGTCTTACAAAAACATAGTCGATCAAGTGAAGCTTGATCCACAGAGCAGGATTTTTTTTTTTTGATTAGGAGTACCAGATCTCCTAGGCCATGGTGGATAAAGAAAACTTTAACCCACAGGACAGGAATTTTTTTTGTCAGGAGTACCAGATCTCCTGGCTCTTTCGAGACTTTTCTACCCCCGCAGGATATCGTGAAAAAAGAATTTTATTTGTTGTTTAAGAGTTTGTTTCTCCTAGCTCGGACGAGACTTTGATAAATACCAGAAAAAGAAATTTGTTTGATAGAGGAGTTTACTTCTCCTTTGTCGGACGACTAATTAAATATTTAAAGAAAGATTTATTAAATGTTGTCAAAAACTCGACAGTCTACGACTTCTACACCACTACTTTCACCCACTTACGACCTTGGCAATGCAGATTCATCGTGATGTCTTCTTTTGGAAATAAGCCTCTGGTGTTGATACGGCTGCAGTAGATGTTCCAGGTGATGTTAAAGTTGTTGTTGTGGAAGTTGCTGCTGTTTTTGGTTGTATTGTTGTTGGTTATTGTTGGACGTGCTTCTATTTTCTTATAGTTGATCTTAGCTTGCTGTTGTAAATTTATGATTTGTTACAAGATGTTGTCGTTTTATTTGCGATCGTTGTTGATTATTGTTGTTTTTGTGATTGGTTTAGGCTATTGTCGCTGTATCAGTTTTATAACTTGTTGTTATCAACTTATGATAGGTTTGAGCCATTGTTGTTGTTTCTGTAATTGTTTTTTTTGTGTTTATGTTATCACATTGTTAAAAATTTATAATTTGTTTTAGACTATTGTTGTTATTAATTTATGATTAGTTTTAGACTATTGTTGTTATTAATTTCCAATTTGCTTTAGGCTATTGTTGTTGTTGTTGTACTTGTCGTTGTATTTGTACTTGTTGTTGTATTAATGTTATCACCTTTGGTTTTAGTCTGACATTGGTTTTCTCAATGTTTTTGTTTCTCTCTTTCTTAATGTTTGCCAATGTTGCAGACTTTCTTCCTACAAACTATTGGACGTGTTTCAAAGATTTGGATTTTAGTTAAACTCTGAATTTAATTTGAAAAAAAATTTAACTTTGTTGATTGTATGTAGTACATATATAGATGGTGTTGTATTAATGATGTTGCTTTGCCTTTGACGTTTAGGTTGGTTGATGTTATTGTTGCTGTTGTAATTGGACGATGAAGTAAATAAAATTTCCCAAATTTACTTTGTGTACGTTGCTGCTGTTAAATATTTCTTTATTTCACTTTTGACATTTTTTTCTACGACTTTCAATTGGCTTTTTCTTTCTTATGCATATATGTACTTCACTTCTTCCACGTATGTATATTATTTTCTTTTAAATTGTATTGAAAATGTAATTATCAGTGTTCTTTTTAAACCCGTAGTAGGTCATTTATTACATTTATTTTATAAATTATAGATTATGACGATTCTTTTTACACGTATATGTATATTTTATAATACAATTAGTCCACACACCATTATCAACTTAAGCAGCAGAAACCACTCTTATTTCCGTAGCACAAATAATTGCAGCTTGGCGTTGGAATTGGGAAAGTCTCTATTATCTTCACACGACCAGTCCCTGCCACGTTCACCATCAAAAAGGAAGGAAACCGCCCTCGCGTCAGTTACAGCTTGCTTTCGACTTTTTGTCAATTCTTTGACCGCAACCTACTTCACATTTAGGGTGTTGCCACATTACAAGCCACAGGGTTGTAATTGATGTATACCAGTGATCAGTTTCGGCTGGTAGTAAAATCTGGCAAATCCTTAGGGTCCGTTCACTCAGAACGGTACACACCTCCTTACTTGGGTGGTTTGTTTTTATCATATCAGCAAACTTTATTTGCTGATATGATAAAGTTTTAGTTAACAAAGTCGTATTCCGGCATTTGATTCATTATGAAGTCTCACACTTTTAAATCTTTCGCGTGGAACACGCCTTGCGACTTTCCTTGTAGATTCTCAACTTCATACAGGTTATGGCCCACAGCACGTAGTATGCGGCACTTGATAAATTTCTTGCATAATTTTGCCGAAACTTGCTTGGCAAAGTCAGATAGCTGAAAATTTCGTCGGAAAACCTCTTGTCCGACTTTGAACCTAGTCTCTCTGCATCTGACATTATATCTCTTCGCATTCGTTTCGTAACTCTTGTGTAAGTTTTTCCGAACATTGTCCCGTACGAGTTCTAAAAATTCATGCCGATTTTCGATTCTATTTTCGGAGTCTTCCAGTACATCAAGTTGTCTAGCCAGTTTATATGCCGACGCATGCGTAATCATGTTATGCCCGAATAATACAAAGTAGGGTGTAGTTCCGATAGCAGAGTGAACCGCTGAACGTAACGCGCATTCGATTTCGCAGAGGTGTAAATCCCATTCTTGCTGATTCGTCTCCAGATATGACCGTATTGCTGCTAGTACCGATTGATTAACTCGTTCGGACGCATTTGCTTGTGGAGCATAGTTAGCAGTTCTTATATGTTCTATTCCAAAAGAATTCATTAGTTCAGCAAACTCTTTGCTAGCAAACTGTGCACCATTGTCAGATACTAGTGTCTCCGGACATCCAAATTTATAAAAAATTTCACGAATTAAAAAGTCAATAACATTTTTCGAAGTAGCTTTCGCCATCGGTTTCAGGAACACATATTTCGAGAAATAATCAAGTAGGATAAAAATGAAACAATTGCCTTTCTTCGACCGGGTGTATGGTCCTAAAAAGTCTATGTAGACACGCTGAAAAGGTCGAGCTACATCAGGTTCGCGTCCCATCGGTGGTTTGAGAATTGTATTGGCCGGTTTGGTCTCTTTGCAAGTCTCGCATCGATTTATATAGTCTCTTATCTGCACGTTCATGTGCGGCCAATAAAAATACTCGCGCACTCTATGTATAGTCTTGCCAATGCCACCATGTGAAACTTTGGGTGGCTCATGTGCATTCGCAATCAGTTTTTCCGTGAGCTCTGCTGGAACCCATAGCTTCCACGCGTGGTCTTCTTGTGCTGTGTCTCCGGTATACGGAACCGTTCGTTTATATATGAAATGATCAATAATTTTTATGTCAGGCAAAAGATTCTCTTCGTTCTTTATGATTGTTCTCATGTTGCAATAATCTTCAGACTGAAAGGCTGGTGACGTTAAGTCAATCAACATGTGCGAATTATAATCAATCGCATCCATGGCATATCGCGACAGCGTGTCCGGCACAACATTTTGTGATCCCTTACGGTGACGTATCTCAAATGAAAAAGATTGAAGTTGCAGACTCCACCTGGCCAAGCGCCCGCTCAAGTCTCTCTGGGACATGAGCCACTTAAGGCTGGAGTGATCAGTAATTACGACAAAGTTCATTAGCTCTATGTATGGACGGAAACGTTTTATAGCTAACACGACAGCCAAGCATTCACGTTCAGTAACGGAATAATTTCGTTGTGCTGTTGTTAACTTCTTCGAAAAATATGCGATTGGGTGCTCGCCACCCTCGTCGTCTTCCTGAAATAGGACTGCGCCTACTCCAACATCTGAGGCATCGCATTGCACAAAAAATATTTTATTGAAGTCAGGATGAGAGAGAACTGGACTAGCAATTAGACATTCTTTCAAACGATCAAATGACAATTTCGCAGATTCGGGAAAAGAAAATTTCGTACCCTTCTTTAGAGTATCGCATATCGGAGCAGTGATGGTGGCGTAATCTAGAATGAAACGTCTATACCAACCAGTGGTACCAAGGAAGCTTCGAACTTGCTTCGCTGTAGACGGATAAACAAATTTCTCTATAGCTCGAATTTTCTCAGGATCAGGTTTGAGTAAACCCTCGCCCACAATGTAACCGAGATACTTTAATTCACTGCAACAAAATTTAGATTTTCCTACGTTAATAGTGAGGCCTGCTTTATCTAAGCATTGTGCGACTTCCGCTAGCAATTGAACGTGCTCCGAAAACTCTGCAGATACCACCAGCAGATCGTCCAAGTAGACAAACACTTTTTCCCTTAACCGTGCGGGAATAACTTTATCCATTAAACGACATAACCTCTGGGCAGCATTACACAGCCCAAACGGCATGACCGTGAAATGGTATAAAGGTCGTCCCGGCACAGTGAAGGCTGTCTTCTCACGGCTCGCTTCTGCCAGTGGTATCTGCCAGAATGCGTCCTTGAGGTCAATGCTTGAAATAAAGTGGGTATCACCCAAACGACTTAATAAACCTTCAATATGGGGGAGTGGATAGGCGTCTTTCACTGAAAGATCATTGAGCCGACGCGCATCCAAACAAATGCGTACTTTTTCCCCTTTCTGCACAAATGTGACACGATTATTCCACGGACTTTCGCTCGGCTCAATGACTCCCAGTGAAAGCATCCTATCCAGTTCCCCATACATCAGTTTTTGTACTGCAGGCGAAACTGGGTAATGTTTTTCCTTAATCGGGACAGCATTGCCGGTATCTATTGAATGGATTTCGAGCGAAGTTTTACCCAAACCCTTCCGAGTGAAACATGGAAACAATTCTACTATATTCTCCAAAATTTGTTGTTGTTTGACATCTAATGAATGCATACGAGGATACGTATCCCCCAAATCTTCATCGGATGCTTCTCCGCGTGTTGACAACCCGCTTATATCAAACCGAATTAAATTGAAAATCTTCATAAAATCAAGACCAAGAAAAAGGTTCAACTTTAATGAGGGTACTAGAAAGAAATCGATTGGTTTCGTAACTTTATTAAACTGAATATCTGCTCTAACACGACCTATAATTGAATTTAACCGACCATCAGCTGTCCTAATGTGGGACCGAAAAGGGTATATGGTAAGTTTAGCCTTTTCTACAAAATCGAGACAATCTTTTCCGAGACATGTAACTGTAGCACCACTATCAAGTAGTCCTTGAATAGGATGACCGTTTATTTCAATTGTAGAATATATGCGAGAATCAGAGCCTTCATAAATGCTAGCTGACGAAATTTCATACCGCGTTTGTTTTCTTTTCTTAAATCGTTCTCTTGTTTTTATTATATTTTCCGACGGTCCGAAAATTCTATCTCGCGCTTCCTGATATTCCTGCATACGAACATGAAATGGCTTTAATGGTCGATGTGGCTGTGTTGACTTTCCGCATTTAATATTTTCCAAAATCTGTATAGGTGTTGCTTGGCTATTGCTATTTATCAAAACTTTTAAAGGTGTTGCTGTTTCCTTATCATCTACTTGACTAGATGATTTAAGACCAGCTGATATTATTTTACTTTGGTTTATTGTTGATTGGTTTGGTGATTCTGGGTAGCAAGATTTTTGGAACGAGCCTCCAACCCAATTCGAGGTCCGTTCACACTCCTGTTTCCCTGACATGTTGGGCATGTAGGTGTGACCACATTTTCTAAACCACATTTGTAACAAAATCTTCTCCATTTTTCTTCTCTACATTCCATAAATGTATGCCCTTCAACTTTGCAGTTCCAGCAAATGAGCGTTCTTTCTTTGCCAATGGCATCTACCGATACTGGCTCTTCGATCGAAAGATTCTCAAACCCAATTTCGTTAACTTGACGAATTGGATATCTGGAATTAAACTGTCGCTGCGAGTTGAGTAGATTTTCGGCCCTCCGGCCTTCTCGCCTAAAGTGAGCTAAATCAGGAATGTTAACTGAGAACAGAAGTTGAGCCATAGATGTTTTTAAGTTGCCCTTCATAATTTTTACTAGATTCTGTTCGCTAATTGGTTCACGCTGTTGATTTCTAAGACTCAAAATAACGTTGCAAAAGTCGTCAAAAGTTTCGGTATTCAGCTGACGTCTATCCAATATTTTCCTCTGGATGTCAAAGTCGTCTTCATATTTGTGGAACTGCGACACCAATGCTTCTTCCAGTTCAGGCCATGTCGATAAGTTGTTCAATCTCCTTTGATTCCACAGCCATACCGATGCTGGTCCGCTTACTAAATCATGAAAAGATGCGATCACTTCATTCCAAGGACAACGATAAGATGCTTGTAAAGTTTTCACTTGGAACACGAAGTCTTCGACATTCGGAGTTTTATTAGTCCCGTCGAACTTTAATCCCCATTTATCAATTGGTTTGAATGAGCTACTCGACATTACTGACAAACTTGGTGGTGGTTGGTTCATTGGAGGTGGAAAATTTGTAAAGCGTTGTGCGTTATTGAACACTTGTGTTTGAGTCGTCTGACGTTGACTTCGACGATGGTGTCCACTGTATTGTTCTCTATGGTGAAATGGTTGCCTTGCATTCGGTAACTGAAACTGCGGTGGATGATCTTGATCGACGTTATTGGGTGGTGTATAGTTCAAACCTGAATATGGCGAAAACGCACTTATACTTTCCTGCACTAAGCGAGGTATCAAGTTTGTCAATCTTTCGTCTACCCTGCGCATGATTTCTGCTTGCATAAGTCCTGCCGCTGCAATTTCACGCTGCTGATCGTTTTCAGTCGCGGTTTGCTGACCGTTTAACATTCGAAAGGCGTTACGCACTCCTTGTGCTGTGATACTACTAAATGGTGGTGAAACTATCGTGTTCTGACCAATGCTGTCATTACTAAGCGCCGACTCATCTGGGGCTGAAAAACTGTCCATACCAGTAGTTGTCATAATTGTTGGTGGTATTCTCGGTACTGCTCCAGTACTCGCAGATGTGGTAGTATTTGTCGTGGTTGTGATAGTAGTCGATGTCGAACTAGTAGTCGTAGCCACACAATTGGCATCGTCGCTTAACCGTTGGCTTTCACCTCGAGTTAGGACCATTTTAAAAATGTTATCAATTGATAGAAATTTGAAATCGAACAAGAAATTTTATTTACCAGAACCTTTCAGTAAATTTCAAGTAGTCAGAAATTATTTGAACCAATTGGCTCCAAGAATTTAAAATTTCCCAAAAACTTTTAAAACTTGTTGTACAAGTTCCCTTAATTAAGCTATAAGTATGAAAAATGAGGTACTTACGTTAGGCCAGATGATGATGTTGCCAAAAGGATTGACATAAATCAACTTGGATTAACAGACCTTAATTTTTTTTTAGTGTAAAATCAAAAAGTTCTCAAAATTTCCAAATGTTTTCAGTTCCAAAGTAATTATATTGACTGAGTTAAGGAGGTATCGAGTTTGTGGTTTAATATAAAAAAAGAAAATGATAAAAGATGTTATGCCCCTATGCGATTTTTCGTCGAATTGGTTTATCATCACGATTTGCACTGTTTATTATTGATTTGAAAAACTAAATGTCGCAACAGGAAATCTAAAAACAAGACGTTTTCCTGGACTTACATTTAGCGTCTTCAGAAATATCGATGCCTTCACATTCGAAGCTTTTTAAAGTGTCCGATCACTGGACCAATAAGTCTTAGGAATGTGTTGAAATCGACTGTTGCTGTTTTACCGCATCGTTGCTAACAGACCTAGTGAAATGTCACAGGCTGCGACTAAACAAATAGGGTTTACCCAAAAATTAAAATTTATCTAAACAGTCAGACCGCTATGACGAACTAATCATAGGAACAACAACGATAAAAACCAAACGAAATATTGGTTTTCGTCTGAACTAGACATTAGTTTTCGTCGTTGCCCCACGTTGGGCGCCATTTATTATCTGTCATGAATCTTGGTTTATTCAAATTGGTTTCAAAAAACAAAAGTAACGGAAAGAGCTCGAGAATGTTGAAAAACATTCCTGCAATGAGACACTGTTCACCAAAGATATTATACACACAACTGACACACTGGCAACTTTTCAATTTGGGCACGGCTATGGCTCGCGGGGCTTGGGTGTATGTTCGTTGCAGTTGTGTGAATAACGAAACCATGACAAGAAAAAAAAATTTGTACCAGTGCAGATGTACCTAAAGACAAGGAAACTTCTTTTATCTTCTCATAGTAGACTAGGTGTACTGTCTACTTTACCCACCCCTATACCATGGTAACCAGTTCAGATTAGGGTTACCCCTTTTATACACCACCAACCGATACCTACCTTTGTTACTCCCTACTCAGCCATTACTCAAATAAAAATTTCCTCATTCCAAAAATTTCTGAAATTCAACATAAATTATAATTTTATTGCCCAATTCGGGACTTCATATTATGATGTACATTTTTATAATAATATAGTAAGAGAGCAGAAGAATTCTTAATATATAAACCATATAAATACAAATGTATGTTGTTTTATTCTTAATTTCTAACTAGTATTATGGTTAGTACGTGTTAATTCTATGTCCGTCTCTTAGGACTTATAATTTCAGAGATTTATTATAATTTCAGAATTTGACAACAATGGAAATCAAAGAGATGAATTCAGAAGTTTCCAAAAAATGCAAACATTCTTTAACTACAAATTTCGTAAACTATTATTCTAATAAAAGACGTTACGTCTTACAAAAACATAGTCGATCAAGTGAAGCTTGATCCACAGAGCAGGATTTTTTTTTTTTGATTAGGAGTACCAGATCTCCTAGGCCATGGTGGATAAAGAAAACTTTAACCCACAGGACAGGAATTTTTTTTGTCAGGAGTACCAGATCTCCTGGCTCTTTCGAGACTTTTCTACCCCCGCAGGATATCGTGAAAAAAGAATTTTATTTGTTGTTTAAGAGTTTGTTTCTCCTAGCTCGGACGAGACTTTGATAAATACCAGAAAAAGAAATTTGTTTGATAGAGGAGTTTACTTCTCCTTTGTCGGACGACTAATTAAATATTTAAAGAAAGATTTATTAAATGTTGTCAAAAACTCGACAGTCTACGACTTCTACACCACTACTTTCACCCACTTACGACCTTGGCAATGCAGATTCATCGTGATGTCTTCTTTTGGAAATAAGCCTCTGGTGTTGATACGGCTGCAGTAGATGTTCCAGGTGATGTTAAAGTTGTTGTTGTGGAAGTTGCTGCTGTTTTTGGTTGTATTGTTGTTGGTTATTGTTGGACGTGCTTCTATTTTCTTATAGTTGATCTTAGCTTGCTGTTGTAAATTTATGATTTGTTACAAGATGTTGTCGTTTTATTTGCGATCGTTGTTGATTATTGTTGTTTTTGTGATTGGTTTAGGCTATTGTCGCTGTATCAGTTTTATAACTTGTTGTTATCAACTTATGATAGGTTTGAGCCATTGTTGTTGTTTCTGTAATTGTTTTTTTTGTGTTTATGTTATCACATTGTTAAAAATTTATAATTTGTTTTAGACTATTGTTGTTATTAATTTATGATTAGTTTTAGACTATTGTTGTTATTAATTTCCAATTTGCTTTAGGCTATTGTTGTTGTTGTTGTACTTGTCGTTGTATTTGTACTTGTTGTTGTATTAATGTTATCACCTTTGGTTTTAGTCTGACATTGGTTTTCTCAATGTTTTTGTTTCTCTCTTTCTTAATGTTTGCCAATGTTGCAGACTTTCTTCCTACAAACTATTGGACGTGTTTCAAAGATTTGGATTTTAGTTAAACTCTGAATTTAATTTGAAAAAAAATTTAACTTTGTTGATTGTATGTAGTACATATATAGATGGTGTTGTATTAATGATGTTGCTTTGCCTTTGACGTTTAGGTTGGTTGATGTTATTGTTGCTGTTGTAATTGGACGATGAAGTAAATAAAATTTCCCAAATTTACTTTGTGTACGTTGCTGCTGTTAAATATTTCTTTATTTCACTTTTGACATTTTTTTCTACGACTTTCAATTGGCTTTTTCTTTCTTATGCATATATGTACTTCACTTCTTCCACGTATGTATATTATTTTCTTTTAAATTGTATTGAAAATGTAATTATCAGTGTTCTTTTTAAACCCGTAGTAGGTCATTTATTACATTTATTTTATAAATTATAGATTATGACGATTCTTTTTACACGTATATGTATATTTTATAATACAATTAGTCCACACACCATTATCAACTTAAGCAGCAGAAACCACTCTTATTTCCGTAGCACAAATAATTGCAGCTTGGCGTTGGAATTGGGAAAGTCTCTATTATCTTCACACGACCAGTCCCTGCCACGTTCACCATCAAAAAGGAAGGAAACCGCCCTCGCGTCAGTTACAGCTTGCTTTCGACTTTTTGTCAATTCTTTGACCGCAACCTACTTCACATTTAGGGTGTTGCCACATTACAAGCCACAGGGTTGTAATTGATGTATACCAGTGATCAGTTTCGGCTGGTAGTAAAATCTGGCAAATCCTTAGGGTCCGTTCACTCAGAACGGTACAAACTGACACGAATGAACGAAAATAAAATGTCTGTTGTTGCTGCTTACAATTACAACACATCTACTGCTACCATGTGTTTGTTGGCACTGGCTACGAATGTGTTGCCGTATCGCATTTTTTCACCCATTACAGCAAATGTTGCCACATTGCGTAGTATTAAGTGAGGATCGTTTTATTTGGAAAGCCGTAAGTGGCGATAGCTTAACGGAATAAACAAACACCTTATTGATTCTGATCACTACCTGGTAGCAGCAAACGTTCGCACAAAAATGAGTAGAGCGAAAATCGTGCGAAACCAGACGCAGGTGAAGCTGGACATCGGAAAGCTGCAATTACCAGAGATAGCCACAGCCTACTCAAGGAAGCTCTCGCAACTTTTGGCACAGAACCCACCCCTCCCGATAACGATCCTGAAGCACAGTGGAAACCCATTTCCGACTCTATAAAAGCTACCGCAACAACCGCACTTGGTTTTGAAAAACCGCTTCGCGACAAACCATGGTACGATGAAGAGTGTCGCATTGCAAATGATGAAAATAACGCTGTACGCATGGCAATGCTTCAGTCAATTGCAACGCGAGCCGTCTCTTTAGGCGTAAGAAGCGGCAGTGGAGAAAGCGCGAGAATGAGAAAATTGAGTCACACAGAAGGAAGAACGAAGCCCGAAAATTCTACCGAAAGGTGAAAAACGGAACTAATGGACATGGTTCAGGGCCCCTTCTGTAAGGACAGGGATGGAAATATCATCGCAGATCTGCAGAGTGTGTTGGGGAGAGATCATTTCTCTGCGCTTTTGGTACCTGAACAATAAAGCCGCAGGAGCCGATGGATTACCGGCGGAGCTGTGTAAGGCTGGCGGCGATGAGCTGATAAGGTGCATGCATCAGCTCATTAGGAAAATTGGGTTAGAAGAATGCATGCCCGGCGATTGGAGTCTCAGTGTACTATGTCCCATATTTGGGGAAGGTGACCCGGGTCTCTGTGCCGGCCTTTTATCCATGGCATATAAGGTTCTGTCGGGCATAATGTGCGAAAGACTAAACCCGATCATCGCTGACCTGATTGGACCATACCAGTGTGGCTTTGGGTCTAGAAAATCGACAACCGACCAGATTTTCACGCTACGCCAAATCCTGGAGAAGACCCACGAAAAACAAATCGACACCTATCATCTATTTGTCGATTATAAGGCGGCCTTCGATAGCCCGATACAGGGGAAACTCTATGAAGCAATGTCTGAGCTAGGTATTCCTGCAAAACTCATGCGCCTTTGCAGGATGACCCTGACGAACACCAAATCCGCAGTCAAAGTTGGTAAGGATCTTACCGAACCTTTCGAAACTAAGCGAGGTCTGAGACAAGGTGACACCCTATCGTGCGATCTCTTTAACAACTTAATAGAGATTATTATGAGAAAAGCTGCTGTCAACATGAATTTATATACCTCGAATCTGTCGTAAACGAAGACGACAACGTCAGCCTTGAGATCAAGCGGAGAATTGTGCTTGCGAATAGATGTTATTTTGGGCTAGGCAAGCACTTCAGAGATAAAGCCCTCTCTCGAGTGGCAATACAACCTGTCTTGCTTTATGGCGCAGAATCCTGGGTCTTATCGCAAGCAGACGAGTCATCTGTAGGAGTCTTCGGGGGAAAAATACTCCGGAAAATGTATGGCTCTATAGTGCACAACGGCGAGTATTGGCGGCGCATGGACCATGAGCTGTATGAGCTTTATCCTGACATTGACATAGTTAAGCGGATCAAGATAACGCGATTGTGCTGGCTATAAATCTGAAAATATTTGTTCGCAGATACGTTGAGGGAAATAACAATAAACACTTCAATGAAATCTTCTTTATTTCAGGATATATTGTACCATCCAGATTTTTCCAGAATTCTATATTGATAAAATTATCCGGGAAATCTAATTCACTTCGAAGTATAATAAGTTCTGTTTGGATTGGAAATTCGTACTTTAATATATCGCATTTAAAAGGGCTTTCAAAAATATCCAGTAAATGCTGAATATTTTCAAAGTCATTAAAGTTATTAAAAAGCGTTTCTAATATTTCCAAAAGTTCAAACTTTTTCAAGATTTGCTCCTTGTGGTAAATAACAGAAGTTTGCGGAAAGTCCGAAAAGTCTTCAGAATTAATTTGAGCTGCAAGTAAAAAAAGCTGAGTTTTAAAATCTGAAAGAATTTTAAACATATCAGAAATATTATTATCTTTTCCCTGCAGCTTCAAATTCAACTCATTCAACATGTTACAAATGTCTGTTAAAAACGCCATGTCTAAAATAAATTGATAATCTTTGAAATATTCTTTTTCGGTTATTTCGATATTTTCAGCTTCTAAAAATTCAAATACTTCATTTCTAAGCTCAAACAATCTATTAATACTGTTACCTCGGCTTAACCAACGTACCTCAGTAAATATTAATAGATCGTGGTGAGAAGCATTTGAATTTTTTAGAAATGTCACAAATTTTCTAGAGTCAGTGAGTTATGGCCGCCCATTATTATATTAATTATCCGCTCAGTAGCCTTCATGACCGGATGCTTGGATATAAATTTAGAAGCAAGAGCAGCCTGGTGTGTTATACAATGCAAGGTATAAACCTCAATTTAATTTTTTTTAATTTGGCCTACAAATCCATCACGTTTGCCTGTCATAGTGTTCGCACCATCCGTACAAACTCGGGCTAATTTATTAGAATCAACAACGGAAAGAAGTTTTTCGTTGACGACATCGAACAATAATTTGCCGGTTACATTGCCATAAAATGTTTCAACAGAATATATTGACTCGAAAACATTGTAATCTGAATCAACGCATCGAATGCAGAATACAAGTTGACAAAGGTCATTAATATCGGTGCTCTCATCAATACAGAATGAAAAAAATTCGCAATTTTTTAATTTTTCCCTTAATGCCGATTCCACAATAGCACCCAAATAAAGAGAACGCCGGGTTATACTTTTCAATAAAATTAGGTTTATTATGAAGTTTTCCAAAAACTTTACTCAATATATTTTTGACAAATGGCCCATCTGAAAATGGCCTTCCGTTTTTTACAATATCTAAACTTATTATGTTAGATAAACCCATTTTTAAATACTCCTCCACCATATCTTCATCATTTTCTTTAGATTGATTTACCCATTCCTTCAACTTTTCAATAAAAATTTTCTTATAAATTTTAAATGGTTTTTCTTTTTCTTCCCCCTGCAAATAATTCATGTCTTTGTGAACATCTTCAAAATGTTGTTTTAAATTATATTTCTTAGTTTTTTAAATGTCTTTCTTATGACAAATAAGACATTGCATGTCATCCAAAGCATTTTTTAACATAAAATACTTTTCGGCTGACATCATTAATAAATATATCGCTATAATTTCAATTTATGTGTTCACTGACAGCAGTCTCGATGACGATTAAACTGTAAAATAAGACACAGACGTTCTGCAAGTGTAGTTTGTCTCTCCCACTCAACATGCTGATTTCCTATTGGTTGATTGACGATCAAACAAAAGAGCGTAAGTATACGTGTGAGTTTAATTTGCTGATATCAGCCACTACTGGGCATCTCTGCTCTAGGTTCAGTCCATAGAATAATACATACATAGATAAACTTGTTCTCTAATCTGACGTTTCATTTCACACTCTTCGTCGTAGGTTTGTGGAAATGATAGCAATTAAATTTAAAATTACCTTACACCAGTTGGAGTTACAAAATATGTTCACTTAACTTTTTCATATCGTTTTAGTGTAGAACTGAAAAATTTAAATGTATTTTGCACTTTTTTGTTGACTTTTATCGTTGGTATACATTTGTATTGTATTTAACACAACTAGTTTGCCACAAAAACACGAAATTCGGTTGTTGTTCCTTTGTTGATCGCTGTATACTATTGCCACTATCTGGTATTATTGAACCCATATTTTCCACCATCCAATGTTTACTTTCCATCGTACCTATGACGTTTATTATATTGAGCGAATAAAAGCTTCTATGGTATGTATTATTCTATGGTTCAGTCGTGTTAGTGAACGAATAGCCACAATCCGCATAAAAGCGGAACATTTGTATATTTCCCTAATTTGTGTGCATGCCCCGACAGAAGAGAAAGATAATGATATCAGAGACATATTCTACGAGCGCCTAGAGAAAAGTATGACCGCTGCCCTGGCCATGACTTAAAGATTGTCCTAGGAGATGTTAATGCTAAAGTAGGCAGGGACAATGTGTTTCATCCAACTATTGGCAATTTTAGTCTACATGCTGATAGTTCCGACAACGGTATGAGACTGATTGACTTTGCCTCGGAAAAAAAACATGGTCATTAGTAGTACAAGATTCCAACATAAAGACATCCACACGGCTACTTGGGTATCCCCTGATCAAAGAACGAAGAAACAAATTGATCACGTGGTAATTGATGGAAGGCACTCATCCAGTGTAACGGACGTACGAGTGATCAGAGGAGCTAACATCGATTCTGAGCACTACCTGTTAGTAGTAAAGGTTCGCACAACATTAAGTAGAGCGAAAAGCGTACGAAACCAGACGCAGAGGAAGCTGGACATCGGAAAGCTGCAACGACCAGACGTAGCCACATCCTACTCAAGGAAGCTCTCGCAACTTTTGGCACAGAACCCCCTCCCGATAACGATCCGAAAGCGCAGTGGAAACCCATTTCCGACTCTATAAATACTGCCGCAACAACCGTACTTGGTTTTGAAAAACCGCTTCGCAACAAACGAGCTGCGACTGAGCGGTATAGGGAAAAAAGAAAGGAGGTAAACCGTCTCTTTAGGCGTAAGCGCGAGAGTGGGAAAATTGAGACATACGGAAAGAAGAACGAAGCCCTAAAATTCTACCAAAATGTCAAAAACGGGACTAGTGGACATGGTTCAGGGCCCCCCTCTGTAAAGACAAAGACGGAAATCTAGTCACAGATGTGCAGAGCATGTTGGGAATATGGAGGGATCATTTCTCCGTACTACTGGTATCTGAGATATCCAATGGCGATGGGACAATCGATCACAATTTGGTCGACGACGTCGATTGCCCCCATTCTAACCAAGACGAGATCAGAACAGCTATTGCCCGGCTTAAGAACAACGAAGCCGCAGGAGCCGATGGATTACCGGAGGAGCTGTTTAAGGCTGGCGGCGATGAGCTGATAAGGTGCATGCTTCAGCTCATTAGCAAAATTTGGTTAGATGAATGCATGCCCGGCGATTGGAGTCTCAGTGTACTATGTCCCATATTTAAAACAGGTGACCCGAGTATCTGTGCCAACTACCGTGGAATAAGCCTTTTATCCATAGCATATAAGGTTCAATCAAGTATAATGTGCGAAAGACTAAAACCAATTATCGCTGACCTGATTGGACCATACCAGTGTGGCTTTAGGCCTGGAAAATCGACAACTGAGCAGATTTTCACGATACGCCAAATCCTGGAGAAGACACACGAAAAACAAATCGACACCTATCATCTATTTATCGATTATAAAGCGGCCTTTGATAGTCCGATACGGGAGAAACTCTATGAAGCAATGTCTGAGCTTGGTATTCCTGCAAAACTCATACGCCTTTGCAGGAAAGTTGGTAAGGATCTTACCGAACCTTTCGAAACTAAGCAAGGTCTCAGGCAAGGCGACACCCTATCGTGCGATCTCTTTAACATCTTAATGGAGATCATTATGAGAAAAGCTGCAGTCAACATGAATAAAACCATTAGCAGCAAAAGTCACATGCTGCTCGAGTATGCTGATGATATAGATATCATTGGGCGCACAATTAGAGAAGTTACTGCGGTTTTTTCGAGAATTGAGAAGGAGTCATGAAAAGTGGGTCTGACGGTAAATGAGGACAAGACAAAATTAATGGTTTCAACGAACAGGGCCTCCACGCGATTGGACCAAAGCGTGAACGTTGATAAGCGTTATAACTTCGAGGTAGTGGACGAATTTATATACCTCGGATCTGCCGTAAACAAAAGTTTAATTTGCTGATATCAGCCACTACTGGGCATCTCTGCTCTAGGTTCAGTCCATAGAATAATACATACATAGATAAACTTGTTCTCTAATCTGACGTTTCATTTCACACTCTTCGTCGTAGGTTTGTGGAAATGATAGCAATTAAATTTAAAATTACCTTACACCAGGTGGAGTTACAAAATATGTTCACTTAACTTTTTCATATCGTTTTAGTGTAGAACTGAAAAATTTAAATGTATTTTGCACTTTTTTGTTGACTTTTATCGTTGGTATACATTTGTATTGTATTTAACACAACTAGTTTGCCACAAAAACACGAAATTCGGTTGTTGTTCCTTTGTTGATCGCTGTATACTATTGCCACTATCTGGTATTATTGAACCCATATTTTCCACCATCCAATGTTTACTTTCCATCGTACCTATGACGTTTATTATATTGAGCGAATAAAAGCTTCTATGGTATGTATTATTCTATGGTTCAGTCGTGTTAGTGAACGAATAGCCACAATCCGCATAAAAGCGGAACATTTTTATATTTCCCTAATTTGTGTGCATGCCCCGACAGAAGAGAAAGATAATGATATCAGAGACATATTCTACGAGCGCCTAGAGAAAAGTATGACCGCTGCCCTGGCCATGACTTAAAGATTGTCCTAGGAGATGTTAATGCTAAAGTAGGCAGGGACAATGTGTTTCATCCAACTATTGGCAATTTTAGTCTACATGCTGATAGTTCCGACAACGGTATGAGACTGATTGACTTTGCCTCGGAAAAAAAACATGGTCATTAGTAGTACAAGATTCCAACATAAAGACATCCACACGGCTACTTGGGTATCCCCTGATCAAAGAACGAAGAAACAAATTGATCACGTGGTAATTGATGGAAGGCACTCATCCAGTGTAACGGACGTACGAGTGATCAGAGGAGCTAACATCGATTCTGAGCACTACCTGTTAGTAGTAAAGGTTCGCACAACATTAAGTAGAGCGAAAAGCGTACGAAACCAGACGCAGAGGAAGCTGGACATCGGAAAGCTGCAACGACCAGACGTAGCCACATCCTACTCAAGGAAGCTCTCGCAACTTTTGGCACAGAACCCCCTCCCGATAACGATCCGAAAGCGCAGTGGAAACCCATTTCCGACTCTATAAATACTGCCGCAACAACCGTACTTGGTTTTGAAAAACCGCTTCGCAACAAACGAGCTGCGACTGAGCGGTATAGGGAAAAAAGAAAGGAGGTAAACCGTCTCTTTAGGCGTAAGCGCGAGAGTGGGAAAATTGAGACATACGGAAAGAAGAACGAAGCCCTAAAATTCTACCAAAATGTCAAAAACGGGACTAGTGGACATGGTTCAGGGCCCCCCTCTGTAAAGACAAAGACGGAAATCTAGTCACAGATGTGCAGAGCATGTTGGGAATATGGAGGGATCATTTCTCCGTACTACTGGTATCTGAGATATCCAATGGCGATGGGACAATCGATCACAATTTGGTCGACGACGTCGATTGCCCCCATTCTAACCAAGACGAGATCAGAACAGCTATTGCCCGGCTTAAGAACAACGAAGCCGCAGGAGCCGATGGATTACCGGAGGAGCTGTTTAAGGCTGGCGGCGATGAGCTGATAAGGTGCATGCTTCAGCTCATTAGCAAAATTTGGTTAGATGAATGCATGCCCGGCGATTGGAGTCTCAGTGTACTATGTCCCATATTTAAAACAGGTGACCCGAGTATCTGTGCCAACTACCGTGGAATAAGCCTTTTATCCATAGCATATAAGGTTCAATCAAGTATAATGTGCGAAAGACTAAAACCAATTATCGCTGACCTGATTGGACCATACCAGTGTGGCTTTAGGCCTGGAAAATCGACAACTGAGCAGATTTTCACGATACGCCAAATCCTGGAGAAGACACACGAAAAACAAATCGACACCTATCATCTATTTATCGATTATAAAGCGGCCTTTGATAGTCCGATACGGGAGAAACTCTATGAAGCAATGTCTGAGCTTGGTATTCCTGCAAAACTCATACGCCTTTGCAGGAAAGTTGGTAAGGATCTTACCGAACCTTTCGAAACTAAGCGAGGTCTCAGGCAAGGCGACACCCTATCGTGCGATCTCTTTAACATCTTAATGGAGATCATTATGAGAAAAGCTGCAGTCAACATGAATAAAACCATTAGCAGCAAAAGTCACATGCTGCTCGAGTATGCTGATGATATAGATATCATTGGGCGCACAATTAGAGAAGTTACTGCGGTTTTTTCGAGAATTGAGAAGGAGTCATGAAAAGTGGGTCTGACGGTAAATGAGGACAAGACAAAATTAATGGTTTCAACGAACAGGGCCTCCACGCGATTGGACCAAAGCGTGAACGTTGATAAGCGTTATAACTTCGAGGTAGTGGACGAATTTATATACCTCGGATCTGCCGTAAACAAAAACAACAACGTCAGCCTTGAGATCAAGCGGAGAATTGTGCTTGCGAATAGATGTTATTTTGGGCTAAGCATGCACTTTAGAGATAAAACCCTCTCTCGAGTAATAAAAGTCCTATCGCAAGCAGACGAAACATCTGTAGGGGTCTTCGGGGGAAAAATACTCCGAAAATGTATGGCCCTATAGTGCACAACGGCGAGTGTCGGCGGCGCATGGACCATGAGCTGTATGAGCTTTATCCTGACATTGACATAGGTAAGCGAATCAAGATAACGCGATTGCGCTGACTAAGCCATGTCAGTGGAATGGATGAAGACGAGCCAGCACGAAGGGTTTTCGAAACCGAACTCGAAGGCGAAAAATAGGAAGACCAAGACTCCGCTGGAAGGATCAGGTTGACGAATCCCTGCGTACACTTAGTATTTCCATCTGGGGAGATAGGGCAAAAGATCGAACTGGTTGGCCAAATATGTTATCTTGGTTTTGTAAGGTCCCTGACCCCTCGGGGTTGTTCGTGACCGGATAAGTAAGTAAGTTTAACGTTTTGGTTACTAGGAATCTAGCGATAATCGCTAGCTTGTAACGAAAACATGCCTATAGTTAAAATTAAGTTACAGAAAGTATGAAGTTCCCACATCATTACTTAAAAATGTCGGAACACTTGCCGAATATACCTGTGAAACAGCGGAAGACTGGTCGTACATATTTAACTAAATAATTTACTCTATCCACATTAAAATGCAAGCAACTGAAAACGAATTACTTTCCAAAAGCTAGTTCATCATAAATTTAAAAACTAATTCTAAGCTTTTTACACTATACGCATATGTATTTATATATATACATATTTATATTCCTTTTAAGGAAAAATAAATGATAATCGAATGTGTTTCATAAATAAAATGCTTTTTATTTCGATATTCTTATAATTTAGCGGATTTTCGATAAATTTTCCCGCTAAATAATTTTTTTTTTTATTTTACAGAAAATACTTGGCAACACTTGTGCGGACCACTCTTAGAGCAAAGTAAGTAATGACGTAGTTATACGTATATAAAAATGAGATAGCAAGAGAGCAACGAAAATTGTGTGAACTTGTGTAGCGTATGTACGATCATAATAATGTATGTATGGATATGTGTCTGTTGATTTGCATTCTCTTTGTTTTTTGTGGGAATAAAACAAAAACTATTACGCAAGAAAATAATGACACATGTACTTGTACTGGCCTTTAAATAATTTTAAGTATTAATATTATTTAAATGTAACGTCATCATATGATTGAACACTGTTTTTTTATTTTCCATGTAATATTTACTAATGTGTTCATAGGAATCGAACAGGTACAGTGTAACAAAAAGATGTTAACACATCGCCCGTGAGTTCGAACACTGATTGGATTTTTTTTTAATAATTTACTCTTTTGCATCATTGAGTATTGCTCAATGATTTAAGTTTATTTTTCTTTGCTTTTGTTAATTTTTGACAGCTTTTACGATAAACTATAAAAATTAGAGAAGACAATGATTTGTTCGTAATTCAATTCATAAGGTAATTCCAACTGAACTAGCTACAAACAAGGTAATTCGCTCTCAAAAATTTGTATGGTGAATTACGTAATTCGGTTTATAATTGACGATTAAATTACGAATGAGAGAGCGAATGGCGTCGCAAGATCAGCAGAAGTGAATACTAATACTGGGTGTCTGCTACGCCCTGTTTCTAAACTTGCTGTATTGGACGTTCAAGATTGTGGTGAAGTGGTCCACATGGAGTCCATTCACGGGGCGGGGATGTTGATAATGCAGATTCCTCTCATCCCTAATTCATCATTCAGGATCTCATTCCTGAACAGCTGTTTTCAATATGGCCAACATTTAAATTATTGTAACCAACAAGGTGATATAGTAACTGAATGAACAAATGAGTGAACATAGTTGTAATTTTTCGTATTAAAAAGGGGGAGAAATTCTCTCTCACACTATATGACGACGGTGAACTTCTGGTTTGTTTGAATTTCGTACTAATGTTGTTGGTAGTGCAAACGGTTATAGAATTGAACTATTTACAATCGCATATGTAGGGAAATGTTGTGATAGCGGAAATGTATGGCTAAAGAGTGTTTAAGTTACCGGTAGCCAGACAACAACTTAAAGTAATCAAGTGCTTAAAAAAAGTTGAAATTGAAGACCATTTAAGCTTTTTATCGAGTGAAATTAATTCAAATAACATCTGAAAATTTAGTTGTACTTTAAGTGCTCTGGTAGAATTTTGACTTAAAGAGACGGTCGAGTGAAGAAGTACGTCTGTGCATATCCGTCCAACCACCTTAATGGAAAAAACCTGCGGTCACGGAAAATTAAAGATATCGAGGATATATCAGAGGTATCAGAACCCTGAATATTTAAGAAGAGCGCCGCAGGTTTTTATTAAGGTAAAAAAAAGTAGATTTCGATTGGTGACAAAATTATATTGAAAGGTAGTTAAAGTGCTTCCATCTGCTGTCCAGTAGAGATACTTGATTATTAGATCCACAAACATATCTGGAAGATTAAATAGATTCCATTAGTTGAAGGCGAAGGCAATATTATTGCATACTTTCGGGGACACATTCTCCATTTCAGTGAAAGGGAAGAGGCGACTGGTTATTTTATTGACGTTAACGTTATCTCCAATTTTCGGTCGTTATTCTCGCCCTAATAGACAAGCAATAACAAGTGTAGTGCAAACATTTTAGTCTACATATTCATTGTGTGATGCTGCCGTGCCAGTGAGACAACGGGTTGGTCGAAGTGACGAAAATATCGCTGCCGTTCAGGCGTCCGTAGCAAACAATGCAAAACAGTCGATTCCACGGCGTTCTCAAGCTAACTCAAGAATTGAAACCGATGGACAATTTGACGCGACGTACGTACTACGATTGGGCTCTGGAGAAGATGCGCCAAGATGATGAATTTCATCGCAAAATTATCGTCAGTGACGAAGCTCATTTTTGGCTCAATGGTTTCGTCAATAAGCAAAATATGCGTTATTTGTTTGGTGAAAATCCACATGTGCTTCATGAATCACCACTTCATCTACAAAAAATAACTATTTTGTGCGGTTTGCATGCCGGCGGCGTCATTGGACCAAATTTTGTCGACGATAATAACGATCGTCACGTTACTGTGAATGGTTATCGTTATCGCGCCATGATTACCGATTATTTTTATTTTTGGCTCGAATTGGAAAACATGAACTTGGACGACATGTGGTTTCAACAGGATGGTGCCACAAGCCATACAGCACACGTTACAATTGATTTATTGAAGACTAAGTTTGGTGTTATCTCAAGAAATGGACCAGTCAATTGGTCGCCTCGTTCGTGCGGTTTAACGCCTCTAGACTTTTTTCTTTGGGGCTACGTGAAATCATTGGTCTATGCCAACAAGCCGACAACGTTGGAAAAACTCAGAGCTAACATTAAATGCGAAATAGCGGCCTTTACATTTCCAAGACGTCCGGTTTATCAACATGTGGTGATGCCGTTCGGACTTTGCAATGCGGTACAGAGCCATATTAACCTGCTAAAACGAGTAGCTGAATTTCTAGCAAGAGCAAATCTTGCAGTAGGATTAAAAAAATCCAAATTCTGATTTAACTATTTAGGATTTATGGTCGGAGGAGGTGTAATGAAACCTGATGCTCTGAAAGTCGAAGCCATAAGGCAAATACCAATGCCCAAATGTGTCCGAGAGGTGAGAATTTTTTTTTCGCTACAATTTCGCATCGTGTCAGTGGACGAGTGTTTTTTTCTGACAACAAGCACTGTTTTTCTCAATCAGTCAGAGGTAAGAGGATAATTTTACCACGATTTCGTAGCCTGATTTGACAATTCTATATTAATGCAATACGTCTTTGGAATGCTCTTTCTCATAACCAACAATCTGTGGCGGCGCCATATCGCCGCTAATAACACCAACGGCTCCCTCTAGTAGCAACAGCTACCACCCGAATGGATTGTCCGATCCCCATCACCTGCAACTAATGCACCCTGGTGTGTTGAAAAAGGTAAACAACGACAGACACAACCCTTGTATACTATCAAACCGGCAAATTTCCATGACACATACCAGCACAACATTCGTAAACGTTTAGCCGAAAAATGCAATGGCGAGTTTTCGAGACAAATACTTTCAAAAAATTTCATCATTCTCGAAGACGCCATTGCAAAATCCAGTCGTAAAACCGCAAGTCAGAAAATCTTATTGGAGTTGTGAAATTCAGGATAACCTCGTTGCCAAAGAAATCTCTAGGAGTTTTTACAAGACCATTTGTCTTACAAAGACTAATAATCGTTGCAAAATTCATCGCATATTTAGTGCCCAATAAATTGGCATATTTTCCTGCAAAGCATAATCGGTAAGTCGGCAGCATTACAGGAAAACATTATAACTCATTGGTTATTTTTCCCCGGCAGTACCGAGACAACACCACATTGTGGAATACCACAGATTTTTGCGTTTCAAACGCATTGCGTAGCGCTAAATCCTTTGCGCCTCCAACCCATTGTGTAACATCAAAACCTTTTGCGCCTCAAACACATTGTGGCACACCACATCTTGTTGCGCATAGAAACATCTCGTGAGACACCAAAAGCCACACCAAACATCCACCAGTCGTGAAACACCAGGAGTGTGTACGACGCAATTTGCCACCACCATCTGCGGCATACGGCAAGTTGTGGGCCACAGGCGTACGACCGCGGTAAGAGTTGGGAACCCCCCTTCAGACCCGCGCAACTATTCCCTCAAGCCCGTACACAGGAGGTTTCTCCGATAGGGAAGCGTAAGGGTCCAGGCAGGGTTCCAGCTTCTCATCGCTGTATAGCGTTGGTCTGCTGCCCACAGTCTTGCGTACACTGCATCGGCAAGCAAGCAACTGGTGTTCACGAGTGGTTGATTTTAGTGTTCAGGCAACCCATAGTGTCTCAATTGACCAGTCCCTAACGGTCAAGCTAACCATTTGTGTCCCGTTTGGCAATTTTTGAGTGCACAAGTGTCGTCACAACCATCAAACCTTGCAACAACAGCGTCTACAGTAACAGCAGTGTTCACATCGACCTCATCCGCTGTCAACCGTAACCAGCATCTCCATACCGTGGTTAGAATTTGCTCCCACGTCAGCAGCAGCATCAACGTGCATAATCCCGTCTGTACACCCGCAGTCACCGCAGTAACATCAGTAGTTTTGGTCCAGTGCGTCAGCAGCGACATCAGCAGCGCCACCAGCAGCTGTCAGCAGCGAAAAGGTCAGCAGCACTGCAAGTAAGCCAACCTCCACGAAACATCCACCGAGGGACGTAAGGGTAAGTCCGTTTTGATCCTTTTAATTGACGGACCGAACAGAAACCACCCTAGTGGTAGAAGAGTAGCCAGGAATAGATCCAATTGCTGCGCATACGGCGCGAGAAACAGACTCCACCATCTATGAGTCTTAGATTTAAGTTTGAATAGTAAGAAATCTAAAAACTAATAGTAATTAAGAAAGTGTCTTTGAAAAAGTGAAGTGATATTGATTTGTGAATTGTTAAGAACTCCATATAATTTTGTGTAGAATCGAAATTCTACAAAGGAGTATTTTGGTTTGGCCAGCGAGCGAACAGAGAGACGTCTTAAGGATTCTGGAATAGAAATGCAGGATTTTTAAGACTCGTTCGTTTTGGATATCCAGATTGTGGATACATCGCTGCCAAAGTAAAATTTAAGAGAGAAAAATAGTTTTGAATAATGAACATTTGAAGTGCAGTTAAGCTCATGTAGTAATTATTGAACATGAGATTAACAGTGCACATCAGCTAAGAAGCAAGTGAATTGTAATTAGCAGCTTCACTGCTTTACTTGCCATTTTATTAAGCCAAATTTTAAATTCACAAATGATTGTTCACCTTAGGTAGGAACACATTGACCTTGGACAGACATTTTATTGTTTAATATATTGAAATTTTTATTATATTTGAATCGGTTTATTGGAATTTTTGGCTCCGCGAAGCATATAATATTATCCGTATAAACGGATAATAACCGTGAGTTTGTGTCTTTTCATATCACCATCGCTTGGTGAGAAACCTCGGGGTTTCCAGCGCGAATCGGTTTCGTCCACTCTCGATTTCGAGTTACGATTAGGTCATAACCGGTTAGGTTACGGATAAGTCTAGTTTTTGTGACATCTAGGGTGAAAATTCTAGCACAAGTTGCTAGTGAACGGGTTGCCATCGAGCACGCCTGATCGTTTTGTTTTCTCTCCTAAACGAGTTAAAGTCATAGTAAATAATTAAATGAGTTTGTAGATATCAAGATAAGTTTGTTGAGTTTAAGATAAATTTGGTAGATATTAAGAATTGTTAGCTAAATACGGTACCCCGTGGTGATTATTGTGACATAATGTGTACAAAATGGTACCATACATTTAGTGCTTTCTTGGTTTTTGTCCATGTGCTTCGCCCATGGGGCATCCTATCTAGTCTTGTTGACTAATGGTTAAGTTATTTAAGATTGAACAACCTTTATTACGAATTGTAAGTGAGAACTTAAGGAAGTTTTGAAGGCTGGCTGAACAGCAAATAAAAATTATAACGTTTTGTGAATATTGAGAGTATGATTATGTCTGGATAGACGGTCAGGGATCAAGGTATGGTATGAGAGGGTAGGGGTTTTCTACAACCCAAATTTGGGACGCTGCAGACGCAAGCAGTGTCATGGGGAAGTAGACGAAAACTTCCAGTGGGTGGGTCCAGTCGGCCACAACATCTGTCGACTATAAATACGCGCGATGGCAGTTAAGCCATCGATAACTCCCCGGCAATATGTATACGTGTTTTGTTTTATTGTAAATTGCATTTATATTCTTTTTGTTCATGTTGACAATTATTCGGGCCCTTCTTTTCTTTTATTTTTTGTGTTTATGTCGAAAGTTATTTTGTGCATGTAAGACTCGGTGTGTATTTAGTGTCACGACCGTCTGTTCCGTTCTGATTCTTCAGGAAGATCCCCCCCGTCCGGCGAGTTACAAGCCCAGCATACGCATGGCACACCGAGCGATCTGAGAATCGGAACATGATCTCGCAAGACTAAAAATAGCAGTCGGTAGAGTAAGGTTTATTTTGGGATTCATTGTCATTTTGACGTTGATATCTGTCACCATTAGCGATGAGCATTGCTCTTGTTCGTGAGTGCTGTGAATGTTGATCCCCTTTTTTTTCTTTTACGTTATGACAAAATGGCACCCAACGTGAGGTCCGACAGGTTCACACTGTGAATTAGATAGATTATCCACGTTGTTGCTTAGTGTGCAATTTGTACTTTAAATCTTACATATTTACGTTATGACAAATCTAACAGCAATGCAATGAGTTTTAAGAAATTTCTTTTTAATTATTTTGCTTCCAAATAAATTTCTTTTTGTTTTTCTTTTATATTATTCTTTTATATTGTCATAAATTTTAATATTTACTTTTTCTTTTTTGTAATTTATTATGATGATCTTTGTTTATTATGATTTTTAGTCCTTGATTAAATTTTTTGACTGTATGTCTAAATATTAATTGTATGTATATGTTCTAAATTATGTATGTCTTGAAATCATTAATTAAACATGTATTTATATTCGGCGACCTTATTTTAATGTACACATTAAATAATCCTGCACTTTAATTATAAGACTTTGTCTTGTTGTGTAGGATATAAACAAATAAATAAATCAAATAAATAAATACAAATGTATTCCAAGAATAAAAGTAAAAAGTATTCATAAAACCGCCCTTTCCAACAAACCGGGGGTTTGATTGTTTCAAAAAGGAGGTGCAACCGGTTTATGTGAATTTAAAACTCGGTTTTAACCTGTTATATAAATATAACCTTCATTTTTTATTATAAAATAAAATGAATAAACTTTATTTTCCACAGAAAAAACAAATGTAGTTAAATTTAAAAATTTTTTTGAGATTCCTTAAAAAAGGCTCCATATACTATAATTTTAATATTTATTAAAAAAACTCTCATCTAACTTCACTTTTATATTGGCAACATTAAATAATTTTTACATTCTACAGAGAAATTTTCAATTATTTCAAGATAACATTATTTTGCAAGTTTTCTTTTGAAAATTTGCCATGTTTTTGCAATTTGCAAAAGAAATATCTTAATGTGTCACAATTTAAAATTCTTTGCATGTTTTCTTTCGAAAATGTCCTATATATTTGTATTTTGAAAAATAAATTTCTTAATTGACGATATTCACATTTTCTTTCGAAGTAATTCACATTGTGCAATGCAAACAGAAATTAATTCAACTCTGTCCGCTATTCATGTATGGCTAGAAGACAACAATCTTTCTGTTAATGCATGCAAAACCAAAGAACTATATTTTGGTTCTCAACAGGATCACAGCTCCAGTATATATATTAATGGTAGCGAGGTTCAATTTGTGGATGAAATGAAGTGCCTTGGTGTAATCCTTGATGCCAAACTTGAGTTTTCCAGCCATATTAAGTTTGTGTTCTCAAAAGTTTTGTTTACGTTGCGTCGTCTGTACTGTTCAAATCTATATTTACCTCATCACATTAAGAAACGAGTAGCATATACCTTACTATTAAAAAAAAAATAAATGGTTTCCCATTACATCCCATGAAGGGAATGGGGAGAACTTCTCACAATCACTGAGCTTACTATTATCTCATGTTAATTACTGTATTGAAGTTATATCTGCTACGTCTATAGGTAATCTTAAGAAAATTGAACGAATATTCAATTTGATTACTCGGTATAAATCTAAGTTATTTTAACAAACACATGTGAAAAACTATATAGGCGCAATCATTTAACGATCTAGACTACAAATACGCAAAACAGAAGTATATATTTTATACAATCTAACATTTCTCATTTTGACAGTCAGTAATTTGATTGTCAAAACCATATGGTTCTGACTAAAAGTTAACCAACCAACATTGTGGGTTAAATCATAGTTAAACAATAACTGAAAACACAATTCGATGTTTAACCATAATTTAACTAAGAAACGAAGATCAGCACTGACCTAAAAACTGACCATAAGACTGTTTTTTTTATTCCATTAAACTATCGCCACTTACCCCCGGTTTACACATGTAAGTAGAGTTTCGAAAAACTGAATTCACGCACACCTTTTCACTAATACAATCGCACTTCATCGACTTGCAGCCACTTGCAGCTCAAATGCCTTCAAAATTTGGAAGGCAGTAAATATTTGGCACTTGCAGCAACTGAAATGTCAAAACGATGATTTATTGGTATGTATTTGGTGAAATAATAACTGTAATAATTACTAATTTTGCGTACATTTGTTCAAAAAAATGAGAAAGCACAACGCAAAATATGTTGATGGTAATTAAAAATATGAATTTCATAAGTTTTAGAAAGTTTTAGAAGAAAAAAACATGTTAACACTGACTTTTTTCGAGATGTTGAATACATCTCAATACTGGAATTTCTCTAATTCGTGATGAACAGCTAATTTGGTGATGAATTTTTGGTGATGAATGTAGACACTACTAAGATTTGCTGGTGTTTTCAATAATTTTCGATGATAATACGTATTCTCAACTTGCAACACTTTACTTGCATGTGTAAACGGTGGGTTACGACTTTCCAAATAAAACGATCCACACTTAAAACTACGAAATCTGCCAACATTTGCTGTGAGAAAATGCGATACGGCAACAAGTTTGTAGCCAGTGCCAACAAATACATGGTAGTAGCAGATGTTGTTGTAGTTGTAAGCAGCAACAACAGACATTTTATTTTTGTTCATTCGTTTCAGTTGTCAAACTCTACACAAATATACACCAACAATACAAAAAAGTATAAAAACAAAATACATATGATTTTGACAAGTGAAGCGAAAAATGACAAGGACAACTGTTTAAACAACTATACCTGGTAGATAATTCTACCAAGTTCAATATGTATAACATTTACCGCGAGTTGTTGTGAACAATTTATTTCCGATTGGAAACAAAATTGGATTTAAAATCGAAAATAAAAATGGATCCTTAAAATTTAGAGATATCAAATATAAGGAGTTTTGCATTTGTAGCAATGCTACTTTATTGAATTTGTTCTTAATGTTAGAAACACGCTTACATTTTCGCCTACCAAAAAGAATAGAAAGTCCCTATCCGGAAATAGAAAACCTGATCTCGTAATGATAGTTACAGATATGTGTTCAGTGTAACAGCTGATGTAATCAGTGTTAACAGTGATGCATTTGGTGTTGCCATATTGCAGATCACTACAATCTCGGCCGACCTGACAATACAATCGACCTCGATTGTGTCTTCTTCGTCTGGTAATATCAGAAACTCGTGGATTATGTATTGATTTCTAAAATTTACCTACAATTGAATTAAGGCATATTAATATTTCTGTTGCCCACACCGCGATATGACGTCAAAATTAAATTATTATTCATCGGAAACTGCACTAGTGACTTCTTTATGCAGCTAATAGGGCACTTGGAACGCATCTACTGAATCATCTGGCTCGGCTATTGCTGCAGGAAAACTTTTCTTCTTCGGGCAGTTATGGTGAAAATCACCCACTTCAGCACAAACGAAACAAGAGTTGGGTGGACGCTTAGGCTTCGGGCACTGGCTTTCGTAGTGTCCAAATTGTGAACAATTGTAACTTCGGCATCGCTAACTTTTACAGCTGTGGATTTCTGTTTATTTGGGGCAGCAACGCTTAAGGGTTTCGAAATCGTGCCACGAATTTGTTGACGCCGCTGTTCATACTGATTCATCCGTCTGATCAGATCGTCCATACTGCTAGCCCCATATAGATACATAACGGCGTTACTAGTATCATGTATGCCGTCTACAATTATGTCCACCAGTTCTTCTTCGTCTATATCTGCTCTAGCGGCAATCGACTGCATCGAGACTACGTAGCTTAAACAGGTCTCATTGGGCTTAAGTGTACGTAGACGGAGTTCTCGATATGTGTCTTGCCACGACACAGTACGTTTGAACATTTTTACTAGCCTGGTCTTAAGGTTTTCATACGTCAGAAAGCCCGAATTGTCAATGTATTGTTTTGCTGTACCTCCTAACCGTCGGCGAATGCACACGTACTTTTCTTTATTATTGTACCCGCAAACATTCGAGTAGTCCTCGAATTGAATAAACCACTTCAATAGGTCGTAGTTGTCGTCACCAGTGAACATGGGTAAAGCTGCATCCAGTTCGGCTAAGTCAATTCGACGCACATTAGGGAAAGAGCGGTCACTTCCTTCAAGTTCGCGGATTTTCTGCTGTAATTTCAACATCTCCAGTCGAATTTGCAAGTTTTTCAACTCATTCTCGGCTGAGGTCGTATAAGACTGTAAATCAGCCGATGATGCAGGCGGCACATTAACAGCAGGCATAATGGCAACAGGAACGTTGACAGCAGATGACAAAACAGGCATATTAGCGGCAGGCATACGGATTGCCGAGGTATTGACGGCAGTTGGGGCAGCGAGAAAGTCGGCAGCACTTTCTTCGGTGGCAGATACGGGACCGGGCACACTGGCATCAAGCTCAACGATATCAGCTGGTACAGTAGGAAGATTAGTGGCCGATCTTTTTGCAACCATCACATTAGCCACATTAGATTGGTAAACTCATTTTTCTCACAATTTTCTGCAGCTGTTGATACCCTATCATATACATTTATTGTTCCTACTTCTGCAGGAGGGTTATCAAGAGCAGCGGCAGCTGAGGTTGATGTGTCAGTTTGAAGGACAACAGCTTCATCTTCCTCCTTGGTGATTGCATCGTATAGAAACCGAAGCTGGCCAGTGTGGCTGACTCGGGAAAGTCTACATCAGCTTCACTAAGGGCTGCACAAAGTGTTTGCCGACTCGGATGTAAGTCTATTTTATCTTCTCGATTTTTAATTTTTTTAATTTTCACGCTTACGTTTTCGCGTACCAAAAAGAATAATAGAAACATATGATCTCGTAATGATAGTTACAGATATGTGTTCAGTGTAACAGCTGATGTAATCAGTGTTAACAGTGATGCATTTGGTGTTGCCATATTGCAGATAACTACACATTAAATAAAATAATTTAAATAAACTTACAATTGTTAAGACTTTACAAATTTATATTTTTGATTTTCTCCTTGATAACATATTAAGTCACAAGAAACGATAACAAAATGTATCAATAGCTCATTCGCAATGGAAAATATTTTCCTCATTTCGTATTTACTTTTATTGACTATATTACAACCTCATGAGGTCAGACGTCTTACACATATTAATTAAACAAACAAATTAAACAAATTTCAACATATTCTTCCAACTGGCTCTATCCTTCGCCTTTTCTCGCCAGTTGGTAACGCCAAGGATACGGAGGGATTCTTCTGCCTGGTCTTTCCAGCGGAGTCTTGGTCGTCATCTTTTCCTGCTTCCATCGGGTACGTTATCAAACATCTTTCGCGCTGGCTCATCTTCATCCATTCTGATAACATAGCCTAGCCAACGCAATTGGCCTATTTTGATTCGCCTAGCTATATCCACGTCAGAATATAGATTATATAGCTCTGCGTTCCAGCGACGTCGGTACTCGTCGTTTTCCCTAACAGGATCATATATTTTACGGAGAATTTTTCTCTCGAAAACTCCCAGGTGTTTTACATCCGCTTGCGATATGACCCAAGTTTCGGAGCCATATGTCAAGACAGGTATAATGAGAGTCTGATATACCTGGACTTTTGTCCGTCGAGAGAGGGCTTGTTCCTAAACTGCTTGCTGAGCCCAAAATAACATCTATTTGCAAGCACAATTCTCCTATTGTCCTATCTATCTCCAGGCTGACGATGTACCTGTTCACGGCGGATCCAAGGTAGGCAAATTCATCTACCACTTCAAAATTAAATCGGTTGTCAACGTTCAAGTGCGGACCAAGTCGAGAGGTTTCTCTTGTCGTTGACACCATCAATTTTGTCTTGCCCTCATTAACAGCAAGACCCACCTTTGCTGATTCCTTTTCGATTCTTGAAAATACTGCAGTAACCTCTCGCAAATTTCGCCCAATGATGTCTATGTCGTCAGCATACGCCAGCAACATATGGCTTTTCGTGTTAATGGTCTTGTTCGTATTTACTGCAGCCTTTCTCATTATTATCTCCATTAAGATGTTGAAGAGATTGCACGAAAGTGTGTCGCCTTGTCTAAGTCCTAGCTTGGTACAGAATGGTTCAGTGAGGTCTTTCCCCACTTTCACTGCTGATTTGGTGTTGGTCAGCGTCATTCTACAGAGGCGGATCAGTTTTGCCGGAATACCAAGTTCAGACATAGCTTCGTACAGTTTTCCCCGTATGGGGGGGCTATCGAAAACAGCTTTGTAATCGACAAAAAGGTGGTATGTATCGATTTCCTTTTCGGGGGTCTTTTTCAGGATTTGGCGTAGCGTGAATATTTGGTCAGTTGTGGACTTGCCTGGTCTAAAACCACAGTGATAAGGTCCAATCAGGTTTTCAGTAATTGGCTTTAGTCTTTCACATAATACGCTCGACAAGACCTTATACGCGATGGATAAAAGACTGATACCGCGATAGTTGGAACAGACACATGGATCACCCTTTTTGAATACAGGACATAATACACTGAGACTCCAGTCGTCGGGCATAGATTCCCCCAGCCATATACTGCATATCAGTTTATGCATGTGGGCTATCAGTCCTTCGCCACCTGCCTTAAAAAGTTCAGCGGGTAGGCCATGCGCACCAGCGGCTTTATTATTCTTCAGGCGGGAGATCGCCGTTCTAATCTCGTCTTGATTGGGGGGTACAATGTATAATATCTTCCACTATCATTACCTCTTGATCTTCAGTGGAAGAATCTGAGTGGAGTAGTGCTGAAAAGTGGTCTCTCCACATTTTGAGCACACACTGCTTCTCAGTCGCCAGATTACCATTCCCGTCCTTGCAGGAGGGCAGCCCATTATTAGGCCCGTTGGTCGATCTTCTTACCATCTGGAAAAACTTTTGCGATTCACCATTCATCCTGCACATTTCGGTTCTTTCACTCTCTCTCTGCTCCCACTGCCATTTTTTTCGCCTAAATAGTTGGTTTTCCTCCCTTCTCAGCCTCTTGTACCGCTCACTCGCAGCACGCGTTGTAACTGACTGTTTCGTTGCCATACGTGCAGCGTCTTTTTCATCAGTTGCAATGCGACATTCTTCGTCGTACCATGGCTTATCCTTCTGCGGTTTTTGATAGCCAAGTTTAGTCATTGCAGCGATTTCCAAGGAATGCGAGATGTGCTTCCACTGCGCGTCTGGGTCTTCGGGAGGGGGGGTATTCTGCTCCAGCAGAAGAGAGAGTTTCTGTCGATAGGACATTGATATCTCCGGTATTTGTATTTTGTGCGGTTTGCATGCCGGCGGCGTCATTGAACCAAATTTTGTCGACGATAATAACGATCGTCACGTTACTGTGAATGGCTATCGTTATCGCGCCATGATTACCGATTATTTTTATTTTTTTTGGCTCGAATTGGAAAACATGAACTTGGACGACATGTGGTTTCAACAGGATGGTGCCACAAGCCATACAGCACACGTTACAATCGATTTATTGAAGACTAAGTTTGGTGTTATCTCAAGAAATGGACCAGTCAATTGGTCGCCTCGTTCGTGCGGTTTAACGCCTCTAGACTTTTTTCTTTGGGGCTACGTGAAATCATTGGTCTATGCCAACAAGCCGACAACGTTGGAAAAACTCAGAGCTAACATTAAATGCGAAATAGAGGCCTTTACATTTCCAAGACGTCCGGTTTATCAACATGTGGTGATGCCGTTCGGACTTTGCAATGCGGTACAAAGGCTGTGTAGACTTATGGACAAAGTGATTCCTGAAGAGTTGAAGTCCAATGTATAGGTCTACCTGGATGACCTACTGGTATTTTCCGCGAATTTCCAGAGCCATATTAACCTGCTAAAACGAGTAGCTGAATTTCTAGCAAGAGCAAATCTTGCAGTAGGATTAAAAAAAATCCAAATTCTGATTTAAGGAGCTCCACTATTTACGATTTATTGTCGGAGGAGGTGTAATGAAACCTGATGCTGTGAAAGTCGAAGCCATAAGGCAAATACCAATGCCCAAATGTGTCCGAGAGGTGAGATTTTTTTTTTTCGCTACAATTTCGCATCGTGTCAGTGGACGAGTGTTTTTTTCTGACAACAAGCACTGTTTTTCTCAATCAGTCAGAGGTAAGAGGATAATTTTACCACGATTTCGTAGCCTGATTTGACAATTCTATATTAATGCAATACGTCTTTGGAATGCTCTTTCTCATAACCAACAATTTAACAGCAATGCAATGAGTTTTAAGAAATTTCTTTTTAATTATTTTGCTTCCAAATAAATTTCTTTTTGTTTTTCTTTTACATTATTCTTTTATATTGTCATAAATTTTAATATTTACTTTTTCTTTTTTGGTAATTTATTATGATGATCTTTGTTTATTATGATTTTTAGTCCTTGATTAAATTTTTTGACTGTATGTCTAAATATTAATTGTATGTATATGTACTAAATTATGTATGTCTTGAAATCATTAATTAAACATGTATTTATATTTGGCGACCTTATTTTAATGTACACATTAAATAATCCTGCACTTTAATTATAAGACTTTGTCTTGTTGTGTAGGATATAAACAAATAAATAAATCAAATTCGGCACAAATGTATTCCAAGAATAAAAGTAAAAAGTATTCATAAAACCGCCCTTTCCAACAAACCGGGGGTTTGATTGTTTCAAAAAGGAGGTGCAACCGGTTTATGTGAATTTAAAACTCGGTTCTAACCTGTTATATAAATATAACCTTCATTTTTTATTATAAAATAAAATGAATAAACTTTATTTTCCACAGAAAAAACAAATGTAGTTAAATTTAAAAATTTTTTTGAGATTCCTTAAAAAATGCTCCATATACTATAATTTTAATATTTATTAAAAAAACTCTCATCTAACTTCACTTTTATATTGGCAACATTAAATAATTTTTACATTCTACAGAGAAATTTTCAATTATTTCAAGATAACATTATTTTGCAAGTTTTCTTTTGAAAATTTGCCATGTTTTTGCAATTTGCAAAAGAAATATCTTAATGTGTCACAATTTAAAATTCTTTGCATGTTTTCTTTCGAAAATGTCCTATATATTTGTATTTTGAAAAATAAATTTCTTAATTGACGATATTCACATTTTCTTTCGAAGTAATTCACATTGTGCAATGCAAACAGAAATTAATTCAACTCTGTCCGCTATTCATGTATGGCTAGAAGACAACTATCTTTCTGTTAATGCATGCAAAACCAAAGCACTATATTTTGGTTCTCAACAGGATCACAACTCCAGTATATATATTAATGGTAGCGAGGTTCAATTTGTGGATGAAATGAAGTGCCTTGGTGTAATCCTTGATGCCAAACTTGAGTTTTCCAGCCATATTAAGTTTGTGTTCTCAAAAGTTTTGTTTACGTTGCGTCGTCTGTACTGTTCAAATCTATATTTACCTCATCACATTAAGAAACGAGTAGCATATACCTTACTATTAAAAAAAAATAAATGGTTTCCCATTACATCCCATGAAGGGAATGGGGAGAACTTCTCACAATCACTGAGCTTACTATTATCTCATGTTAATTACTGTATTGAAGTTATATCTGCTACGTCTATAGGTAATCTTAAGAAAATTGAACGAATATTCAATTTGATTACTCGGTATGTTTATGGTTTGCGACGCTATGACCATGTGTCCGAATATGTAAAGAATTTTTTAGGCTTGTCCTTCAAGAATCATGTTGATCTTCGTATTCTCCAATCTTTTTACCGGCTTATAGTATCGAATTCTCCACCACTGTTACGAAACAAGTTTGTCTTAGGTACATCTGTAAGAAATCCACAACTTTTGTTTCCTAATCGTATTGCCACTTGTATTTATGATCGGTCATTTCGCGTTAGAGTTACCAGAATTTGGAATAGTCTTCCATTGCAACTGCGAAACTTTTCTTTTTCTATCCACGTCTTTCGGAAAATTTTCACAGAATATACGCTATTTAACTTTCCATAAAACGTGATTCATTGCTAACAGGGTCTATTAATTTAATTGTTATTATTAGTGAATGTATTGTTTATGGCTGGGGAGCCATTTTTATAGTTTATACTGTTAGACAGATAATTCTAAATTTGATATTTACGATGTATGTAATGAAATAGGCAAATACTTGTGTGCTATATAATATAGTATAATTGGCCTTTGTTGGCTTCTTGTATTACAATCGAATGAATAAATAAAAAAATAAAAATAAAATAATTTAAAACTTTTGCAATTTTCTTTTGTAAATTTCCCATATATTTGCATTTTGCAAAAGAAAGTTTTAATTTGTTTGAATTTAAAATTCTGTGCAGTCTAGAAAGTCTTTAGTAATTGTTGATAAACTTATGAATGGATTTTATTTAAAAGCATATAAATACATAGTTTTAAAAGAAAAAAACTTCTAGTTCTGGAGATCAGTCCATTTAAAAAACTAATATTTTTAAGGCCTTATTCATAAAAACTTATGAGACGTTTAAGAGAAGATTTATCCTACAAAAATCGTCTCTCAAACCTCTAACAACTTTTTATGAATAAGGCCGTTAGTTTATAAGGCTTTGTGTTAAGTTTAAATGTGTTAATGTAATATAAAAAAACGGTGAAACCTACAAGAAATTTTCAGAAAACCGGCGGTCGGTGGATACCCAAAAAACCGGTGGCTACGGTTTCGGTTTTTGAATACTCTACCTAAGATTAAATACTCTACCTAAGATTGAATACTCTACCTAAAATAAATAGGTCTGCTATTCTAATGGTAACACCCCATCAATGCGCCGTGATTGAAATGGTTGTAAACAAAAGTACTTTTTAAGCGTGGTGTGAGAAAAACGGAGTGTAATAAAGCAAATCGAGCATTTTTTCTTGATTCTCAGGCAACCAAGAAAAAAATGGCCGATTTGTCAAAATGTGCTTAAAATCAACACAAGTGACAAAATAAAGATAAACTATGTCAGTGCGAATGTCGTGTAACATTTACCACGCGTTCTTGTGAAACATTAATGGCCAGTTTTTAAGAGGGTAGTTAACTATAAGATTACTTAATCGTAATTGAAAGATAATTTGAGGTTATCGATGCATTTTGTTTTTCAGTGGTGAGTTAATGTAAGTCGCCATACTGTCAACGATTATGGCAACGCTTGTATTATTATTGGAAAAAACAACTAGTTTGGGAAAAATACCAAAACAACAAAGAGGAACAAATAAAATGGAATTCTGTAAAATAAGAAATAGATGCATAAAATCTAAGTTATTTTAACAAACACATGTGAATAGTATATATTTTATACAATCTAACATTTCTCATTTTGACAGTCAGTAATTTGATTGCCAAAACCATATGGTTCTGACTAAAAGTTAACCAACCAACATTGTGGGTTAAATCATAGTTAAACAATAACTGAAAACACAATTCGATGTTTAACCATAATTTAACTAAGAAACGAAGATCACCACTGACCTAAAAACTGACCATAAGGCTGTTTTTTTATTCCATTAAACTATCGCCACTTACCCCCGGTTTACACATGTAAGTAGAGTTTCGAAAAACTGAATTCACGCACACCTTTTCACTAATACAATCGCACTTCATCGACTTGCAGCCACTTGCAGCTCAAATGCCTTCAAAATTTGGAAGGCAGTAAATATTTGGCACTTGCAGCAACTGAAATGTCAAAACGATGATTTATTGGTATGTATTTGGTGAAATAATAACTGTAATAATTACTAATTTTGCGTACATTTGTTCAAAAAAGTAAGAAAGCACAACGCAAAATATGTTGATGGTAATTAAAAATATGAATTTCATAGTTTTAGAAAGTTTTAGAAGAAAAAAACATGTTAACACTGACTTTTTTCGAGATGTTGAATACATCTCAATACTGGAATTTCTCTAATTCGTGATGAACAGCTAATTTGGTGATGAATTTTGCCTTCGACGAAATTTGTGAAATAAACTTGCTTTTGACCGTGTAGACACTACTAAGATTTGCTGGTGTTTTCAATAATTTTCGATGATAATACGTATTCTCAACTTGCAACACTTTACTTGCATGTGTAAACGGTGGGTTACGACTTTCCAAATAAAACGATCCACACTTAAAACTACGAAATCTGCCAACATTTGCTGTGAGAAAACGCGATACGGCAACAAGTTTGTAGCCAGTGCCAACAAATACATGGTAGTAGCAGATGTTGTTGTAGTTGTAAGCAGCAACAACAGACATTTTATTTTTGTTCATTCGTTTCAGTTGTCAAACTCTACACAAATATACACCAACAATACAAAAAAGTATAAAAACAAAATACATATGATTTTGACAAGTGAAGCGAAAAATGACAAGGACAACTGTTTAAACAACTATACCTGGTAGATAATTCTACCAAGTTCAATATGTATAACATTTACCGCGAGTTGTTGTGAACAATTTATTTCCGATTGAAAACAAAATTGGAATTAAAATCGAAAATAAAAATGGATCCTTAAAATTTAGAGATATCAAATATAAGGAGTTTTGCATTTGTAGCGATGCTACTTTATTGAATTTGTTCTTAATGTTAGAAACACGCTTACATTTTCGCCTACCAAAAAGAATAGAAAGTCCCTATCCGGAAATAGAAAACCTGATCTCGTAATGATAGTTACAGATATGTGTTCAGTGTAACAGCTGATGTAATCAGTGTTAACAGTGATGCATTTGGTGTTGCCATATTGCAGATCACTACAATCTCGGCCGACCTGACAATACAATCGACCTCGATTGTGTCTTCTTCGTCTGGTAATATCAGAAACTCGTGGATTATGTATTGATTTCTAAAATTTACCTACAATTGAATTAGGGCATATTAATATTTCCGTTGCCCACACCGCGATATGACGTCAAAATTAAATTATTATTCATCGGAAACTGCACTAGTGACTTCTTTATGCAGCTAATAGGGCACTTGGAACGCATCTACTGAATCATCTGGCTCGGCTATTGCTGCAGGGAAACTTTTCTTCTTCGGGCAGTTATGGTGAAAATCACCCACTTCAGCACAAACGAAACAAGAGTTGGGTGGACGCTTAGGCTTCGGGCACTGGCTTTCGTAGTGTCCAAATTGTGAACAATTGTAACTTCGGCATCGCTAACTTTTACAGCTGTGGATTTCTGTTTATTTGGCAACGCTTAAGGGTTTCGAAATCGTGCCACGAATTTGTTGACGCCGCTGTTCATACTGATTCATCCGTCTGATCAGATCGTCCATACTGCTAGCCCCATATAGATACATAACGGCGTTACTAGTATCATGTATGCCGTCTACAATTATGTCCACCAGTTCTTCTTCGTCTATATCTGCTCTAGCGGCAATCGACTGCATCGAGACTACGTAGCTTAAACAGGTCTCATTGGGCTTAAGTGTACGTAGACGGAGTTCTCGATATGTTTCTTGCCACGACACAGTACGTTTGAACATTTTTACTAGCCTGGTGTTAAGGTTTTCATACGTCAGAAAGCCCGAATTGTCAATGTATTGTTTTGCTGTACCTCCTAACCGTCGGCGAATGCACACGTACTTTTCTTTATTATTGTACCCGCAAACATTCGAGTAGTCCTCGAATTGAATAAACCACTTCAATAGGTCGTAGTTGTCGTCACCAGTGAACATGGGTAAAGCTGCATCCAGTTCGGCTAAGTCAATTCGACGCACATTAGGGAAAGAGCGGTCACTTCCTTCAAGTTCGCGGATTTTCTGCTGTAATTTCAACATCTCCAGTCGAATTTGCAAGTTTTTCAACTCATTCTCGGCTGAGGTCGTATAAGACTGTAAATCAGCCGATGTTGCAGGCGGCACATTAACAGCAGGCATAATGGCAACAGGAACGTTGACAGCAGATGACAAAACAGGTATATTAGCGGCAGGCATACGGATTGCCGAGGTATTGACGGCAGTTGGGGCAGCGAGAAAGTCGGCAGCACTTTCTTCGGTGGCAGATACGGGACCGGGCACACTGGCATCAAGCTCAACGATATCAGCTGGTACAGTAGGAAGATTAGTGGCCGATCTTTTTGCAACCATCACATTAGCCACATTAGATTGGTAAACTCATTTTTCTCACAATTTTCTGCAGCTGTTGATACCCTATCATATACATTTATTGTTCCTACTTCTGCAGGAGGGTTATCAAGAGCAGCGGCAGCTGAGGTTGATGTGTCAGTTTGAAGGACAACAGCTTCATCTTCCTCCTTGGTGATTGCATCGTATAGAAACCGAAGCTGGCCAGTGTGGCTGACTCGGGAAAGTCTACATCAGCTTCACTAAGGGCTGCACAAAGTGTTTGCCGACTCGGATGTAAGTCTATTTTATCTTCTCGATTTTTAATTTTTTTAATTTTCTTTGGGTGGTCCTTAAGGTGCACCCCACATCTGATTTGTAGCGATGCTACTTTATTGAATTTATGTTCTTAATGTTAGGAACACGCTTACGTTTTCGCGTACCAAAAAGAATAATAGAAACATATGATCTCGTAATGATAGTTACAGATATGTGTTCAGTGTAACAGCTGATGTAATCAGTGTTAACAGTGATGCATTTGGTGTTGCCATATTGCAGATAACTACACATTAAATAAAATAATTTAAATAAACTTACAATTGTTAAGACTTTACAAATTTATATTTTTGATTTTCTCCTTGATAACTTATTAAGTCACAAGAAACGATAACAAAATGTATCAATAGCTCATTCGCAATGGAAAATATTTTCCTCATTTCGTATTTACTTTTATTGACTATATTACAACCTCATGAGGTCAGACGTCTTACACATATTAATTAAACAAACAAATTAAACAAATTTCAACATATTCTTCCAACTGGCTCTATGCTTCGCCTTTTCTCGCCAGTTGGTAACGCCAAGGATACGGAGGGATTCTTCTGCCTGGTCTTTCCAGCGGAGTCTTGGTCGTCATCTTTTCCTGTTTCCATCGGGTACGTTATCAAACATCTTTCGCGCTGGCTCATCTTCATCCATTCTGATAACATAGCCTAGCCAACGCAATTGGCCTATTTTGATTCGCCTAGCTATATCCACGTCAGAATATAGATGATATAGCTCTGCGTTCCAGCGACGTCGGTACTCGTCGTTTTCCCTAACAGGATCATATATTTTACGGAGAATTTTTCTCTCGAAAACTCCCAGGTGTTTTACATCCGCTTGCGATATGACCCAAGTTTCGGAGCCATATGTCAAGACAGGTATAATGAGAGTCTGATATAGCTGGACTTTTGTCCGTCGAGAGAGGGCTTGTTCCTAAACTGCTTGCTGAGCCCAAAATAACATCTATTTGCAAGCACAATTCTCCTATTGTCCTATCTATCTCCAGGCTGACGATGTACCTGTTCACGGCGGATCCAAGGTAGGCAAATTCATCTACCACTTCAAAATTAAATCGGTTGTCAACGTTCAAGTACGGATCAAGTTGAGAGGTTTCTCTTGTCGTTGACACCATCAATTTTGTCTTGCCCTCATTAACAGCAAGACCCACCTTTGCTGATTCCTTTTCGATTCTTGAAAATACTGCAGTAACCTCTCGCAAATTTCGCCCAATGATGTCTATGTCGTCAGCATACGCCAGCAACATATGGCTTTTCGTGTTAATGGTCTTGTTCGTATTTACTGCAGCCTTTCTCATTATTATCTCCATTAAGATGTTGAAGAGATTGCACGAAAGTGTGTCGCCTTGTCTAAGTCCTCGCTTGGTACAGAATGGTTCAGTGAGGTCTTTCCCCACTTTCACTGCTGATTTGGTGTTGGTCAGCGTCATTCTACAGAGGCGGATCAGTTTTGCCGGAATACCAAGTTCAGACATAGCTTCGTACAGTTTTCCCCGTATGGGGGGGCTATCGAAAACAGCTTTGTAATCGACAAAAAGGTGGTATGTATCGATTTCCTTTTCGGGGGTCTTTTTCAGGATTTGGCGTAGCGTGAATATTTGGTCAGTTGTGGACTTGCCTGGTCTAAAACCACAGTGATAAGGTCCAATCAGGTTTTCAGTAATTGGCTTTAGTCTTTCACATAATACGCTCGACAAGACCTTATACGCGATGGATAAAAGACTGATACCGCGATAGTTGGAACAGACACATGGATCACCCTTTTTGAATACAGGACATAATACACTGAGACTCCAGTCGTCGGGCATAGATTCCCCCAGCCATATACCGCATATCAGTTCATGCATGTGGGCTATCAGTCCTTCGCCACCTGCCTTAAAAAGTTCAGCGGGTAGGCCATGCGCACCAGCGGCTTTATTATTCTTCAGGCGGGAGATCGCCGTTCTAATCTCGACTTGATTGGGGGGTACAATCTATAAATCTTCCACTATCATTACCTCTTGATCTTCAGTGGAAGAATCTGAGTGGAGTAGTGCTGAAAAGTGGTCTCTCCACATTTTGAGCACACACTGCATCTCTGTCACCAGATTACCGTCCTTGCAGGAGGGCAGCCCATTATTAGGCCCGTTGGTCGATCTTCTTACCATCTGGAAAAACTTTTGCGATTCACCAAGTTTAGTCATTGCAGCGATTTCCAAGGAATGCGAGATGTGCTTCCACTGCGCGTCTGGGTCTTCGGGAGGGGGGGTATTCTGCTACAGCAGAAGAGAGAGTTTCTGTCGATAGGACATTGATATCTCCGGTATTTGTAGCTTGTCAATGTCCAGCTTTTCCTGTGTTCGGCTCCGTACGTTTTTCGCCCTGCTCAATCTCGTGCGAACTTTCGCAGCCACCAGGTAATGATCCGAGTCGATATTGGCACCTCGAATGACACGTACATCCATTACACTAGAAGAGTGCCTGCCATCTACTACCAAGTGATCAATCTGATTCTTCGTCCGTTGATCATGAGATATCCAGGTCGCCTTATGAATGTCCTTATGCTGGAATCGTGTGCTACTAACTACCATGTTCTTTGCAGCAGCGAAGTCTATCAGTCTTATTCCATTATCGGAGGTGTTATCATGTAGACTGTGATTGCCGATGGTTGGTCGAAAAGCACTTTCCTTTCCTAATTTGGCATTAAAATCGCCTAGAATAATCTTAATGTCGTGGTCAGGGCAGCGTTCATATACTTCCTCCAGGCGCTCATAAAATGTTTCTTTGACCTCATCATCTTTATCCTCTGTCGGTGCGTGCACACAAATTAACGAGATGTTGAAATATTTCGCTTTGATGGGAATTGTGGCTATGCGGTCACTCACTGGGTTGAACCTTGAAACTAGGTGTCGCAGTCTCTTGCCTACTATAAATCCGCACCCAAATTCGTGTATACGCTCATGGCAGCTATAGTAAATATCGAAGTTTTTCCCTCTGGTGCAACCATATCATGTCCATCGCATTTCCTGGACCGCTGTGATGTCAGCTTTATATTTTCCGAGGACATCCGCCAGTTGGAAAGTGACACCAGTCCTGTATAACGTTCGAACATTCAAGGTACATATCCTTAAATCATGGTCCTTATAACGTTTGCGGGGGTCGTCAACAGTTGGGGGGGTTTCTTTGTTCATTATATTTTCTGTGTATTTTCATTGCCGATCTAACGGTGGCGGGAGGCAAACCAAGCCCACCGTGGTTTGCATTTTACCTACTGCCAGGATGATTATGTTTCAGCCGACCATTATGGATCAGACGCTGACCAGAATGCAGTGTGTCGAAACTGGATTTTGGATTCTTCAATGTTGATCCGCCATTGGCCAGGGGTGTTGGCCCATCCGCCTTCAAAGGACAGAAGAATATGTCCACTACTTCGAAGAGCTTCAGTGACAGGGTCACCTAATAATCCTGAGACGTATCAGTGATCGCATTACCACTCAGGTTGGTCATTCGTTTCGCCTTCTCACTTTAGCTAGCTAACGAAGGTTTCCGATAAGCCATTGCCCAGGACATACTGCGTAGAAGTAGTGAGCTGTTTGGACTGCCCAATGAAGGAATCATTTCTGGTCACTCCCAAGTGAATGGCTATCAGAAACTTTCCACCTCCAAGGACAGTCCCATGTCTTGTACTCTCCGCTGAAAGGTTGATCGCATCCCTTAATTGCGGGTCACAATTGAATAATGGTTGTCTGCTTGTCGGGTACAAATTGTTGTTGCTCCAAGAGACGAATTAAAAAAATTTCGTATTAAATGTCCTCAAAAATTCTGAATCGTTTGCTTTGGATTTTTACCTGATTTGATTGAAAGTGAAGGCGCATTGGCGAGGTAGTGTTACTACGACAACAAACACACCAAGCCGCTAACAATAGGCATTTTGCATTGTCTGGTATTTTTCCACAATCAAATTCAGCACAAATGTATTCCAGGTATAAAAGTAAAAAATGCTTCATTTGCTTTATGCAACGCTATGAACGAATAGTACGGTTGATTACAACCATTTCAATGACGGCGCATCGATGTGGTGGTACCACTAGAATACCCGACTCATTTATTCATCGCATTCCTTAGGAATTTATTATTTCTCAAACATATTTTTTATACCGAAGATGGTGTTGGACCTACCCGAGAGGATAAAACCTATCGGCCGGCCATGCGGAAAACTTTATAACCCAAATGTACTATGCTGAAGCCGGTGCTTGACCTACCCCAGAGGAGATTTTTCGTCAATTTAATGTGATTTTTTCGTCAAATTGAGTGATGTTTTGGGAAAACATAAAATTATATATATATATATTTTTATAATCAGCATTCGATAACTAAGCTAGTTATAGAAATAAGTTATTTAAGTTTGCATGTTTATCTTCTGATTTACTATCAGACTATTTCTTTGTTAATATTCGATAATTTTAATTATTATTTAATATTTTATTATATTCGATAATTTTTAAAATTTCAACAGGTAATATTTCGAAAACTAAAGGAGTTATCTAAAATTGTCATTTATTTATTTTTTGTTTATTTTCGGGAGTGGGGTTCATTCGGACCACAAAACCATGGTAAAAGTTAAATCAGTTATTCTAACGCTTCCATCTGTACTAGTTACATATTTGGTTGATGCTGATATGATATGATATATGATTATGATGATATTCCAATTTCAAACGAAATCGGTGGTGCTGATTCTCGCTTTGACAAAAAGGTAGAGAAGAAAAAAACCCCGTAATTTGGCAACCCTAGTAGAAGAGAACCAAAAAAGTCGACGCGATTCACTCAAACTCATTTCTTTTTACATACTTTATTAAATTTTATTTAAATATGGTTGGAATTTATATAGTTAGATAGAATAACATCATCATAAAACTGCTCGTGTATTGAAATATTGCACGAAGAGAGTAAGAGAGCGAGCAGAGAAACGACACGACACACGTTTTCTGTGTTCGCATTCAACTCCATGAGTAAATTTTCTTCTCTATACAATAGTTGCTTTATTGCTTTGAGTTACAGAGACAGTTTTTACTCACATGCCGAGAAACGGTGGAATTATTTGTTTATTTTGTATGATCATTATGTTGTGTTATTAGAACAACTATTTAATTTTCTTCATGTCATTGTGTTCTTAACATACAAATTGAAAACTTTCACGTTTATGTGTTTTTCGTTTACGGCTATTGCTCTAAATATTGCCGAATTAAATAACACCCTAAATTAATCAGTGCTTTGGCTGATATCTGGCATTGATGAAGAAAATAAGTAGATATCCCGCAGGCGTTGTCAAGTACTGCCACTAGGTGCTGTGTTGTCGTTTTGTAACTTTCATTGACGTTTCTCATTACATTCACTGACGTTTATTCAACAGTGTGGGACATTTTTTCAATACAAAAATAGAATCATTTTTCAGGTTGTGCTATTCAAACAACTAATTTAGTTTTTTTCACGTCGTTGTGTTCCCCACTTTCTAATTCAAATGCATTTTGGTTATGAGCTTTTTTGGTGTACTGTTATTGTTGGTATTCGTTTGTGTTCACTTGTACAGCATCGGCCCACTAAACAGAACAAAATGCCTATTGAAGTTGCCTACACCACCTACTGCTATCACCTGTTCTATATACATCTCGCAAGGTTTATTTTGTTTGGGATCAAACGTTGTAATTATTGCATTCAGCTCCATCTAGAAAATAACCATTGAACAAGAAATTTTCCAAGGCATGTGCGATATCTAGTTAATTCCTTTATCTATCTGGCCTACATATGCGTTATATTGTACAAGATTTTTTTCTGCGTGTGCAACATAACTACACAGAAAAAATACACATCGGTAATATTCCCAGTTTGAGTTTGGTGATTCTTTTTTATATGAAGAAAAAGGAAATGTTGCATTATTGCCTAAATCAAAAGTGCAAAACACTCTACCAACAGCAATGCTGAATTTACATTCTAATGTTGGCAAATACCCTGCTTTTTGAATATTAACAACTGCGGTGAGACAGCAACATACCGACTAGGCACCGTGCATTAAAGCGAGACGAATATAAATCTATAAGAGTTTGTATTACAACTGTGTCGTTGTGTATGTACACAATTAATTTGTGAAAGGAAAAACAAAAGGAATTTTGCCAAAGTTTCTTAGCGTCCATTTTATTAAATTTCTTCGAAAAATAGCAAAAGTTTTAAATTTAAAAAAGAATTGTACGTAAAAATTTGATGTCCAAGTGTTTTTAACAGCCAACCCATGTGCATTGGCCAAGATTCTATTGTTAAGTTTGTGTAATTAGAAAAGTGTATTGTCTTGGTCGTCTCTTCTTAAACACTCGATCAATGGAAAAGTGTCGTCATAGGCCCTTAGCCAGCGAAAAGTTTTTAATAAGCGACGGGAAAATAAATATGTCTGAGCCACTTGGAGAATATAAATGTGTGTCTAAACTTTATAGCAAAACGTTTGATAGTTTTATCTAATCTTTAATTAATTTCTTCACAGGAAAATTGAGGGAACGTGAATGGAGTCAACGACAGAATTAAACCAAGGGCGGAACTATATTTCAGGAGCCTGGGCCTTCGTTATTATAATATTATGGTTTGTTTAAATGTTATTGTAGGAAAAAGTCTGATTATTCAAAAATGCTTCTTCTACAAAATTTGTTTCTGTAAATATGGAAAATATGGGCTAAACATTTGGTATGAATGAACATTTGAAATGAATATAATTCACCTACACTAAATTCTGTAAATTGTCCTTTCTTCTTTGCAAATGACACTATAGCTTGACAAAGTAAAATTGCCTATGTTAATTTGTAATATTACCCAATTAAATAGCTGACCCTATGTTGCCCAGTACACTGGCTGATATCAGACCATGAATTTGGGTAATTTTACACAAAGTTTTTTTTTCTGTGTACTATATTAAACATCATCATAACTCTAGCCCTGATTAGTTGTTTAACCTGGCAGTTTTGTTTTTATTTTGCCTGGCAGTTCTATTAAACGAGACTGTCATTTTTGACACTTGAGTTTTTCCTATTTTTGTGCAAAAAGTCGGATAAGTGAGAGGACCAAAAGGAGTACTTTTAATCGAGGTTTTTTTATTACCATTGATAACCTAACACAACTTGGCCGTTGTTCCCACAAATGATTTGTCAATTTCAACCAATCCGTTTCAATTCGGAAACTACATAATAGATCGAAAATAAATTATCGTCAAGACCAGACTGAAGAGGAAAAATATATATTGAGTTGGCCGATTGTGCATGAATTTCATACGATATCAGCCAACAACAGGCTTTCATCAAATAGGGGAAGCAGACGTCACACGCTTTTGTGTTGCAATTTCCAAAGTGAGTATAGTTTTTGGTATGATCTGAATGAATTGCTATTACTGAAGATGTATCGCTGGCAGATTGTTCCTTAACAACCAATAAAACGATATCCACTACCACCACCTGTAACATCGCCTCCACAATGGAAGAGGTCTCCTTGACTGAAACTGAAACCCGTTATTATAGTGACTTGTTTCTATGCTGTGACGAGGAGAAAACTGGAAAAATACCGATGCTGAAAGCATCGGAATTGTTCCGCTCTGCGAATCTCTCCAATGACAGAATTCTCGAGGTAATTCGTATTTGCAGTGGTATTAATTTATCCGTACTTCATTTCAAGAAGTAAATTTTTGCAGATAATATCATTAGCCGGCATTCCAGACACTGCCCTTCATGTATCACGAGCTCAGTTTTACTCATGCCTCAAACTTATTGCTGCCCATCAAGCTTCAATGCCATTGAGGCAGGAGTTAGTTCCAGCCTCTGTACAATTGCCGTTGCCACGTTTCAGTTGGACGGAATCGACAAATAAGATGGAGGTAAGTAATCATCAACATCAGCATGCGATTCCGCCACCACCTGTGACCGATCGCCGAAATTCACTACAGCGCCGGTCGGAATGGTCTGACACCAATGCTATTGGATCACGGCGCAATTCAGCAGCGACACATCAGCATCAATCGGACATTTGTACTGGTAATTCAGACTTGCCCAGTACTGACTCGGAGGTGGAACAGTGTGAATCCAGTTGTGGCGGTGAAGGTGTCTCGGGAAACAACATCCATTCAAAGGTAAGCAATTATTCACCTACATGAATCCACAAATGTAGTGTAATGCCTTGTAAAGGCAACTATAGAACATTATAAAGCGGTTTCCTAACCGTCTCTCACCAATATTTTCCGGTGAATATTGTGACTTGTTAGTAAAGTGTCGGTGGTGTCTGATGTAAAGAGAATGATTTATAGAGAATCTAATTTGCTCAGAAGCAAACGAAAAATTGACCCGCAAATGATGAAGTTGAGTCCTGTTCTTGTGTGCAAAAAGAGTTTTAAATTGTTTTTAGGAATGAAGGAAATGGGAATTCAAAATACAAAATTTGAATGCAATCATAAATGATTGAGATTAATAAAATACGGACACTATTAATAGAAATATTGACCACATATAAAAACCCTGTTTTAATATTATTTGGTTGTACAATATCTCCCATTAAACCTAAAAATACAAATGTATATTAGTGAGACAAAATTAGTCTCGGTTGTAAGCATCCCATCAGTCTTTCCCAACCTTTGTTTTAGGATATATATCAGAAAAGAAAATGCAAAATAGGAAGTTGGTTTTAGTTTCATTTAAACGTCTATCCTTAACATGTGTGAAACTAATTGCTACATGGTATACCTTATATAAAATATTTATGTTCACAATTAAAATGTTCGAGCGTTTGGTCATTGAAATATTTATATTTAATCTGTCATTAGTTTTTCATGTCACTTTTTGTTTCTGAGCTATGACGTTCTGATAAAATCGCCAAAACACGATTTGAATGCCCACATTTTTGATCGCTATGTCTGATGCTTCTGTTACATATACAGACACGCATGTGGTTTTGGAGATATCGCTGATTGAATGCGAATGTGTTTTGGAAAACCAGTAACTACAATACGTTATATTCGCGACAGAAGCTATCTATACATTATACCAGGGATGGGCACGCATTTGACACAAAGAGACAAATTGAAATTCTCATACATTTTAAAGAACCTTACAATAGGATTTATATAAAAGATACGAAAGTTTTTAAGGGCATAATAAAAGCTCATCTTCCGTTGTCTTGTCAATAGACAGAATTAAATTTAACTGCTCCTGGATTATACGGACTTCCGGGAATTCGTAGGGTCAATATGCATGCCACTTAGGCCAATATCATCATGGAACTAAAACATGTCTAAGCACATTGGGGATATTTTGCAAAATATTGTATTGGAAAAGTATAACATTGAGAATTCAGTCCAATTGTAAACGAGTTAGATGGGTAATATTATGGCGGAATGAATACCGACATACAGGGATACCCAGAGAACAATTTTGGGATATTTTGGAATTTTGCTTGACCGAGGATGACTATTTTGTATATGGTGACGATCTCTACCGCCAAATTTATGGTAAACGACAATAGAGGGGATGGTACTGGAATATGTGGATGATTTGTTTGCTGTGGTAGGGGAGAGGACGAGGATGAAATACTTATAATTTTCAACTGCTTTCACTCGAAAATCTAATTCACAATTGAAGATGGGTAAAACAGTTCCATTCCCTATTTGGATATGCAAATTTATAGGGAAAACAATTAGATAATATAATTATAAACTATCAATCCACACAACCCCTAAAACGAAAATTAAATACTATAAATGACCTAATACGAAAGGCACTTAGATTAAGCGATGCGAAGTTTAAGGACAAAAATATAACCATGATAAGAGAAATTCTGAAGAGCAATATCTATCACAACGTAATAATGAAAAATACAGCATATAATATACCAAAGTAAATTGGATCAAACTCGCGGGCAGCTGACATATTGGATTCATCTGGCGATACTGGATACTATAGCTTGACATATATTCCAGGACTGGCAGAGGACGGACAAGTGAAGGAGATAATGGAAGATGAGGATAATAGCACACAATCCATACAACACACAAACATCATTATTTACACGGACAAGGGTAACGACAAGAGAAGAGGCTAACGTCGTATATGAAATAAAATGCACGTGAAAGGCAAACGAAACGTGCGGAAAGGTTTACATTGGTACGACGAAGAGGAGCTATGGCACAAGATTGGCCGAACATGATGCGGACATTCGAAAAGTTAACGAACGAACAGCTCTCTCACGACATTGTGTGGAGAGTGGTCGCATAGCGGATTTCGATAACGTTAGACTATTGGACGGTGAGAAGAGGGAAGATATGGGATATACTATGGGGGGCCTCGGAATACATCGGAGACGACAAGAACACCAATGCATGTTATAACAGGGCGATAGTTTAGTTTAGTACCTCATCTGTAATATTTAGATTAGTTTTTCTATTGTGGTATATATTTGTTTTATTATTTTAGCAATTTTATTTATTTTTTCGATTATTCAAGTTTTATATCGTTCCGTAAATTGTCGTGTTAAACTTGACGGAGAGGGAAGAGCTTGGAAAATGTTAAATGTAGGGAAAGATTATATGTAAGTAGGAAAATGCGATATTGTCACAGTGTACCAGATGAAGATAAGGGCAGGCCCGCCAGTTCGCGTTCTTCCCGTGTGGGTAGTTACAAAAAACATCAGCCCTTGCGACGAATAAAACAAGCACCACACCTTTTATCTATATATGTATATAAAAATGAATGTTTGTCTATATGTCGTAAACTATGCATTTGATCATGTGATGATCTTTAGCAAAGTTGTGCATAAGCCCACGAAGGTTTCTGAGTTGGTACGACCAATTTTCGACAGATGGCGGCACTGTCATTGCAAAATAGAGTTGGGAATTTTAGTTCATTCAAGTGAGCGCTCTTTTTACTTCAGCTCATCAGAATGCATTAGCATTTCAGCTTAACAGTTCATATGAGCTGGGAACTAAAGAGCTCATTTCAGTTCAACTTGTAGTTTTAGTTCAATCGGAGCGAATAATAGTGAAAATGATATGATTTTTGCAGATTTCTAAAGTGTTTGGATACTGTGAAATTTGTTTATACTAAATCGCCCTATTTGAGGTCGACTTAACGTTATGTTACTTCGTTTCTGAAATATTGGTGTTTCCGTAATCTTTTTATATTTTGGAAAAAAAGTGGTGATTAGCGCCGTAGTTATTGTGTAGACGCCGGTTACATATCCATATCCAAAGATTGTAACATTAGCCACCTTTGTGCAAATTGAGTGAGACAAAAAGAGCATGAACTAGAAAATGACGAAGAGAACTACACAACTGAAACACAAAAAACTGCTGAAACAAGTGAAGTACTGAAACAAAAGAGCGGAACAGTGTGAACTAGTTCATCAAGAGTGAATCGTTCAATTGAACTAGTTCGTTCGTGAACTACACAACTCTATTGCAAATTAAATTTTGAAGGCAAAACAATGATTGCCGGGTCAGCTAGTTTTATATATTTATTTTATTGTTATTATTTGCTTAAAGCAAAAAAAATGCACTCCTCTTCGATCATTTTGTTATAAATTGATTAAATAACAAATTTAAATCAATTTTTTCACATTTATCTGGATAAGCATGTAAAATGGATATGTGATTCAAACGATTTTATAACATTGTTGCCCTCAGATAAGTCTTAACTCGACGAAGTACTGAAAAAATTCTTACATTTCAACGATCCCTTTTAATGAATTTACTTTTTCGTTCTTCCTCTTCAATAACTCCATGAGCATTTTTTGATCGTTTATTACAGTATCGACATCGCTCTAATAATTCCAAAAAAATCGCCGAGTCGTTTTCAAAGCGACTTTGAAGCGACACTATTAACTGGTCGAAAACTTCAAAATTCTGATTTCTATAAAAATCTTCTGGTGTTATGAATTGAAAACATTCATTACCCCCTGGATCAAGACGTTTCGGGATCTTATGCTGGCGCGGAATTTGTGGCTCGCCAAGTTCCAGTTCATCAACATCTTCAACGCTTTTTTGTCATATTGCGTGAAACTTTGTATTACGAGATCTGCACAGAACAACAGTTACTGTTTTAATCTTTTCATGTGATTCGATCACACAGAGATTAGAATTTTGCAAGTCCGTATTTAATATTTCTACGCGGTCAAATATATTAATCATCATTGTTACACAAAATATGCAATCAAACGACACTGGGCCCTAACTATGTAACTCGCTTCGAAAGAAAAATTTAACGGAAACGAATTTTTGGTACCATGGATCTCGAATTCGAATGAGCGATATTCGAAAGTCGGACTCTAGTTTCGATTTTCGGAAAGATTGAACCATGTATCTCGATTTTCGAACAGAAATTAACTCGATTTTTGAGATTCTTATTCGGTTGCTCTTGAGATAGCGGAAAGAAATAAAATATTTGATTTTTATAAAAAATAGACAAATTTTATATTATTAATTAAGGACTTTTTATGCACAATAAGAAAAAGAATGATTTTTTGTAGCAAAAACTTATTTTTATGGCTAAATGTCTTTTAAAAAATTTGATTATTCAATGTTATATGGTATTTTTAATTTAATTTAATTTAATTTAATTTATTCATTCAATAACCAAGCAGTAATGCCATTTATGATTAAATGTGCTACAACAATTGAGCTACTACATAATAAAATATTTATAACATTAACAATTTAGAACTTATACTTAGAAAAAAATAAATTAAATCTCCCATATTTGAACTACTCCAAGATTTGACGCTAATTTAAAAATTATTTAAACAGTAATTTGGAAAATATATACAGTGTTGGAAAAAATAATAGGGACACCGATGTTTTTCTAATATTTTTTTTATTTTTTCTATAATATTTAAATATTTAAATTAATTAAATTAAAAGCGTTAAGTACTTCATATACGCTAACAAAAAATATCAAACTCCAATATGATTTTCAAATAAATAATTAAAAAATTGAATTTTTTGTAATATGGCCTTGGAAAAAATAATAGGGACAAGAATCAAAACGTTGCTATTTCTATAGAATACTCTTTTATTTTTAGCTCAATCTCTGAGAGGAGAGAAAAAATAACGGTTAATAATCGTTTGCTTGCTTTGTTGCAACATGTGCTTTGTAAATTGACAAATTAGTGTTTAAAAATAGGTCGCGGAGTTCATACAACCGAAGAGGAGAAAAAAGTGATTAAAAAATTAAACAATGCGGGAAAATCTATTAGAGAAATAGCAAGTATCATGAACTTTTCGAGGAACAAAGTTTTTAATGCTATCCATTCAAAACGCACTATGGAAACGAGAGGAAGAAAGCGGAAAACATCATCCGTTTCGATCAACATTTAGTGCGCCTATCAAGAAACTACCCTTTTATGTCTTCCAAGGAACTACAACTGAGTTTAAATGCACCAGTTACCAGTCGGACAGTAAGAAACAGGCTTATGGACGCAGGATTAATGGGAAGAAGCCCAAGGAAAGTACCGTTGTTGAGCAAAAAAAATATACAAAAGAGATTATTTTTCGCCAAGCAACACCAACACCGTTCAAACTGGAAAAATGTACTTTGGTCAGACGAAACAAAAATTAATTTGTTTGGTTCTGACGGGAAGACTTACGTCCGTCGACCGAAGAACAAAGAATATGATCCCAAGTACACCAAAAAGACTGTGAAACATGGTGGCGGGTTAATGATGGTATGGGGCTGTTTTTCTGCATCCGGAGTGGGTCCTATTTTTTGGATTAAGAATAAGATGTGTGCTGTCGATTATGTTGGCATTCTAAATAATGAAATGCTTCCGTTTGCCGAGGAAGAAATGCCACTTAGTTGGCAGTTCATGCATGATAACGACCCAAAGCACTCTTCCAGACTGGTTAAAACCTGGCTCCAAGAGAAAAGCGTAACAATTTTGGAATGGCCCTCACAATCTCCGGACCTTAACCACATTGAACACCTCTGGGGCGTCTTAAAAAGCAATATTGGACTCCAGAAATCCACAAGTTTAAAGGAATTGTGGGAAAAAGTTAAGAACGCTTGGTACTCCATACCGATGGAAACGTGCCTACATCTTGTAGAATCTATGCCTCGCTAATGCCAAGCAGTGATTAATGCAAAAGGATCTACCACTAAATATTAATATTTTACTTTAATAATTTAAAATAGAACAGTACTCTATAGAAATAGCAACGTTTTGATTCTTGTCCCTATTATTTTTTCCAAGGCCATATTACAAAAAATTCAATTTTTTAATTATTTATTTGAAAATCATATTGGAGTTTGATATTTTTTGTTAGCGTATATGAAGTACTTAACGCTTTTAATTTAATTAATTTAAATATTTAAATATTATAGAAAAAATAAAAAAAATATTAGAAAAACATCGGTGTCCCTATTATTTTTTCCAACACTGTATATATTGCATTACAAATTTCAATAACAACTTAAATTTATACTTAGAACAAAAAATAAATTAAAAACTTCCATTTGTGTACTTCACCAAGATATGACGCTAATTTAAGTTATTTAAATTTTATTTGAAGTAAATAAAATAACGGAAAACTGCCATTTACGCACTACTCACAAATTATGCTACAATAGAGGAGCATAATAAACCCTAATCTAAAACTTGCACAAACAGCACAGGGAGGAATAATTAAAATTACAAATAACATTATTATTTTCTGAACAATCTCAATGGTGCAGTATTTCAGTATTACATTTAAAAAAAGAAAAGAAAAATATTTAAATAAAACGTCAGCATTAATTAAAACGAAATATAACAAAACCCTTAACCAAATCAGAAGGAATGTGCTTTAAAAATTTAATGCTTCAGCATGTTGATACAATTTTCTGCGAAAAGTGTTTGACGATAAGCCAAATGTTTTAAGAGAACGTGGCAACGTATTGTATATACGAGCTACTCTCACATGAAATGATCGTGCCAATATAGAAGATAATTTAGGTATACTAAGTTGCGGATTTCTAGTTGACCTACAAAATTTAAAAAAATGTATTAAGTAAATAGGCGTCTGCATTTTAAAGACCTTATAAAAGTGGTGCAAGTTGCGAATATGCACCAATTGAGAATTTTTCCAAATTCTTCCAAAATTTTTCCAAAAAATATATAAAAGTCCAACATTTTGATTTTGAAGCTTAACTTGAGGCCTATACTAGGAAAATAAATAAAATTTTGGAAAAAATTAAAAAAACTTTAATTTCTTCTTGTATTTCAAACTTTGAACATAAATATCTCCGGTCTTGAAGGGTTAATACGAAGTATTATACCTTAAAACAAAGCCTGAAGTGTTGCCTACAACCTGAGTGTAGGTAGAAAATAGGTTTACTAGGGCTGTTTTTTGAGAAAATCAGATTTTTAGCAAAAAAGTGAGGTTAAAAAATCGTATTTTTTAAATTTGTCCCCAATGGGTTAATAACATGTAATATATTTATATGCAGATTTAAAGAGTTTTTAATGGTCTTTGTAATGATACTCACCGGAACCAGATGGGAACATAAATATGTGAGATATGGCCAATTATATACTCAAGCTTTAAAGGCGCATATCTCAAGAAGTTGGACCGAGCGCAAACATTTGTTTTTTCTATTTTAATAAGCTTTTTAAGCCCTTTTAGGCCAAAGAAAAAATTGGCCTATTGCCGGTAAAATTTGTTTAAATAGCGCAGACTTAGCTATATCCATATATACCGATTTCTCAAAAACTGGAGCCAATCTGACACTTCCAAATGTACTTTCGCACTCAGGGGACTCCCCACTAATAGTTCGAAAAGGATTCATCAAAGTTCATTTTTTTTCGGGTCAAAAACTATCACAGTGTAATTAACCACAGGACCCCTAATTTACTTTATCTAGGAACAATAACAAACCAAAAATAATTTTGACATGAAATGTTGCCAACCAAAAAACAAAACATTTTCCGAAAGTATTGGTAACACTTTTTGTTCAATCCGAAAGTTGTACATGGTACCATTTCAAATACGGATCGGAAAGAACTTTCGAATAGTTTTAATTTTCGAATCGAATTACATAGTAGGGGCCCTGACACCTTGGCTGAGGCCGAACTGTCGATATCTCTATCTAAAAAAATTGCATTCAGAGAAATTAGCTCTAATTAAAATAATTAGACCAAAACGATAATTTAAAAGGAACAGACCTAGTATAGATCGGCACGTCCAATTTTGTTGTTTTTTTTTGGGTGTAGGGATCGTTATTTTAAGTAAAATAAGTAAAATAAAAAAATCGGGGGGAACCCCTATTTTGGGAGTTACGGGCCAAGTAGCCCTGGCAGGGACCTATGTTGCTCGTATCGTGTGGTAGAACTTTTTGAAAATTGTTAAATTTATATTGCAATCAGTCGCCCGGCCGTCCGGCCGGGCTCAGGCAGGGGGGTTAAAATTCCCTCTGTACCTGAAGTCGATGTGTGGCAAAGTCCGAAAAATCACTCGATTGTTTTAAAAAAAAATATTTTCTGGATATTTTTAAAAATCCGATATGTGGATAACTAAGAAAGTTATCGAAAAAATGTATTTAATTTTTTTTGTTTATTTCGACTCGTTTTACACAAAAAAGTTGTGAAATCGGTCCCATAACACGGCACCACACTCGTTGTATCATCCTGTATGTCCGAACTTTGGGGGCCCACAACTCCGAAAATAGGCGTTGCCCCCGATTTTTTTATTTAATGTTGTTTACTTAAAATTAAAAGTTCTATCCAATGGTAATAGTTTGGAGCCGAAGCGAGTTGCCGACCTATTCTAGGTTTAAGCCATTTAAAAATATACTTTTTTACCTTGTCGGGCAATAGGCTGAGAGAGATGGTAAATTAATGTAACTCTGATTTTGAAATTCTCAAAAATTCAATACAAATGAACACCAACAATAGAATAGAACAATAGAACAACGACATGAACAAGTTAAACTACCTAACCTACTACGGTAAAAATCATTTAGATATGTAAACATTACCATCGAGCCAATAGCGAGTAGCACAAAACGAACGTCGTCAGATCAGCAAGATGGCTACTCTATGTACAGTCAAGGAAAAAAGTCTACATACATCCCTTGTTTTAGAGGTTTTAGAAAGTTTGTGAAGAAAATTAAAAAAATGTTTATTTCAATATTTAAGGCATTAATGAAGTATCGGGTTTTTCAATAAAAGCGCTACAAAAGTTTTTTTAAATAAAACAAAACCGGTTTTAGATACCAATGAAATTCTTTATTCCTGTGAAAATACGTTCGCTGCCATTATGTATGGAACTCGATTTCTTTTGCATGGCTACCACGGGCACGCTTGCAGAAGTCCAGATTTTCGACAGTTTTCAAGCATAAATCGGCCGATACTGCTGCAATTTCACGTTCGATATTCGTACGAAGTTCATCAATCGTCGCTGGCTTGTTGGCATAGACCAGTGATGGCCACACTAACACTAGGAAAGTACATTTGTGTGCGTGGAATAATAGGCAACTGCGCTGCACAGCAACTGAGTTCATTTGAGTAAACACGTTGTTTTGTTGTTGTTACAATCAAATGAGCATGAACGTGTGGGAGCAGAGCATCAGCAGCATTTTTCGTTTCCTACCACATGTGGTATGTTTTTCAATTTTTGGCCATCACTGGCATAGACCATAGACTTGACGTAGCCCCACAGGAAATAATCTAACGGCGTCAAATCGCACGACCGAGACGGTCAATCGACTGGGCCGTTTCGTGAGATAACACGTTCACCAAACTTGGTTTCCAATAAATTGATTGTGGCACTCGCTGTGTGGCTTCTGGCGCCGTCCTGTTGGAACCACATGTCCTCCAAGTCCATATTATCCAATTGGGGCCAAAAATATTCGGTTATCATTGAACGGTAGCGATTCGCATTCACAGTAATGTGCAGGTCTTGATCATCACGGAAGAAGTACGGCCCAATGACGCCGCCGGCCCATAAACCGCACCAAACCGTAATTTTTTCGGGGTGCAATGATGACTCATGGATTACGTGTGGATTGCTGTCTGACCAATAACGCATATTTTGCTTATTGACGAAGCCATTCAGCCAGAAATGAGCCTCATCGCTGAAGATGATTGAGGCCACTGAAGTTGAGGCCACTGACTCCAAATTTCGGTAGTAAATCTTAATAATTTCGACTCGTTGTTGGCTCGTATATCTTTCCATGATGAAATGGCAAACCTTACTGAAGAGAAATGTCAAAAGAGCGGGAAAAAATATGACGTGTTTGCTGTCCCTATCGATTTACTTTTGTAGCGTCTCTGTTGAAAAACCCTTTATAAGTACGAGTTTATGGCAAGCAGTCCGTCTTGAAACACTTCTACAATATGGCAACTCATATGACAACGATTTGCGAACAGATTTCATAACTTTGCACACATTTCGAACAGATTTGATAGTTTGTTGAGAGAACGCGTCTCACAGTGTTCTAGCTAATAGACATTAATCAAAAAAGAATTTTCTCACAATTGATTCATTAAATTTCAAGACCCACTGGTCACTTTGTATGGTGGGTACCAAAAAGCCTGGTCCGATTCTGCTCAAACTATGTACTAAGGATAATAGTCGGAAAATTACGTTTTATAGTGTGATATATAAATTACGTTTTATAGTGTGATATAGTATAGCCCACCCTACCCTTTGTATGGGAGGTACACGAAGGAGTGGTACTTTTGTGACCCTAGGCCGAATGAAACATTAGGTTTATATAATTATAAACTAGTTTTGGAACAGACCTAGTATAGATCGGCACGTCCAATTTTTTTGCTTTTTTTTTGATCGCTATTTTAAGTAAAAAAAGTAAAATAAAAAAATCGGGGGGAACCCCTATTTTGGGAGTTACGGGCCAAGTAGCCCTGGCAGGGACCTATGTTGCTCGTACCGTGTGGTAGAACTTTTGGAAAATCGTAAAATTTATATTGCAATTAGTCGCCCGGTCGTCCGGCCGGGCTCAGGCAGGGGGGTTAAAATTCCCTCTGTACCTGAAGTCGATGTGTGGCAAAGTCCGAAAAATCACTCGATTGTTTTAAAAAAAAATATTTTCTGGATATTTTTAAAAATCCGATATGTGGATAACTAAGAAAGTTATCGAAAAAATGTATTTAATTTTTTTTGTTTATTTCGACTCGTTTTACACAAAAAAGTTGTGAAATCGTCCCATAACACGGCACCACACTCGTATCATCCTGTATGTCCGAACTTTGGGGGCCCACAACTCCGAAAATAGGCGTTGCCCCCGATTTTTTTATTTAATGTTGTTTACTTAAAATTAAAAGTTCTATCCAATGGTAATAGTTTGGAGCCGAAGCGAGTTGCCGACCTATTCTAGGTTTAAGCCATTTAAAAATATACTTTTTTACCTTGTCGGGCAATAGGCTGAGAGAGATGGTAAATTAATGTAACTCTGATTTTGAAATTCTCAAAAATTCAATACAAATGAACACCAACAATAGAATAGAACAATAGAACAACGACATGAACAAGTTAAACTACCTAACCTACTACGGTAAAAATCATTTAGATATGTAAACATTACCATCGAGCCAATAGCGAGTAGCACAAAACGAACGTCGTCAGATCAGCAAGATGGCTACTCTATGTACAGTCAAGGAAAAAAGTCTACATACATCCCTTGTTTTAGAGGTTTTAGAAAGTTTGTGAAGAAAATTAAAAAAATGTTTATTTCAATATTTAAGGCATTAATGAAGTATCGGGTTTTTCAATAAAAGCGCTACAAAAGTTTTTTTAAATAAAACAAAACCGGTTTTAGATACCAATGAAATTCTTTATTCCTGTGAAAATACGTTCGCTGCCATTATGTATGGAACTCGATTTCTTTTGCATGGCTACCACGGGCACGCTTGCAGAAGTCCAGATTTTCGACAGTTTTCAAGCATAAATCGGCCGATACTGCTGCAATTTCACGTTCGATATTCGTACGAAGTTCATCAATCGTCGCTGGCTTGTTGGCATAGACCAGTGATGGCCACACTAACACTAGGAAAGTACATTTGTGTGCGTGGAATAATAGGCAACTGCGCTGCACAGCAACTGAGTTCATTTGAGTAAACACGTTGTTTTGTTGTTGTTACAATCAAATGAGCATGAACGTGTGGGAGCAGAGCATCAGCAGCATTTTTCGTTTCCTACCACATGTGGTATGTTTTTCAATTTTTGGCCATCACTGGCATAGACCATAGACTTGACGTAGCCCCACAGGAAATAATCTAACGGCGTCAAATCGCACGACCGAGGCGGTCAATCGACTGGGCCGTTTCGTGAGATAACACGTTCACCAAACTTGGTTTCCAATAAATTGATTGTGGCATTCGCTGTGTGGCTTCTGGCGCCGTCCTGTTGGAACCACATGTCCTCCAAGTCCATATTATCCAATTGGGGCCAAAAATATTCGGTTATCATTGAACGGTAGCGATTCGCATTCACAGTAATGTGCAGGTCTTGATCATCACGGAAGAAGTACGGCCCAATGACGCCGCCGGCCCATAAACCGCACCAAACCGTAATTTTTTCGGGGTGCAATGATGACTCATGGATTACGTGTGGATTGCTGTCTGACCAATAACGCATATTTTGCTTATTGACGAAGCCATTCAGCCAGAAATGAGCCTCATCGCTGAAGATGATTGAGGCCACTGAAGTTGAGGCCACTGACTCCAAATTTCGGTAGTAAATTTTAATAATTTCGACTCGTTGTTGGCTCGTATATCTTTCCATGATGAAATGGCAAACCTTACTGAAGAGAAATGTTAAAAGAGCGGGAAAAAATATGACGTCGTTTGCTGTCCCTATCGATTTACTTTTGTAGCGTCTCTGTTGAAAAACCCTTTATAAGTACGAGTTTATGGCAAGCAGTCCGTCTTGAAACACTTCTACAATATGGCAACTCATATGACAACGATTTGCGAACAGATTTCATAACTTTGCACACATTTCGAACAGATTTGATAGTTTGTTGAGAGAACGCGTCTCACAGTGTTCTAGATAATAGACATTAATCAAAAAAGAATTTTCTCACAATTGATTCATTAAATTTCAAGACCCACTGGTCACTTTGTATGGTGGGTACCAAAAAGCCTGGTCCGATTCTGCTCAAACTATGTACTAAGGATAATAGTCGGAAAATTACGTTTTATAGTGTGATATATAAATTACGTTTTATAGTGTGATATAGTATAGCCCACCCTACCCTTTGTATGGGAGGTACACGAAGGAGTGGTACTTTTGTGACCCTAGGCCGAATGAAACATTAGGTTTATATAATTATAAACTAGTTTTGGAACAGACCTAGTATAGATCGGCACGTCCAATTTTTTTGCTTTTTTTTTGATCGCTATTTTAAGTAAAAAAAGTAAAATAAAAAAATCGGGGGGAACCCCTATTTTGGGAGTTACGGGCCAAGTAGCCCTGGCAGGGACCTATGTTGCTCGTACCGTGTGGTAGAACTTTTGGAAAATCGTAAAATTTATATTGCAATTAGTCGCCCGGTCGTCCGGCCGGGCTCAGGCAGGGGGGTTAAAATTCCCTCTGTACCTGAAGTCGATGTGTGGCAAAATCCGAAAAATCACTCGATTGCTTGAAAAAAAAAATATTTTCTGGATATTTTTAAAAATCCGATACGTGGATAACTAAGCAGTTATCGAAAAAATGTATTTATTTATTTTTGTTTATTTCGACTCGTTTTACACAAAAAGGTTGTGAAATCGGTCCCATAACACGGCACCACACTCGTAGTATCATCCTGTATGTCCGAACTTTGGGTGCCCACAACTCCGAAAATAGGCGTTGCCCCCGATTTTTTTATTTAATTTTTTTACTTAAAATTAAAAGTTCTATCCAATGGTAATAGTTTGGAGCCGAAGCGAGTTGCCGACCTATTCTAGGTTTAAGTCCTAGTTTTATTTAATATTGTACAGAGGATAGGTTATACGACTTGTAACAAACGTGGTTTTTCACAAACTGCCATTTTATGACATACAATAAATAGCAAGATCAATATAGAGCTGCCGTATTGTTAAATAATTACATGGTTACTCTTCATTACGTTCCACTCCAACAGGTCCTAATTTTGGCTTGGCACCAAGTAGGGTAACCATTCAATTAATCATTATTCGGTTAATTGATTAATCGTGTCATAAAATTAACCGAACATTTTAGTAATTACATTTTTCGATTAACGATTAACTCGAACAAATCATAGCGATTAATCGATCAATAAAATTTAAGTACGTGTTTATGGCAAGCAGTCCGTTTTGAAACACTCCTACATGTGGCAACTCATATGACAACGATTTGCGAACAAATTTCATAACTTTACACACATTTCGAAAAGATTTGATAGTTTGTTGAGAGAAAGCGTCGCACAGTGCTTTGGCTCATAGACATACATAAAAACAAAATTGTCTCAAAATTGCAAGACCCACTGGTCCCTTTGTATTGGGGGTATCAAAATACCTGGTCCGATTCTGCTCAAACTATATACAATAAGGATAATAGTCAGAAAATTACCTTGTTCAAAATGTTTGTAAAAATTAATCAATCCAATAGGGTGTTATAGTGTGATATAGTTTCAGAGCGACCCTACCCTTTGTATGGGAGGTACCGGAAAGAGTGGCACTTTTGGGTACAAACTTTGAGATTTTTTTTAATTTTGGCTTGGTACCAAAAGTCACTAATTTTCATGTTGCTGCAACTACGCACAATGTTTGAACACTGTTTTCTTTTTTTGTTTTATTTTATTCGATTAATCGAATAATTTGATTGCGTTTTGTTCGGTTAATTGTAAGATTAAAATTCACGATTAACCGATTAATCAAAAAACCCGATTAAATGGGTACCCTAGTACCAAGTCACTAATTTTCATGTTGGTGCAACTACGATTTGTAAATTGTATCTACATATATTTTGTATAATGATGTTGCTTTTACTTTTTATTTTGTTTTAATAAAAGCGCCTAGTACGATGTTTGAACACTTATATTTTTTTGTTGTTTTATTTTATTCGAATAATCGAATAATTTGATTGTGTTTTGTTCGATTTATTGTCAGATTGAAATTTACGATTAACGATTAACCGATTAATCAAAAAACCCGATTAAATGGGTACCCTAGTACTGTGTGGAGTACTGTGGAACAGTTCTGGTATTCGATACCAAGTGACAGTTGCCGTACCTCAATGGGAAGACGTTGCTCAGCCGTTATTTCGAATAAGGGAAACGCAACAACTAAATATTGATTTGAATTTCTAAGCATATTACAACAAGAAGCTTAGAAAATAAAACTTATCTTTAATTATTTAAAATTTTTAATTTTAGCTACATATAAGCGGTGCTATTATTTTGACTGCCCTTTTTTTGACTTTTGGATAAAACAATGCATTTTTTTGTGTTTATGTGAATTCAAACTATATATTTTTGTGTCACACAAGTCTGTTTACTTATCTGTGTCTAATTTAAGTTCATTTTGAAATACATTTTTCTTCTAATTTTTCATTTAACATATAATTAAAAATAACCATAACAGTGGTGCTATTAGTTTGACATCAGCTGTATGTCCTTTAGTCCGTTTTCAAGAAATGTCACAAAATTCCACCAAAAGAAAAAACAAAAATGGCATAAAACCATTGATGACCTTTGTAATTATGAAAAAAAAAATTAATTTTTGAAACATCTCGTTCGAAAAAAAATATAGTTATCACAAGAATTCGCTCAATTCAATATTTATAGTCGATTTTTAAATTTATCTCGGACAGTATCGGATAAGAAAATTCAAACTTGACACGTCCATAAAAAAAGTGTAGCCACACAGCGGTCTACATTTTTTGGGGTTTGGCTATACTCACCTAGTGTGATGATTTGGCGCAGGAACCGTCCACCCCCCCAAAGCAAAAACCTAAATTTTGTTGCATAGTGTAATGTAATAAGACTGATAGACTTCGCCGCTGCAAAGAAGATGGCAGTTAGTAGTACACGATTCCAACATAAAGACATACATAAGGCCACCTGGTTGGTTATCTCCCGATCAGAGAACGAAGAACCAGATTGATCAGTTGGTAATACACTCTTCTAGTGTAATGGTTGTACGAGGTGCCAATATCGACTCGGATCATTACCTAGTGGCTGCGAAAGTTCGCACAAAACTGAGCAGGGCGAAAAACGTACGAAGCCGAACACGGGAAAAACTATATGTTGGAAAGCTGCAAATACAGGAGATATCAAAGTCCAATCAACAAAAGCTCACTCCTTCTAAAGCAGGATACTCCCCCTCGTGAGGACCCAGAAGCGCAATGGAAGCACATCTTCCATTCTTTGGAAATCGCTGCAAGAACTGAACTTGGCTATCAAAAACCGTAGAAGGATAAGCAATGGTACGACGAAAACTTTCGCATTTCAACCGATGCAAAAGCCGCTGCACGTATGACAACGAGACGTGCTGCGAATGAGCGGTACAAGTGGCTGAGAAAGGAGGAAAAACAACAATTTAGGAGGAAAAAATGGCAGTGTGAGCAGAGAGAGAGAGAGTGAAAAGACCAAAATGTGAAGGATGAACAATAAATCCCGAAAATTTTTCCAGAGGGTAAGAAGATCGAATCACTCACTCTTGTTTGTCGCCTGGTTGGGCGTTTACAAAATCGGGCCCACTAACTATTTTCGCTGCCATCCCTGCGAACGAAACATGCCATTTGGTTGTCGCATAGCTGGACAATAGTTTTGACTGGCTTTAACACAGAAGCAAACGGACGGACGGGTTACATATGTAGTTAGATCAGCTCGCCTCGTTGAGATTATCAAACATATATATACTTTTGTTATAATTCCAATAAGGGTAAAGCCGATAAATACAAATGACTTATTTTAACCTAGAAGAAATAAAAGACGAGGTGATTTTAAAATTTTTTCTGAAAAATAGAAATTATTGATTGACTTGTACTTGTTGTGCGATGAAATAAAAATCACTAAATAATTGTTATTTGAAATAGTCCTCGCTAACACTGTGTGTTATTTTTTTAAGTAATGGAAATATAACCATATACGGACACCACTACGTGATAAAAGACAAAAAAAGACCCGTGTTTTGCCCAGAGTCATGCACTTTTTTTATGGCCCCCCAAAGATTTGGGGCGTCGGCGTAATTTTTGCAAAAAAGTGATCATTTTGTCAGGCTCATATCTTGCAAACCGTTCGGAATTTTGATTTACTCTCTGAGGGAAAGTTGTAGGTCTTGTCATAAAGAAATTGTGAACATATAAAATCAAAAAAACTACATCTTCAAGGTCAAAATCACAAAAAACCTTAAAAAAATAGATTATTTTTTATTTCCATAGGTAGAAAACCGTTCAAAATTCAAGGAAACAATCAACTACAAAAGTGTACCTAAGATCAACTTAGAAACAACTTTCTAGAATATATGAACTTCCTAGGAATGATTCTTAACACCGTTTAGGTAGCGCTTAGGTAGCGTTTAGGCAGCCGCAAAAGTGAAACATTTCCCGAAAAATTTTTAATTTCATTTGTTTTTTCTTTACTTTAACATTGAGATACTATGCTATCTATTACAAAAATAATAAAAAAATATTCGTATTATGTTTATAATGTTGATGGCCCTGGACTTGCAAATCTCACTCTCTTTAAGTTGTGGATCCAAATCGTCGTCCGAATAAGACTCTGATTCAGAACTTATGGTGTCCACATTCACGTTGCTTCCAAACTGCCCTCCATCATCAGCTTTTTCTTCTTCAAATACTTCATTAACATCATACAGGGTGATCTTGTGACTCCACCAACATACCTGAAATGAATTAGAAAAGAAAAAATGGAATGCGAAACAATGCATCAATAAAATTGATATTACCTCTGCAGGCAATGCGTCGAGTTTTTTTTGCCTTTGTACCGTTTTTCCATGGGCATTGTGGTTTGATGACCCCGTTCTCCTTGCTCATCGGATTCGGTAGGAAGTTGTTTGATAAAATCGTCAAAATGAAAATGAAAAAAATGCAGCTTTAATGTCATCGATGTGCCGATTTTCTCAAAATAATACAGCATTTCTTTCACCCATTCTCTTGCTTCCGGTTCCGCGTCTGGATCCCCTCCCAAGACTCTGGTGCATACACGCTGAACGTAAATCCATGCCATTGAATGACTATCATCAAGCGATAATTCAAAGTTGCTCTTGAATAGATTTCTAATGTCAGGGCCATTAAGTACGCTTGTTAAATGAAGACAAAAAATAAAGACAGAAAAGAAAACATTAACAAAGTGAAAATAGTACAATGAGGTGAACAAAAATTCGTTTTAAATTTACTACAACACATTTTTTAATTTTGTCATCGCTACGCTTTGGGAACACGCTTTTGGACAATTTACAACGGCCACTTCGATGAATTTTTTAACAATTCCCAATTTTTACATTAGTATTGATTCAGAGGTGAGCGCGAATCCCAATTACAAAGAAAACAAAAGAATTTTGGAAAGCCGCCCTTATCGATGATCCCTTGCAAAATGTTGATGACCTTTAAATCACAGCAAATCTTCCATTTATTTTCGTAGTATTGGATTTTTTTCATTATATCTTTCAATGTTTCATAGCGTTTTCGGTTCGACACATGCTTTCAAGATTGAAACAGAACTATCAATAAATAATCTCCACTCACTAGCGATGTAGTTCATTCCCATTTTTACCACCAAAGCTTTTAATCGTTGCAGTAAGCGAACGAATTGTCATCATTTAGAGTGTAGAGGCTGTGAAATTCAGCTTGCCGTTTGCGGTACGCCGTAAAGTTAACATTAGCATGTGTGAGTTGTCTTTGCTTTAAAAACGCTGTCAAAAATATGACAAGTCGCTGCGATATTCCCAATATGGCCACAATGAAATCCATTTAGATGATTCCGTGATATTAGAAGTCTTCCAAAAATTCTACTTTATTTAACAAAGTAGTAAGAAAATCGAAATTAAATGATATCAAACATTCGGAAATATTAGTGACTCACGCGAAAATAGTGCTCACACACACTCACTCACGCAAAGATTGGATTCACGCACGAAGATTTTTTCTCACTCCGTTAATTCCTTGCGACTGGACTTCTGATTTTGTTAGACTCATTTCTTCTCTGAATCTTGTTCAGATTAACGATATTGTTAATGCTATGAATAGGACACTTGATCTTGTAATAGTTAATAATTCTGATAATTTTGAAGTTTCCCGCGTTAATCCTCTAAGTTTGCCCGAGGACTCATACCATCCTACAATTTGTATTCGTTTCTATCTCCAGACTGAAAGTTCAATCTATTCAAAATCTACCAGGAAAACTTTTTGTTTCTCACGTGCTAATTTTGTCTTATTGAATAGTCTTTTTGAATCTGTCGATTGGAGTTCAATATTAGATTGTGAGGATCGCCAGAGCTTTGATGGGAGCTTAATTAATTTTTATGATGTAATGTGGCGATGTATACGTAAATCTGTGCCAAGGGTATCTGCAGTAGAATATTTAAAGCTTCTAAATATTTAAAGCAGTTAAAAAATGCCAGGAGTAGATTACATAAAAAGTTTAGGGTATCAGGTACATCATTTGATTATAGTAAGTACACTATTGCCAGATGTCGTTACGAGGCAGAATCTCGCAAGTGTTATCAATCTTACGTGTCTAAGGTTGGTAAGAATTTTAGGAACAATCCTAAAAGTTTTTTCAACTTTGTTAACACTAAGCGTAAGTCCGTATCAAGACCTTCTCAAATTGTGATGAATGATGTCGAATACATAGACTCTGAATCAATTGCCAATTGTTTTGCTGATTTTTTCTCATCTGTTTACTCGGTTAATTCAGTCTCGACTACCTGTGACTATCCTTATGATATTCGGTCATTAGATCCGTTCGGGATTACTTCTATGAGTGATACGTGGGTCCAGGAGAACCTTTCATCACTGAAGAACACGAACACTTATGGACCTGACGGGATCCCTAATTCTGTGCTAAAATACTGTTCTACGACATTAGCTACACCATTGACTATACTATTCAATGCATCTCGTATATTGTCCCTCTTCATAAGCTCGTATATTGTCCCTCTTCATAAGTCGGGTAGCATTACGAATGTGTCAAATTATAGAGGTATTGCGAAACTGAGTGCGATTCCAAAACTTCTTGAGAAACTGGTCACTGACATTATATCTTACAAAGTTTCCTCTATTATTGACTGTAGACAACATGGTTTTCGCAAAGGTCTATCTACAGCTACAAACTTACTTCAATTTTCTTCTCACGTAATTGATGGTTTTATTTCAGGAATGCAAACCGATGTTATTTACACAGATTTTAGTAAAGCTTTCGATAAGGTTAACCATCGCCTCCTACTGAGTAAATTACCAGTTGGGTTCAAGAAAGCTGTCTGCAAGATGGGTACCGCGTTTGCTCTCAATTGAACATAAACGTTCGGGTGCACACATGTGTAGTCTCAATTGCAAAATTCCGTGAATTGGGCTACGAATTGGCATCTCATCCTCCATATTCTCCGGATTTAGCTCCCACTGACTATTTCCTATTTCCAAACCTAAAGAAGTGGCTCGGTGGAAAGAGATTTAGTTCCAACGATGAAATTATTGACCAAACAAATGCCTATTTTATGGACCTCGAAAAACCATATTTTTTGGAAAGGATACAAAAAATGGAGAAACGTTGGACTAAGTGTATTGAGCTAAAAGGAGATTATGTTGAAAAATATTTTTTATTTTTGCAAAAAAAAACACTGTTTCATTCAAAAAGTCACGGACTTATTGATCCGCCTCGTACTTTACAGTACTATTTGGCATGTTTATCTGGTGTTTTGTTGTATTCAGGACGCGATTTAAAGGCGACCGTCATCCGTAAATACACTTAGAGAATGACCTCTGATTAGAATATTATTCGGGATTGACTAGTATTGGAGGAGAACTGCTTCTCGGATCACAGTGTACCTTTGGGAATCCAAGTAGAACGTGCTGGTTGAAATTTCAATACCTAGTCGCAAGTTAGCGGTATTGAATTATAATCTCTGAACAAAGCAACCGAAGTCCATGATAGTGTATACAATTTGCATGCCCTTCGCACTCTCGGGCAAAAGCAGGTAACCAGTCTGGTGTATGAAGGAACCTAGCAAGTTACGCGAATCTTGTGGCCGATATATTAATTCCTTGGTTGATGGGGAGGGACAAGATTGATGTTTATTCCCAAAGCGGAAGGGCCTCTCACTCTGCTCCTAAAGACTTTAGACCTATAAGCCAGTCATCGTACCTACTGAAGACTTTGGACGGCTGTTAGACATACATATACTTACGGGAAGTGATTTTTATCTGGCGCACAGCAGGCGAACAAAAAGGGCAGCTCTATGGAGACAGCACTGCATGAACAGGTATGATACATAGGAAAACCGTTGTTTGCAAAGGAGTTTACGTTGGTAGTTTTTCTTGACATTGAGGGTGCGTTCAATAATAATGCTATAGAATTTGCGCTATTCGCGCCTAAGCTGAACGTGGACCTTATGGGACTTGTATACCAAAAGCTCCCCAGCAGACGTGTCAGCCGAATTGGGCACCTTGACCTCTACGAGGTAGTTAACACAGGTACGCATCAAGAAGGGGTCTAGACTCCGCTTTTATGGAACCTTGCTTGGAATAGAATACCGCCTACTCTCGGAAATGCGGGTGCGAAAATTGTTGTAAGGGTACTACTTTAAGTGTTTCACCATAATCCGCTTAAGGGACGATCGTGTAACGAGCAATTACGTGGAACGTATCTGGTCGACGGCTCAACCGCGACGTCTTCAGTCACAGCGACAATATACTCGTTTGAACGACGCCTCTTCTGTTTCGTGTTGTTTCAATATATTTAATGCGAGCTGCTAAACGCCATTGTGATTGACCAGTGTGCGTACTATGAACGGGAAATCCGCGCCGTAATTCAATTTGCGCCAAAATCACTGACGAATTATTAAAAACATTGAAGAAACACGCACGGATGAAACATTTTCGTTAATATTTTTTCGTTGCTACAATGAAAAGTCTCGTATAACCGACAATTTGGTAGTGAAAGAAAAATTCATACATTAAAACAATTGAATTAAATATTTTTATTTAATACATTGGAACTGCGACCAGAATAAGCCAGCAGGGTTATAAAGTATACAGGGTGATTCAGGAAGTTCCGAACAAACTTCTCCAGCGTATTCCTTGGCTCATTTCATGAAGAAAAGTCCACTAGGACCATGTCCGAAAATGCAAGGGTGCGAAATGGCAGCGGGTTCAAAATTTTCGGATTGGCGGTCGGAGGGTAGTAGGGTAAAGTTTCTAACTTCTGAGCCAGTGGTCGGATTTTGTTGTTTTTGGGCTTGTTGGAAAGGTCTTTAAGAGGCCTTTCATAATCAATAAAAAAAGTCAAATTGCCGAGATACAGAGCTTCACATTCACATAACCTCAATTTGATCAGCCAGATGGCAGGTGACTTATGTTTTTTTCTGTTGAAAGAAAGCCATACCTCTTACTTTTCTAAAATGACCTAAACACATACGTTACCTGCCACCTGGCTCCGACCGACCGACTAGCAAGAGAAAATGAAGAGCGTGAGTGTCGGGTCACGTACACATCTTAAAGCAGTTCCTTTGCAACAACCGAAAGTGGTAGACATATTTCTCCGCCGGTGTAATTTAAATAAATTTGTTAAAAACTACTACTAGCTATACTTAATACTAATTATTTTGGGAAAAATAAATTATGTGTTTGCTGTAATCGTTTGTGTAATTTTGAGTATCTATAAATCAAATAGATCAATAAACAGAATGCAAGAAGCAACACGACGGCAAAGAAGGAAAGCATCCAGCGTTCGGACGATACACAAAATCGTGCACAAAAGTATGAAAAATTCTGTTGTGCGAAGTGTTTGGGTGTTGGGTGTCTCTAAGCCGTGTCGCACCGTTGTCTTGCTCTCTCAGTGTTGAGCTGACACCAAAAGAAACACCTAATTGTGCGCGAAACATGTGCTTTTGTATGTGCAACACAGTTTTATGTTGAGCTGGTGTGTTGTGTGGACACCGTATGATGGTGTGTGATCATGGGTGTCGTTAAATCGTATGGTTCTGTACAAAACCCTCAGTGTCATATTTTGGATTGTTATTTTGTTAAATTTTACTTTTAATTGTAGGTTAATGTATGAGAAATTCACACTACAGGCTTACAAGTCATGAACATTTGTCGAATTGAAAAATTGTTGGTTTTTGTTGGAAATAATAGACAATTCAGTTTCAACACACACTCACTGGCATGACTAGTTTCGAACTCTGTGACAAGTTATATCAGATGCCTAACTTTTAATATTTAATTTTTAATATTTATCATATTTTATTACATACATTTTATTTATTTATAATGTATAGTATTTATGTTTAGGTTATCATATATTCAAATAAATTTTTATAAAATTCTTTATTAAAAAAAATAACTAAATAAAATACACTTTAGTAGTTAAAATAAAAAAAATATTCTTAATCTTAATAGAATTCAAAGACGTCCAACAGTGGCACAATTGTGCTCGCTCAATTGACATGTATTGTTTTTCTCTCTTATTCAGTCGTTCAGACGACATCAACAGCGTCGTCTGCACACAGAAAAATTAAGCACACATTAAATGAATGAATGTTGTAAACAATGAAATATCTTTGACGTTTGGGAATAAGGTCTTAAGTCAAAAAAATGCATTTTGGGTTTTTGATTGGGTTTAACTCAATTTTTTTTCTCTTTCGTTTGGTATTAATAACTTAAATCTAGCACAACTCCATCCAATCGTAATCATTTGCTCTTTAGGCAATAAGTCAGAAAATTTCATATATAAATAATTTTCAATTTAAAATTACGAAAAACTATAGTTTCTGACTTAAGACCTTATTCCCAAACGTCAAAGATATGTCTCTGTGTCATTGATGTCGAAACACTACACCGAACAGTGTTGTGTGCACGATTAAGTGTTATGTCCGAACCGTCGATCGAACACAAGCGACCGTGTTTGTCACAAACTTGTGCACGGTTTGGTGTTTGAAATTAGAGTTGCACGCTGATGAGAGTTATGTGTGCTGCACTAATACTCGTATGTGTGCACACAAAATTGTTTTGTTTTTGTGATCTCTGTGTGCAAGTGTTTTCGTTTTTGAAACACTTGTGGTGTGTGTCCATTAGCAACACTGTATCACCACGTAGAATGTGCGGTGTCGAGTGTTTTGGTGCCATTCTGAACGCTGGCCGCATCGATAGCGGAAAAACTACCCCGAAATATGTAACTGAATATTTGTTTTTTGAAACAAACAAACAAAATTGAAACAAAGTGTCAGTGTTTTTGTGTCATAAACATAATTCGGTCGCGCTTATTTGGTTGCATTGGCATTTGAATTTTAAATCAATGAAAACGAAAAAGTCAGAGAAACAAAGTGTTTCAAGTAAGACGAACATAAAAAATAACAACTTAAAGTGGTTCTGAGTTAAAGGAAGTTTTGACCGTAGATCAATTCTGTGTTGAAACTCATAGGAGAGTAGAGCTTATGTTCACGGCAAATACAGATATAGATACTAGGGTAACCATTCAATTAATCATTATTCGGTTAATCGATTAATCGTGCTATAAAATTAACCGAACATATAAATAATTAAATTTTTCGATTAACGATTAACTCCAACAAATCATAGCGATTAATCGATTAATAAAATATAAGTACGTGTTTATGGCAAGCAGTCCGTCTTGAAACACTTCTACAATGTGGCAACTCATATGACAACGATTTGCGAAAAAATTTCATAACTTTACACACATTTCGAACAGATTTGATAGTTTGTTGAGAGAACAGTGCTTTGGCTCATAGACATACATAAAAAATTGTCTCAAAATTGGTTCATTAAATTGGGTGTAATAGTCTGATGAAACACTTTGTATGGGGGTATCAAAATACCTGGTCCGATTCTGCTCAAGCTATATACAATAAGGATAATAGTCAGAAAATTACGTTTTGCTAAATTTTTGTAAAAAATTAATCAATTCAATAGGGTGTTATAGTGTGATATTGTTTCAGAACGACCCTACCCTTAGTATAGGAGGTACCGGAAAGCGTGGCACTTTTAGTCCAAACTTTGGGGGTTTTTTTTTATTTTGGCTTGGTGGTACCAAAATTCACTAATTTTCATGTTGCTGCAACTACGATTTGTGAATTGTACCTACACATAAAATTTATATTTTATAATGAAGTTGCTTTTGTTACGTTTTGTTTTGTTTTAAAAATGTGCCTAGTACAATGTTTGAACACTGTTTCTTTTTTTGTTTTATTTTATTCGAATAATCGATTAATCGAATAACTTGACTGTGTTTTGTTCGGTTAAATGTCAGATTGTAATTTACGATTAACGATTAACCGATTAATCAAACAACCCGATTAAATGGGTACCCTACCCATTATTTTCCCCATACCCTGTGGGCAATGGGTTAACGTTCATGACACATTCCCCATGACAATGTGTATGGGTAACACATGGGGGGTAAATACGAACTCTGAAAACATCGATTGTTTGATGAGCTGTGTGACATGCTAGGGACATTGACATGGATTTTTTAAGTTCATAACTTCCATTTCAGCGCATAAAAAGGTCTGTAATCGTGGCTGTGAAGTGCTCGCCTTTGACTGAAATTGAGTTTCCAGCAGCAGTTTCAAAATTCACAAGAAACTGTCACTCTTATGTGGATGTATTGGCTTCTCGACAATGACGTTTGGGTTTTCCAATACACAGATGCGGCAAATTTGTTTGCTGACATAACCGCCGAGATATAAATGTGCCTTGTCAAAACATTATTTTTCGGCCAAATTCTATGTCCTATTTCTTCTGTAAGGCCCATATTTTCCAACGTTGTTCAAGCGTAAAGCGACTGATTTTGGTCCTCGGAGGTATTATACTCACTGATAGTCAATATTTAGAACAGTAAAAATATATCAGTGTCAAAATACGAGTAACATATTTTTTTCATGTACACTTTATTAATGCTATTTATTTTACAAATAATATTTAGCATTACTTATGATAATATGTGGCCGTCGGTGGTGCAATGGTAGTGTGCGCGGCTGTTGTGCATGAGAACATGGGTTCGATCCCTGCTCTGACCACCTTAAAAATTTCTTTCGACGACGGTCATCTCGCTTAGTAACAGCGACACTATCGAGTATTTAGCTATGAAAAAGCTTCTCAAAATACCGTTCGGAACCGGTGTCAAACTGTAGGTTCCAATTAGTGAGTGAGAATCTCTCGCACAGCTCACTGGTTTGTGAGAATCTCTCCCTAATCCCTCCATGGGATGTAACGGGAAACCATTTATCTTTTTATGATAAATATGTATAATAAAGTAGAAATAATCCACTGATCATTCTACGTTGGAAATCCAAAATAGTTATAAATAGTGAGGATAAAGTGACAAACCCAAAGCTGTTGCCGTTGCGTTTACGATTTTTAACAACAATCTTTATACTAAGAGATTTTGGGGAGCTCTTCTCAGTCTTCTAAAGGTTACAATACTTGACATTCCTTTGTGCAAAATATTAAAACTTACATATTTACTATTTGTTCGCAAAATGGGAACGAATACATAATATCATTTACCGTAGAGCTTCATCTTGAATAACATTGTAGCGGTTACAACTCAATCCCTTTATGGGATCTAATAAGAAAAACTCCAAGATCGAGACAATCATGGTTAGATTAGGTTTAGGACACGTGACAATAAGACAGAGAGAGAGTATACAACTTATTGTCACTACACTCGGAGGTCGGTTGACCTATTGTGATTGCCCAAATACGACGACATACAGAAGGGAGGGAAGAGAGGGGGGCGAGCCCCACTGATAGCAAACATTTTGAAAGATAGATAGACATAGGACAGACAGAAGAACCGCTTAATATTCTCAATGTATATATACTTATACATACATACATCACCTAATAAGCCCTGATAAATACATACAATACCATCCAAGATGAGCGTCCATATGTTCAGGTCAAGGTTTACCATTCCAGATTTCCAGTGGGGTAGAAACAACCGATAGACAAATCATCAGATGATGGTATCGCCTGCCTGAATCCATGGCCATCCATCGAGACAAACGTACATTTGTATTCTTTTTCTTTTTGTCTGTGGCAAAGATTTAGTTTAGTTTTAACTTCCCTTCTCGCAAACATGCGAAATATGTAATTGTCTTATAAGATAATATGGTGTTGCTGTTTTTAATATGTGTCAAATTTCTTATATTGTTTTCTGCAGCATAACAGGCACGGTGGCTCCCCAGAAGCTTGGAGCACAAATAGTGATAGTCCTACCCCCACTAATAGTGTGGCTGAACGACTATGGGCCAAGGAAACATTATGGCACGGTTTATTAGGTGACGAGCACCGTCAATTGCTGGGAACGGAAGAAGAGTCCTCAGACCGCCACAGCAGCGATGATGAAAATGAAACAGATTTAGAAGCGGTTTATCAAATAACTCCAGAGCAGCGAGAATACTATTTTCAGCAATTCAAAGCCGTACATCATGATACCAATGGTTTATTATCCGGTCGAGTAGCCAGGTAAGTGTGATCAAAGTAAAGATAAATGTTAATGTACTTAATAGGGACATAAATATTGTTACTAAATTGAACATACCCATTGGAATATTAAAATAGAACATACATATGTTTGTCATATGGTTTTTGGAAGTTAACTTCTGTAGCGTTAGTCAGTTACGGGAATTTGGAAGTTTGTCTACTTTCACCATGGAGTGGTCAGATAAGGAAAACCGTATCGCAGTTATATCACTTTTTAAGTGTGGAAAGAAAAAAAAAACGATATTTTCAAAATGCTCCGCCCTCTCGGCATTAGTCGCATGTTCGTCTACAGGTGCATACAATTGTTCAAGGAGACTGGAGATATAAAAGTCCGCCCTCAGTCGGGCCGCCCACGTACCGTTCGGACACAGCAAGTCATCAAAGCCGTCAAAGCAAGAATTCAACGAAATGATCTCCGGAAACAGAAAATCATGGCCACGAGTCGAATTATTAAAAAAGACTTGGGAGTTGGAGCTTTCAAAAGGCGTACAGGACATTTGTTGACTGCATCTTTAAAAAAATAGGATAGAGAAATCCAAACATCTTTTGGTGAAGTACGCTGATAACTAAATTTTTACCGTACAGGAAAAACTTAACAAACAAAATGCTAGGGTTTATGCACGATCATCTAAAGAAGCATCTGAGCTAATCTCACGGGTCATCATCCAGCTGTAGTCATGGTTTGGTGGGGTGTCTCTTATGATGGGGTAACTGACTTGCATTTCTGTGAACAAAAAAATCATCGGCCAAAGTTTACCAAGAAACCGTTTTGGAAGCAGTTGTGAAGCCGCTAAACAATTCCCTGTTCCAAAACCAGCCGTGGACTTTCCAGCAAGATTCAGTTCCAGCTCATAAGGCTAAAACGACACAAACCTGGCTTCGAAACAATTTTCCAGATTTTATATGCTCTGAAGAATGGCCCTCTGGCAGCCCTGATCTGAACCGTCTGGATTACAAATTGTGGACCGTTTTAGGAGACACGGTTAGCCACAAAAGATACCCCAACATTGATTCTCTTAAGACAGCTCTGGTTCGTGCTGTAGCCAATTTCCCAATGGATGAGGTGCGTGCAGCTATTAATGATTGGCCATTGCGACTTAAGGCGTGCGTGAAGGCCAAGGGCGGACATTTTAAATGAAACTTGGCTTTTTGAATACAATACATATCAATAAATATATTAAAAAAAAGTGGTCCAAAAACGTTCATTAGCTTTTGTTTTATAGCCCAAAATATAAGTAACAGTATTTATGTCCCTACTAAGTACATACATAGCTGGCAAACACACAAACCACAAGGTTAAGAAAAGAAATCAGGGTTTTATGTCATATTCCCACGAAAATTAAAGCAAAAAGCAAGGCATCAGAAATAAAATAAATGGGCTGGCCGTAGTCATTTAACTTAACAGAAAACATAAATATATCTCTAGAATTGTCCTAGGACGCTAGAGAAATGGATCCGCTTCATGTTGAAAACTGCGTTACGAAGGTGCTATAAGAAATACATTTATTGGAGAACTTTGAAAATAAGTAGACATATCAAGTCAATAGAAGCCAAAGAATCAATCTATTCGAAAAAATCTATCTATTCAAAATCTATTCAAAAGTTTATCTCCATTTGATCAATCGCAATGCAGATTTCAATTTGAAAAGGATCCGGCTATGCGGACGCATGTTATGTTTAAGAAATGAGCAGACATGTACAGGGTGAATAAAAAGTCACCATGGGGTTTACAAATTTACAAATACAAAATGGAAATCTTTTTACACTAAGTACGGAAATAATGATACTTAAATGACCCGCGTTTTCAGCTTCATAATGATGGGCTCGTGTTAGAGCATTTTCATAACAACTTTCAAAATGTGTGGCTGTAGCCTTCGAATTTCTGCAACAATGTTGGCCTTGAGTTCAAGGATTGTCTCGAGCCTGTTCACATATACTCGTTCCATCAAATAACCGCAAAGAAACTGACAAATCTGACAAAATTATTCGCTCTCCAAAAATTTTACTTAAAAGTGTAATTTTGTCTCGGGCAGTGGATCCATCCTGCTGAAACCACATCTCAGGTATATTTTCAAGAGCAGGACGTACAAAATGTTCTATCATAAACCGATACCGCTCTCTATTTACTGTTACAGCACTTCCATCTTCATTTTCGAAGAAGTAAGGGACAATGATATTTTCAGATGTAATGCAACACCCTACTGTACACTTAATGGGGTGCAATTGGCGTTGATAAATGACTTGTTGGATTTTCAGATCCCCAGAACCTACAGGTCTGCTTATTAACAAAGCCAAGTCGAGTTAATTTTAAATAATAAAATTCTATTATTCACGTTTTTTGTTCAGTTGTGCATCTATCGATTATTCATTCTCCAGGTGTTATGTATATAATATAAAAATATATATAAAAAGTTATTAACCCCATGGTGACTTTTGACTCACCCTGTATATCAACTTATAACTTGAAATAATTTAAATTCTTTGTTTCAAAGTAATGTACACAAATAGTTTCCTCAAAATCCTGAACTTGATACGCGCCAGCCACCTGCCTGTCGTTCAGTTTACGTGGGTCACATATCCGAACGTATTGAGAATAAATTAGAAATGTACAATACTAATACTCGTAATTCTCCTGCACTTTATATTCACGAACGTTATTGTGCCGTAATACACTGTCTTGCGACTCTGTAACTTTTGAAGCCTCAATTCATGCCTGTTCAATAAATAATAATAAACCATCATAACTCTCAGAAATCTGCGAATCTTTACGAACACTGCAATAAACTTAGGTATATTATGTCCAGGAAACCATTAGAACCGGAACTTGTCGACTTCCAGTCTATTTAGACTCAGTTACCTTCATTCATGAGCACGAAAAACATGAGCGCGAAAAAGCTGTGAACACCTCCGAATTTAACCTTATTTTAAAATCTAATCGTTAAAGGGGAGGGGGGGGGGGGGAGGGGGTTTGTTGTATACAATTATTTAAAGAACGTCAAGTATCACGGGAAACCCATGAAAGGACACACTAAATCGAAGACCACGGAATGTGATCAACAAAAATTCTAAGAATTGCCTCAAATTCGTCAACGTCGGCTTCAAAATGTCGACAAGTGTTAATGTTAGCCTACTTACTGACTTACTTATCCGGTCTCGGACAACCCCGGGGGGTCAGGGACCTTACAAAACGAAGATAACATATTTCGCCAACCAGTTCGATCTTTTGCTTTATCTCTCCAGTTGGCAATACCAAGTGTACGCAGGGATTGGTCAACCTGATCCTTCCAACGGAGTCTTGGTCTTCCTATTTTTCGTCTTCGAGTTCGGTTTCGAAAACCCTTCGCGCTGGTTCATCTTCATCCATTCTACTGACATGGCCTAGCCAGCGCAATCGCGTTATCTTGATCCGCTTAACTATGTCAATGTCAGGATAAAGCTCATACAGCTCATGATTCATGCGTCGCCGATACTCGCCGTTGTGCACTATAGGGCCATCAATTTTTCGGAGTATTTTTCTCTCGAAGACTCCTACAGATGTTTCGTCTGCTTGCGATAGGACCCAGGATTCTGCGCCATAAAGCAAGACAGGTTGAATGAGAGTCTGGTACAGCTGGACTTTTGTTACTCGAGAGAGGGCTTTATCTCTAAAGTGCTTGCTTAGCCCAAAAAAACATCTATTCGCAAGCACAATTCTCCGCTTGATCTCAAGGCTGACGTTGTTGTTTTTGTTCACGGCAGATCCGAGGTATACATATAAATTCGTCCACTACCTCGAAGTTATAACGGTTATCAACGTTCACGCTTTGGTCTAATCGCGTGGAGGCCCTGTTCGTTGAAACCATTAATTTTGTCTTGTCCTCATTTACCGTCAGACCCACTTTTGCTGACTCCTTCTCAATTCTCGAAAAAACCGCAGTAACTTCTCCAATTGTGCGCCCAATGATATCTATATCATCAGCATACGCGAGCAGCATGTGACTTTTGCTGCTGATGGTTTTATTCATGTTGACTGCAGCTTTTCTCATAATGATCTCCATTAAGATGTTAAAGAGATCGCACGATAGGGTCTCGCCTTGCCTGAGGCCTCGTTTAGTTTCGAAAGGTTCGGTAAGATCCTTATCAACTTCCACTGCGGATTTGGTGTTCGTCAAGGTCATCCTGCAAAGGCGTATGAGTTTTGCAGGAATACCAAACTCAGACATTGCTTCAGAGAGTTTCTCCCGTATCGGACTATCGAAGGCCGCTTTATAATCGATAAATAGATGATAGGTGTCGATTTGTTTTTCGTGTGTCTTCTCCAGGATTTGGCGTAGCGTGAAAATCTGGTCAGTTGTCGATTTTCCAGGCCTAAAGCCACACTGGTATGGTCCAATCAGGTCAGCGATAATTGGTTTTAGTCTTTCGCACATTATACTTGATATAACCTTATATGCTATGGATAAAATTCTTATTCCACGGTAGTTGGCACAGATACTCGGGTCACCTTTTTTAAATATGGGACATAGTACACTGAGACTCCAATCGCCGGGCATGCAATCATCTAACCAAATTTTGCTAATGAGCTGATGCATGCACCTTATCAGCTCATCGCCGCCAGCCTTAAACAGCTCCGCCGGTAATCCATCGGCTCCTGAGGCTTTGTTGTTCTTAAGCCGGGCAATAGCTGTTCTGACCTCGTCTTGGTTAGGAGGGGGCAATCGACGTCGTCGTCCATATTGTGATCGATTGTCCCATCGTCATCGGATATCTCAGGTACTAGTAGCGCGGAGAAATGCTCTCTCCATATTCCCAACATGCTCGGCACATCTGCGACGAGATTTCCGTCCTTGTCTTTACAGAAGGGGGCCCTGAACCATGTCCATTAGTTCCGTTTTTAACTTTTTGGTAGAATTTTCGGGCTTCGTTCTTCCTTCTGTATGTCTCAATTTTCTCACTCTCGCGCTTTCGCCACTGCCGTTTTTTACGCCTAAATATTCAAGTCACTACGTATATTATGTCAGAGAATGTAAACATTCGATCTCTTTTATAAGTTAACTGAGAAGGGACGTTGTTTTTTCTATTTCTAGTGCGAAATATATATAAAGGCAATATGAAAAAGAACCACACGTATTCGAACAGTAGTAAATATGATTTTAAACGGAAATGAGTTTTCTTTGGTTATTATTTTATTGTTTTAAAATTAACGTAGGTCAAATTAAAAAAACATATCAATTTATATAGAATTCCTGGTCGAAAGTAGATAAGTAAAGAAGAAAGGGGAAATTGTAAGATTATCATGATGAAGGGCTCTCCAATCGGGAAATTTCGAGGCGATTGAAAATATCTAGCTGTGTCATTGGCAATTTTATAAAATAGGGTGGCCAATATGGAAACACAAAACGACCAGGAAGGACACCGCTGATCAGTGAAAGCGCCAAAATATAAATCAAGAGGGTTGCTGTTGAAGAAAACTTCGGTGATAAGGAAATTATTGCTGAATTGAGCTTGGGAGCAAGGTTGGGTCGTGTTCAACAAGTAATGAAACGCGACTTGAAACTATCATATGGGAAAAAGTATCCAAAACTTGGTCTCAAGCCAATACACGAATTAGCCAGATTTAAAGTCGCTGAAATGTACTGATTTTTTGATGAGGAGTGAAATTTGCCGATGGATAAAATTAAATTTGGATGAACCTGATGGCTCGGACAAATATTGGCGCTCAATAGATTTTTCCAAAATTATGCGTCAGCGGCGAAATTTTGAGGGTGGGTCCCTTACGGTTTGGGCAGGTATGAGTTATAGAGGAACCACTCCAATATGTCTCATTTTCACAAAAATGGACACCGGGTATTATATTTGACTATTGGATATCGTCTTCGTTAATTCTGAAGAGGAAATTGGTGTCCCAGAATTGATCATCCAGAAGGCAACGCAGCAGTACATCGGTCTCAGAAAAATTAAAAGTTTCTGGAGTCCAGAAATAATACCAACTCTTGACTGGCGTGCACTTAGTTCTGGTTTTTATCCGATCGAGAACTTCTGGTTTATTTTACCTACCCAAGTTTACCACCTAAGCCACCAGTTGAAGAATGTCAAGGATCGAAGGGTAGAAATTCAAGAAAACAACTGAGACAACTGATCATGCGCATATTCCTTCGTTGATAAACTCAATGCCAAGACGCTTAGTAGAAGTTATCAGCGTTAATGGAGATCATACTCCTTACGAAACTTTTTAAAATATTTAATTAAAAACCTTTTGCCTTTATACATATTTCGCACTAGTAATTAGTTTATTTTTGTTGATTTACCTTGAAGAAGTCATTGTCAAAGTATTTTTGATGAAAAGTATTTTATTTTGAAAGGCCTAATACAATATAAAATAACAACTTGAAAATTCATCTCAACATTTGGAAAAAACAAAAAATGGTGTTTCCTTTATATTTATTTAGCTGCGTGTTTGTACAGTAAATCACATTTTAAAGTCGAGTCAGGACCTGGTTCATCGGAAATTGCAGAAAAAACCTTCCCTTAATGTCAATCGTAAGTTGTAGCGATTAGAATTGTGATGTCTTTTCCGGCGAAAATAGATAGACCTGATAGACATAACTTCTATTTCCATGATTTAAGATACGAAGAACTGTATCTACAAAGAAGACATAGCAGGAAAGGTGGAATTATGGTTTGGAGTGCAATATCTTATTACGGTACCATCGATTTAGTATTTGAATCAGAAAAATTACCGCAGCATCATATAAATGGATATTGGAAGAAGCATTTCCGAAGTTCAGTAATTTATTTGGACCCATTGAATGGACTTACCAAGCAATTTAAGCCAAAAGAGACCTTGAAAGATGCTATAGAGGAAGTCTGTATTTCGATATCCTTAAAATATTTGCTGTCATTATACTGATCTTTACCCAACCGCATTTTTGAAGTTAGCCCCAATAAAGGAGGAGTACCCATTACACAGGTCAACAGCCAAAAATGAAATGAATAACCAGTAAATAGTTTTGATATATCATGGCCCCTAAAGTAAGAAAATGGTCAAATTATTAAATTCTATGGATAAGTTTTTCTTTTTAAATTTTGTTTAAGTCATATTGTCGACACTTGAGACTTTTCTCCACTTATATTATCATAACTCGAAACAGAACAATAAATCTAAAAATTTCAGATTTACAATACCTTTCATAATCCGACAAATAGTTTCAGAGGTATGAATCAAATTGTTTCGGAAAAAAATAATCTTAAACATTTTTTTTGAGACAAAAAAATTTTGAAAATATCGAAAACTGCAAAAACTCGTAAATTGTATTTCTTTGTTATGAAGCTACGTATCTTGTGAATTAAAAGAGATATAGATCATGCAAATCGATGGATGCGTTACATTTTTATTCACAATTAAGTGAAGGTATCGCATTTTTAGTAGCATTGTGATTTTTGGTTTGGGTTACATAATACTGATTAGTTAATGTTTTTTTTTGCCGTCGGTGGTGCAATGGTTAGGGTGCGCACCTTTTGTACATGAGATCCTGGGTTCAAACCCTGCTCTGACATAATTTCTTTCGGCGGCGGTCACCTCGCATAGTGATGGCGACACTATCGAGTATTTAGCCATGAAATAGCTTCTCAAAATACCTTTCGGAATCGGTGTAAAACTGAAGTTCCCAATCAATGAGTGAAAACTGGAAAGCGCACAGCTCAGCTTGTTCCTTCATGGGTTGTAATGGGAAACCATTTTTTTAAATGTCTTTTTATTGAATGAATTTAAAAAACTTTTCACCTTATGTTCTTTACAAAATTCAGAACAGAAAAATAACACAGGTGCATTTCACGAAAAAAAACGTGTTTGTAATGGAATAAAGCCGTTCACACGAGAGATAGTAACGTGTTTTGGTTACACCGCTTGCTTATATAATCGCTTTTTTTGTATGAAGCACTTAGCGTAGACTTAGCGAGAACTTGCGACGCGAACCATTTTCGCTAAGTTAAACATTTTTTGACATCTCTTACCGTTTTCAACCCTTTTTCATATTTTTGAACAACTTAGCAACCGATAATCGCTTGCTTGTAACCAAAACACGACTAATGTGAACAAGACGGTGACGGGCCAAGAACTAGAGTCACAAACTTCGATATGATCATCCGCCAACGTGAAGTCAAATCCAGGCCCCGACTGTTTACATTTTTTCTCATTGCAGAACAACCATGATCGGTGAAGCTCAAAGGAAATCGAAAATCATTCTTCTAAAAATAATTTCAGATCGAATCATATACAGTGGTGGTCATACATTTAGAAACTTATGTATTCAAAGTTACATGTCTTTTCACAACTTTCTTATAAATTCTCTCTCGTTTCGGCAACTCCCGTTATATTCTCACTCTAGTTGAATGTATTGGTTGATGTCTAAATATCAACAATAACTTTGAAAATTTCTCACAATTGCGAAAACTGTAGCGACCCGTGTTTCTTATTAATTAGAAGCGCATTCGTAAACAGTAGAAATTAAATTTTTTTCAATGTAATTTTTTTTTTAACCAACAGTTTACTAATTAACAATTCAATTCGGTACAAATATGTGGCAAGAAATGTCATGTTTGCTGCTATCAAAACGAAAAACAACAAATTTTAGCCATAGCAAACCGATTTTGATGATCAAAACAAATTATTTTTGAGGCAATTAGATTATTTCAAAATATGGGAAGTTTTAAGACCCCTAAAAGAAGTCCGTGGCCGTCGGTGGTGCAATGATAGTGTTCGCGGCTCTTGTACATGGGAACGTTGGTTTTAGTATTTAGCCATGAAAAAGCTTCTCAAAATACCGTTCGGAACCGGTGCAAAACTGTAGGTCCCAATCAGTGAGTGTAAAACTAGAACGCGCACAGCTGACTGGTTTGTGAGAAGCTCTCCCTAATCCCTTCATGGGATGAAACGGGAAACCATTTATTTATTTATAAGTGCTCCCTACAAAGTATTCAGTGTCTTTTGTATTATTTTATTATATTTTTCTGACAAAATAAAATTTTGACAAAAATATAAGCTCGAACGGTTGAAAATTGACATGCCGCTCGCGGTTTGAAGTTTGTGAAAACTAGTGTAAATTTTTTTTTCTTGATTTCAGGTAAAAAATAAACGTTTTGTTCCTCTTCCCCCTTGATCCCCTCTTTAATGACCTGTGGTCCGCTTATTGGCAGTAACCAATTGAGCCCCTCTTTGAAAAACATTTTATGACCTGTAGTTTTGTACATTTTTTATAGGGACAGGTAAAAAATAATTCGCCTAAGTTGTAAATACTTTTTCATATAAGAGACTTCTTTCTGACACATTGTTTCACCATATTGATGGAAAACCCGTGTTTTATGACTTATCTGTGCACCTGCCATTTTAAAATTGGAGTAATAATTCAGTGTCCTTTCCTCTGTTGTTGCGGTTTATTACGACTCATTGAAACAGACGTTTAGATTCCACACATTGCGGCATTTTGGTTGCAGTAATACACTTGGCGTTAATTCTCAACGATATATGGTTTATTGCCACAGGTGGCAATAATGGACGTGGCGTTAATTGGTGGCAATAATTCGCTTGGCGTTAATTTTGAACGATTTGTGAATTATGTATTGCCACAAGTGGCGTTAATGCACGTGGGGTTAATGCACATCGCCCATTAGTAACATCAATAAACCCATTTTAATTTATTGTAATAATTGTCTACTTTTTTCTATATTTAAATCAATTTTCGTGAATTTTTTGAAAGAAAAATAAAGATGGTTGCTTATACATTTTAAATAAAATTTTACACTACACCATTTCCATTTGAAATTTGGAAAAAAAATCAATTGAAATTTAAAAATTCTATTTGGAATTTGAAATACATCAATTGAAATTTTGAAATTCTATTTGAAATTTGAAATACATCAATTGAAATTTGAAAAACATCAATTGAAATTTAAAATACATGAATTGAAATTTGAAACACATCAATTGAAATTTAAAATACACCAATTAAAATTTAAAAATAAAATTAATACATAAATCGGTTAATAATTTTTAAATTTTAAGTGACGAATCTTAAATTTCAATTGATATTTTTAAATTTCAATTGATGTCTTTCAAATTTCAATTAATGTTTTTTAAATTTCAATTGATGTATTACAAATTTCAAATGCAATTTTTAAACTTCAATTGTTGTATTTCAAATATAATTTTCAAATTTCAATTGAATTTTTTTAAAATTAAATTGATATTTTTCAAATTTTAATTGGAAATGGTGTAGTTTTCACAAACTTCAAGACGTCAATTTTCAACCGATCGAGCTCATATTTTTGTCAATTTTTTTTAATCTAACCCCCACAAATTATCGAAAATCGAAAAAAATAAGGTCCACCTTAATGACCACCATTGTACATATTGTTACGAATTTCCTTATTCGTCCTTTTTGCGTTGTTTTATTCCCAATAATAAAACAAGGCTCGTTTTAAATTACGATAATTACAACGGTATCACTTCCTTTTATTTTACTTATATAGTAGAACAGTTTACTTTATTTACACCACTTTAATAAGACTTATATTTTACTATCAAATCGCGTTGCTTACTTTACGGCGGTTAATCACAAACTGAACTCTCCACTCCAAAGACCTCCGCTATTTATACCAACTCACCATACTCAAATGAAAGTAGATCTAGCGAATTCAAGAACCTTCTAGACATTGTTGTCGTTGCTTATATTTGTAGAACAATCTCGAATGGCGCAGAGTTATCTTTACTGAGGTGAATTCATGCTACTGGTTTAGCGAGCTGGTACGTTGTTACAATGCATACTTTCAGGCGCAGTACTAACCGCCTGTTATTTACATACTGTTAGTAGAGTCATTAACAGCACGCAAAAGCGTTTACTTATTCGTAACACTGCCCCCCACTTAAGCCTGTTCGTCTCGAGCAGGCTCAACCCCGCGTTTTCCATACAGGGCTAGTCTTTCCAAATGCACGACTTACATTTTAGCTCTTGGACTTTGGCTTTTCTGGATTCTATAAACCACGTCATTTATTCCTTTGACAACCTTGTAAGGGTCTTCCCAGTGAGTCTGACGTTTTGGAGATAACCCTTCTTGCGCTGTGGGTTGAACAGTAAAACTAGCTGGCCTTCATGAAATCCTTCTGAATTTGCCGCTCGGTCGTATCTGGCTTTCATTTTGTTACTGACCATCTTTAATTTGTTGCGCACAAATTCATGGAGATCATTAAGATCCCCCGTATCATGGTAATTGACATCACTGTTCGCAGGGTCAGACGCTGGTATGGTACCAAACTCCAAATCTCCAGGCAGCTTCAGCTCATTTCCGAAGCGGACACCAAAACGGCATATCCAGTTATCCACAACACTTTAATTATAGTCTTCGCTTCCTGATTTGGAACAGGGTATACTTCGGGCCATTTACTGAAGTTATCCATAACCACTAAGACGTACTGGTTTTCAGAGCTACTGACTGGAAATGGACCAGCCACATCCATAGCTATACGCTCAAAGGGTGCACCTGAGTTGTATTGCTGCATATGGCCATGACTTCTTCGCGTTGGTCCCTTAGCTGTCATGCATTGGGTGCAATTTGCTATCCAATCGGCTACCGCTTGTTGACAGCCAACCCAGTAGAACCGTTGCTTTAGCTTTTCAATGGTCTTGGTTATTCCTAGATGTCCTCCACTCGGGCCATTATGGAATTCTGTCATTATCTCTTTTTCCTTGGAGGAAGGTACCACTATTAACTTTTTGACTATTTTACCATCCTCCCTTTCCCATAACCGGTATAGGCAACCATCCAATAATTTTAGGCTGTTCCACTGGGCCCAGTATGCTTTCATCAGGGGGATCTCTGAGGCGATGTCATTGCGTGTTGGTCTTTCACCTTTTTCTTTTGCAGAAATGATTTTTGCCAGTATAGGGTCGCTTCTTTGTGCTGTTGACCAGTCTTCGTTGGATTCTAGTCGAAGCAGACGTACGTCAATGATGTCTTCTTTCACCTCTGCTTTTGAGCAGTGTTTGCATTCCAGCTTGCATGGACGACGTGACAGGGCATCAGCATTACCGTGTTTTCCTCCTTTTCTATGCTCAATGCTGAAGTCAAAGCTCTGCAGTCTTTCAATCCAACGAGCAAGTTGGCCTTCGGTGTTCTTAAATTGCAGTAGCCACCTTTGCGTCGCATGATCGGTTCTTAACTGAAAAGGCTGGCCGTACAGATACTTGTGGTAGTGTTTGACACACTCAATGACTGCTCTCGTCTCGTAACACAGTAAACACAGTAATTTTTCTCTGGCTTTGAGAGTTTTCGGCTGTTGTACCCAATAACTTTTTCTTGGCCATTGATTTCCTGCGAGAGCACGCCACCTATTCCGTAACCACTCGCGTCAGTATCCAACACGAATTTCTCTCCAGCAACAGGATATGCAAGCAAAGGAACCGTGCATAAATATTGCTTCAGTTGGTGGAATGACTCTTCTTGTTTTTCTCTCCAACAGTACGGTCGATTTTTCATTGTCAACTCGTGAAGACTTGCAGCCACTGTGGCGGAACCCGGCACAAACCGTCTGTAGTACGTACAGAGTCCTAGAAAACTGCGTAATTCATGGAGATTCTGCGGTCGTGGCCAATCCTTCACTGTCAGGATTTTGTCTTCATCGGTGGAAATGCCATCTGCTGTCACTCGATGTCCCAAGTATTTTACTTCTTTCTGGAACAGAGAACACTTCTTCGGGCTGAGTTTTAACCCAGCCGCGGTTATACGTTGAAGGACTTCTTTAAGATTCTTCAGGTGTTCATCGAATGTTTTCCCCATGACAATGATGTCGTCTAGGTACACCAAGCATGTTCGCCAATGAAGTCCTTTCAACACGCACTCCATTAATCGCTCGAAGGTGGCTGGAGCGTTACATAGTTCAAATGGCATTACTTTAAACTGCCACAGACCATCCCCTACGCTGAATGCAGTTTTCTCCTTGTCTTTCTCGCTGATTTCTACTTGCCAATAACCACTTTGCAAGTCCAGCGTGGAGAACCATTTTGTTCCTGACAACGTATCCAATGTGTCATCAATTCTTGGTAGTGGATAACTGTCCTTTTTGGTGACGTCGTTGAGCTTTCTATAATCCACACAAAATCGGGTACTTCCATATTTCTTCTTAACTAGTACCACCGGCGAGCTCCATGGACTTGAAGAAGGTTCGATTACACCATCCTTCTGCATTTCAGCTACCAGTTTCTTCACCTCATCTTTTTGCAAGTGGAAGACTTCTGGGCGCCTGTTTTATTGGTCTCGCTTCCCCTGTATTGATGTCATGCTTTACCATTGATGTTCTACCTTGGCAATCTTTTTTCAGGGCGAAGGCAGACGCATGCTTCCACAGTAATTGCTTGCTTTGTTCCTATCAGAAGGCTTCAGTTCTCGCACCCACTCACTGAGATGCGACTCCAGCACTTTCTGTTCCTTTTCTGATAGTTTGCTGCAGTCAGAATTAACTTCACAGTTGATGACCGCCTCGGCTGGTGTACATTCTGCAATTTCTGTGCGGTCGCCGATCACCTCGTTGTTGGACAAATTTAGAACTCGTACAGGCAAGTATCCTTCATTATTAGTTTTTACTAGAGCTTTGGCAGTGATGATGTTATAGTTGTTTATACTTGCCGGTTCAACTACCCACAAACCGCCGATCTCACAATCTCCCTCCATTCGGGCCCATACTATGGTTTCTGAGTTTGGTGGCAATTTTACATCTTTGTGAGCGATCAGCCTTTTAATCTGTGTTGTATTGTCGTATCCCATATTGAGAGGAATTTCCACATTAGCCCACGTCAAAACTTGCTGCCCCATATCTAACTTGAGGCCTTGGGCAATCATAAAATCTGCGCCAATTATAACTTCATCTATAATGTCGGCGAAAATAAACACGACCATTTCGAATTGGAATTTGAAAACGTCGAATGGTGTAGAGCCATCGAAACTTGGAGCTTTCAATCTACTAGAGCCTTCAGAAAATACTCGCACTGGACCCTCTTGCAACTGAAGTTCACTCATTTTCCTTTGCAATTTACTTACATCATTTTTTAGTTCCCGTTCGACTTAATCGAACTTATGTTCGACTTAATCGAACTTATGTTCGACTTCCTCGAACTTATGTTCGACTTCTTCAAACTTCTGCCCCATTTCCTCGATTTTTTCTTCAACCTTTTCGAATTTATCGTTCACTTGAATCTCCATATTGCCCACAACTTCAGAGATTTCTTGCAGTTTTTCATTTGTGGCATTTGATGTTTCCTGAATAATTCTAGAATTCTCGCTTAATTTATCGTCCATAATTCTAGAATTCTCGCCAAATTTTTTTTCAAGTTTTTCGTCCATAATTCTAGAATTCTCACCAAATTTCTTTTCAAGTTTCTCGTCCATAATTCTAGAATTCTCACCAAATTTCTTTTCAAGTTTCTGGTCCATAATTTTAGAATTCTCACCAAATTTCTCGTTCATAATTCTAGAATTATCGTCCAATTTGGCCATCATGGCAGCAAACATTGTAGAAACATCTACATTACCAGTTGCTTCTTTTGCACAAACCTCCATTTCGTCTTTGCACTCGAACTGATATGTGTCAATGTTGATGTTTCGGCGTTTAAATTCTTCTATTAATCGCCTCTGCAGCTCTACCTTATTACCAGCTGTCGGTTGATCCAATTTACTCAACTCCTTTTTTAGTTGTTTAACTTTGAGTTCTTCAAACTTCATCGTTGTCCTTAATTCGTAATTTCACTGACACCAATGTTACGAATTTCCTTATTCGTCCTTTTTGCATTGTTTTATTCCCAATAATAAAACAAGGATCGTTTTAAATTACGATAATTACAACGGTTTAACTTCCTTTTATTTTACTTAGATAGTACAACAGTTTACTTTATTTATAACACTTTAAGAAGTCTTATATTTTACTATCGATTCGCGTTGCTTACTTTACGGCGGTTAATCACAAACTGAACTCTCCACTCCAAAGACCTCCGCTATTTATACCAACTCACCATACTCAAATGAAGGTAGATCTACCGAATTCAAGAACCTTCTAGACAATGTTGTCGTTGCTTATCTTTGTAGAACAATCTCGAATGGCAGAGAGTTATCTTTACTGAGCTGAATTCATGCTACTGGTTTAGCGAGCTGGTACGTTGTTACAATGCATACTTTCAGGCGCAGCACTACCCGCCTGTTATTTACATACTGTTAGTAGAGTCATTAACAGCACGCAAAAGCTTTTACTTATTCGTAACAATATTGTTACAATAACAATATTACCAAAAAGGAGTTGATTAAATTGGATCAACCGACAGCTGGTAATAAGGTAGAGCTGCAGAGGCGATTAATAGAAGAATTCAAGCACCGAAACATTGACATTGACAAATACCAGTTTGAGTGTAAAGAAGAAATGGAGGTATCTGCAAAGGAAGCAACAGGTAATATGGATGTTTCGACGATGTTTGCGGCCATGATGGAAAAGTTTGCAAAATTGGACGAAAACTCTAGAATTATTAACGTGAAGCTGGACGAGAATTCTAGAATTGTGGACGAGAAATTGAGCGAAAATTCTCGAATAATTAACGACAAACTGAATGAGAAATTTGGTGAGAATTCTAGAATTGTGGACGAGAAATTGAGCGAAAATTCAAGACTAATTCGGAAGTTATGAATAACATGGAAATACATGTTAATGAGAAATTCGAAAACTTCCAACAGAAGTTCGAAGAAGTTGAACAGAAGTTTGAGAAAGTCGAAAATGATGTAAGTGAATTGCAAAGAAAAAATTATGAACTTCAGTTACAAGAGGGGCCAGTACGAGTAATTTCTGAAGCCTCTAGTAGATTGAAAGCACCCAGTTTCGATGGCTCTACACCATTTGACGTTTTTAAATTCCAATTCGAAATGGTCGCAATTAAGAACTTATGGAACAGCAACGACAAAGCAGTAGAGCTAATTTTAGCACTGAAAGGCAGCGCAGCAGAAGTCCTTCAGAGCATTCCCGTCAGTGCCAGAAACAACTACGAGGATATACTGGCTGCGTTACAACGCAAGTATGGTGGCGATCACAAACACGCTTGGAACGCTTGGTGTTGATGGCATATCCTAGAGAACCCCAAACTTTCTTAGAGCAATTTAAGATAGAGGCATTTGTTAGGGGCATTAACGATCCTGACGTTAGATATGCGGTGTGTGCCTCACAAAATGCTACATTTGTGGAAACAGTTTCATTTGCTTTGGCGAATGAGACGGCGAGGATTGTTTCCAGTCAACAGACACATCATGTGCGAAGGGTAGAAACGGAAGGCAAATCAAAAGATTTGAAAGGCGCCGTTAGCGAACTGAAGGAAGTGATTCGGATTCTCACGAAAGCGCTATGGCAAGCAACAAAATTGAAAGGTGACAGTCATGGCGAACGTGGCCACATAGGGCGGGACTGTAGAGACGAGTAGATGACCGTCCACATGTAATCGAGCCTAAGCAGGATTCTAAGGCTGAGATAAAAGCAAATTCTTGACGTCCGATCCCTGAGAGTTGAATCGGACGACGAGTGGTTCACGGCACAGAGAAGTGATCCTGTATTGGCAAAAATTATTTTGGCGATGGAAGAGGATAGACAATTAACGCGGAATGAAATCGCTTCAGAAAGCCCCGTTTTAAAATCATATTGCGCCCAGTGGAATAGCCTCAGATTGCTAGATGACTGTCTATACCGTGTATGGGAAAGTGAAGATGGTAAAACGGAGAAAAATCTAATTGTGGTACCTGCCTTGAAAGTGAAAGAGATAATTGCAGAATCTCATAATGGTCCGAGTGGTAGGCACCTCGGAAAAGGCAAAACTATGGAGAAACTAACGGAACGTTTCTATTGTGTTGGTCGTCAAAAAGCTGTATCCGAGTGGATTGCAGGCTGCACCCAGTGCTTGACAACTAAAGGACCAACGCGGAGGCGTTGCGAACAGAGACATCAGGAGAGCCCAAGTGCTCCCTTCGAGCGAATATCCATGAGTGTGGCTGGTCCATATCCAACAAGTAGCTCTGGGAACCAATATGCCCTAGTCGTTATGGACTACTTCAGTAAATGGCCAGAGGTGTACGCTATTCCGAATAAAGAAGCGAAAACAGTAAGCAAAGCTATCGTGAACAACTGGATAAGTCGTTTTGGTGTTCCTTTAGAACTGCATTCGGAGCAGGGTAGGAATTTTGAATCTGCCATCTTGAAAGAAATATGCGAGAGGTATGGATTTCGTGGTATAAGAACGACATCAGTGCGCCCTCGGACTGACGGCACGGTAGAAAAATTTAATCAGGCTCTTGAAGAATATTTGAGCAAGATCGGCAGTAAGGATAGAAAATTCTGGGACGAACGCATACCAAAATTCCTTCTAGCATACCGGTCGGCCACCCAGGATACCACTGCCCGAACACCAGCTAGTGCCGTCTTCGGGACAGAGTTAAAGCTCCCTAGAAATTTGGAGTTTGGCAACTGCCTAACATCCGACAGTTGGGAAAAATGATGGTATCCCAGGAGAGCTTAGCGAACTTCACGAGTTTGTTCGCAGCAGAATGAAGTTGATCAGTAATAAGGTGAAAGCCAGGTACGACCAAGCGGCAAATTCCGAAGGATTCCATGAAGGCCAGCTAGTTGTACTGTTCAACCCACAGCGCAAGAAAGGTTTATTTCCAAAACTTCAGACTCACTGGGAAGGCCCTTACAAGGTTGTCAAACGAATAAATGACGTGGTTTATAGAATCCAGAAAAGCCAAAGTCCAAGAGCTAAAATGAAAGTCGTGCATTTGGAAAGACTAGCCCTGTATGGAAAACGGGGGGTTGAGCCTGCTCGAGACGAACAGGCTTAAGTGGGGGGCAGTGTTACGAATAAGTAAAAGCTTTTGCGTGCTGTTAATGACTCTACTAACAGTATGTAAATAACAGGCGGTTAGTGCTGCGCCTGAAAGTATGCATTGTAACAACGTACCAGCTTGCTAAACCAGTAGCATGAATTCACCTCAGTAAAGATAACTCTCCGCCATTCGAGATTGTTCTACAAAGATAAGCAACGACAACAATGTCTAGAAGGTTCTTGAATTCGCTAGATATACCTTCATTTGAGTATGGTGAGTTGGTATAAATAGCGGAGGTCTTTGGAATGGAGAGTTCAGTTTGTGATTAAACCCCGTAAAGTAAGCAACGCGAATCGATAGTAAAATATAAGACTTGTTAAAGTGTTATAAATAAAGTAAACTGTTGTACTATCTAAGTAAAATAAAAGGAAGTTAAACCGTTGTAATTATCGTAATTTAAAACGAACCTTGTTTTATTATTGGGAATAAAACAACGCAAAAAGGACGAATAAGGAAATTCGTAACAATATGTAATAAAACTGTGTTTTCAAGGTTAGTCTGCTATTCAAATGTACCCTTATATATGTTACTTCATCGGCTTGTGGTATGGGCACATGATTAATATTAATTTGGGGCACGTTTTGAAATTTGCCAATTCTTTGTAAGTTATAATTGCTTATAACAAAGTTAGTGTGTCTCTTGAATAAGAGCAGTGTTAATGTCATTACTTCTCAAGATGTTGAGTAGCTCTACTCCTCTACTGATTTCCCTTAGATACCTTACATTAAAATTTAATATTGTAAAATCATCACGGTTCATAATTTTGATTAACTTCATCCATAAACTTTAATCATTGATTGGCATATAGTTTCTTTCACAACGTTGTATATTCTGTCAATAGTTTGTGTGATGCAAATAATGTTTGAAATTTTTAAAAATTACACTATAATAGGAGCTTTTTCCGGTTGTTTTCGGTTCATGGATCTCGAATTCGAATGAGCGATATCCGAAAGTCAGATTCTACTTTCGATTTTCGGAAAGATTGAACCATGTATCTCGATTTTCAAACAGAAATGAACTCGATTTTTGGCATTCTTATTCGGTTGCTCTTGAGATAGCGGAAAGAAATAAATGTTTTGATTTTGATAACAAATTTCATATCGACACGTATTAAGCGACAAAATGGAAATTGTTCAGGAAACGAAAAAAGTCATTGTCGCCAAATATGTCGCTTAATACATTCTGCCGGGAACGTGTCGATATTATTAATTAATGCATTTTTATGCACAACAAGAAAAACTATGACTTTCTTTTAAAAATGTTAACCGAGGTACATGTCTTTGATTATTCTGTTACAGGGTTATTCCAACTTATTGCCATGACCAAAGTCTCGCTATACTTCGGAAAACAGCGACTCGAAGGTATTCGTGCACTAAATAAGATGACATAAAAATTTGTCATTACTAAACCATAGTATTAGTGTCTTTATTAAAGAAAAATATATCGATGGCTTAATATAGAAAAGACGTATCTCAATATTTTTGTTACTTTACAGGAGAAGGAAAAAAACTGAATATATCGGAGCGATTGTCACATTAATTTTTTTAAACGCAGTTTTTTAGTAAAACAAATTTTTTATTTGTTAACAATAAAAAAATATTTCTAGTTCGAAAGGTATAATTGGAGACCCCTTCCAGAATATTAAAAAAAATCCCTTTCGGATAAAAACAAGATACGACCTTTTAATTTTTAGCCATCGATATGTACTTATTTTGACTTAAATTTGAACAATGAATTTGTGCCACTGCTTCTTACTTCGTTTACTAGAGCTTTTGTGAGTTAGAGTCTTCATATAGATATAACGACAATAATACGTATGTACATTAGGTATATGACTTTTTGGTAACATATATTGTGCATGGCCGAACATGATGAGAAATGGCAAACAAATAATAACTGCGTTTTTAGTTTTTCATTTTATTAGAAAAAAATCCCGCACCGACCAAGATTAAAATTGTGGGATTTAAACTGGAAGAAGAAGACAACTCAATTGAAAAGGCCTAAAATTTTTTGTAATGTACAAATATTCTGTTTATTTATGAGTTCTGTTTTCCTTTTTTTATTTTCAAGATAAAATAAAAATCACAATAATAGCTTGCAAATAGTTTTATTTATTAATTTTTTCATTAGATGCAATAAATTTCAAGTTCAAAGTGCGTTCAGTTTTACAATAAGTATAGATTCTTGTATTACTTTAATGGCTCGTTCTGCACAAATATTGGTTCGTTTTAAATTTAGAATAGCGGAATCTTCCTCCACCCAGTGTTTAAGTAAACATTTATGAGCATTTTTGAAGGGCCTTACAGATGTTTCCAAATTTTCAAAGTTATTGTAGCGAAAACGTTGATCTGAAAGCCATATATCGTACCATGCGCTGCATATAAATTGACAAATTGGCAAAAGTTAAAAGTATAAAAGTTAAAAGTGCCAGAATGGCTCTGGAATTCCAGCGGGCGTTACTGAGTGCTGGTAATACACGGAATTTGATAAAAGGAAATAAGTTATTTTTCTCATAATATTTGAATGCTTGTCCTAGTTCGTACAAATACTGCATGTCGTCACGCCACTTGATACTAATAATTTCCAATATGATATTGCTTTGCTTGAAGTTTTGTTTAAGATTTTCGTATTCGGTAATCAATTCTGTAAAAATATTGTACGAAAAATATGGTGATGTTGATTTTGCAACAAGCATTTCATTCATGACATCCTTTAGAATCAAATCTAAAACATGATGTTGACAACCAAAATATTGCGGAGGTGAAAAAGATTTTTTCTGAAACGATGTCTGCAGTAAATGAACAATTCCATTTTTTCCCTGTATTGACATTTGTTGTATCACAAATAATCATTTTAATGGAATTCCATAACTTAAATTTATCTACAATTTTTTTGATGCCTGCAATATAATATCATAGTTAGTTATCTATTTAAATTTTTTTTTTATTTGATAAGCACCTTCAAATATTGTCAAACCTTTTCCATTATGAAGCTCCATGACCGCCAACCTGACTTCTTTAAGCTCGTTTGTCAACACCACTACCTGCACTTCTTTTTTTACCATATTTCTTCCCATCAAAATGCATACACCAATTTTCTTCTTTTAATGTAGCCATATACTTTTCTTCCATACGTTCCGCTGCTTTTATTGAGGCCTTATAGACACCAGATTGTGAGGGTGTTGGAATATCAATACCCGATTTCACCAACTCTTTACATATTTTTGCTGCATTTCTCGTGCTCACGGTGGAAGTCTGAACCATTTTCACTGCAGCCTTAGTTGAACAGGTCACTTTTTTAACTCTTGGTTCATAGCTATCATCGTCTGATGCATAGAATTCTGTGTCTTCTTCTAGGGACGATATTGTTGTGTCAGATACATTTCCATCTGTGACCAAGGCGGTCGTGACTTTTCTTTTTAATAAAGCAGCTTTTGATGGATGAATAATCATTTCCTTGACTGTCGTGTATCCAACGTCTCCTTTCGTACTTGTTTGAAGTGCGTACAACTTTTTATCTTCCATGCTTAGCCAAATGCCTTCTGGATTGGTTACATCAAATAATTCTCCAAACACTATTGTTGGGTTTCCCTTAGGTCGCTTTAAAAATTTTCAGTAACGATCTAATAGCTTTTCTACTTTTCTTTTTATCGAAGATTCAAGTACATTTATTATTATTTATTTTTAAATTCGTCTCTTGGAGTAACAACAATTTGTACCCGACAAGCAGACAACCATTATTCAATTGTTCATTGATTCAAGTACACATGGAAAATTTAATTTCGACCATCAATCAAGCAATTCCTTGGCAATAATCTGACACCTTATTTTTCTATTTCTTTCGGTTCTTGCCAATGCGTCCTATTATCTGCTTTGGTATTCTGCACATTTCATTCAAATTTTTATTTATGTTAATTATTTCTCGTCTTTTAGTTGTACTTCTTTCAAAATGAGTTAAATTATTTTCCCATACTGCCGAATTTTTCAAAGCAGCACTTGCACTATTTCTAGAACTCATTAGGTACTTTAATTTTATATAAATATTCCTGTATAAATGCAACCACACAGTCAGAAAGCACGCACCAAGTGATGAGCTCATGAACAATAGTAGACAGCAGCAGTTTGTTTACAGGCGATTTCTGGAATTTACCGTTACTTTGCAGTCACACAGCAATTTACATGTAAACTTTAATCCTGGTCGGTGCGGGATTTTTTTCTAATAAAATGAAAAACTAAAAACGCAGTTATTATTTTTTTTGCCATTACTCATCATGTACGGCCATGCATATTTTTTTTTTTTTTCAAAAATGCAAAAAGTCATGTACCTAATGTACATGCATAGTGCGGAATTACCATAATTTTATCCCTTACTTTTCACTCACTAAATGTATGTTGGATATTGCGAATGTGGTTATACCGTTGACTGCTGCCGAAGTCACATTCTTTTGTAAATGTTCAATATATATTGTTACGAATAAGTAAAAGCTTTTGCGTGCTGTTAATGATTCTACTAACAGTATGTAAATAACAGGCGGTTAGTGCTGCGCCTGAAAGTATGCATTATAACAACGTACCAGCTCGCTAAAACAGTAGCATGAATTCACCTCAGTAAAGATAACTCTCCGCCATTCAAGATTGTTCTACAAAGATAAGCAACGACAACAATGTCTAGAAGGTTCTTGAATTCGCTAGATCTACCTTCATTTGAGTATGGTGAGTTGGTATAAATAGCGGAAGTCTTTGGAATGGAGAGTTCAGTTTGTGATTAACCGCCGTAAAGTAAGCAACGCGATTTGATAGTAAAATATAAGACTTATTAAAGTGGTGTAAATAAAGTAAACTGTTCTACTATATAAGTAAAATAAAAGGAAGTTAAACCGTTGTAATTATCGTAATTTAATACGAACCTTGTTTTATTGTTGGAAATAAAACAACGTAAAGAAGGACGAATAAGGAAATTCGTAACAATGTGTATGATTAAAAGCATCGTCCAGTTTGGAACTAGGGACAGGCGAAATGGTTAAAACTAGTAAATAATAAGAAATTGTAATCTTTTTCCTTACCCTTCCAATGAAATAATTAATTCCAGGATCCCTAATTTACTTTATCTAGGAAATTTCTAAAACTTATTTTATGAACGATAACAAACCAAAAATTATTTTGACATGAAACCAAAAAAAAAATATTTTCCGAAAGTATTGGTAACACTTTGTTCAATCCGAAAGTTGTACATGGTTCCATTTCAAATGCGGATCAGAAAGAACTTTCGAATCGATTTAATTTTCGAATCGAATTACATAGTCGCCCTGGTCGTTTTGTGTTTCCATATCGTCCACCCTATGTTATAAAATTGTCAATGACACAGCTGAATCTTTTCAATCGCCTCGAAATTTATCGATTGGAGAGCCAGCCCTTCATCATGGTAATCTTAAATAGAAATAGAAAAAATAACGTCACTTTTCATTTAACTTGTAAAAGAGATCGAATGATTACATTCTCTAACATAATATACCCAATGACGTATATATGCATTACAATTCTACACCAAAAACGCAGTGCATTGAGAGTACCGAGAAAACTAATTTTATAATTATTTCGGTTGGTATTTTGTATACGCGCATGCGCCTATCATAGAATACTAATAAAGAAATATAATAGAAAAATATAATAAGAAAGTGACTAAAGAGTCACATACAATAAATCATACAATCATTAACATCAAACACTCTTCTTTTGCCATTTTATAATATTTTTCACTTTACTATTTCGTGGGAAAATTAAAATTTATTATTTTTGTTTTGAAATGACGCAGCATATAGTTTCTGAGAATTTTACGGTTATGTGTTTGAGCATTGTTTCTAAATATGTAGTAAAAATTAGTCTAAAAACAGAGTTGCTCATATTTGCTACAAATCAGTTTTGTCGCTTTAATCACTGATACGTTGCAGTAACACATTCGTTTTGTTAACTTTAAATGTTTGACTAAATACAGTAATAAACAAATGCAATACTGAAAAAAGCATAGGATGCCCAACCTTAACCTCAAATCTTAGCAACTACGTTATACAACTTTTTTCTCCAAAATGTACAATTGATGTATTCGTTGCATCAACAACAATTGAGTTGCTGGAGCAACGCAACGAGTATCATTCAAAAAGAACATGCTTTATTGCAGCAACGATACAATCGTGAGGTGTACGAAACTTCCATTGTAGCAATGTAAACTAACAAAAGAAAGAAGAAATTGCTAGAGTACGTGTTTGTGCTAAAATATTCCATTGTATTCTTTTGGAAATTTCCCGGATAAAATTCCCGGGAAAGTGGGAATTAGAAATGAACGAATGAATTCCCGTCCGAGATTTCCCGGGATGCATTCTCTACAATTCTTTGTGTGGGAATTTTTTCAATGCAGAGCAGAAGACAAAATCACCGATCCGTCATATTGCAGTTCGTTGTTTTTTGCGTATTATGCCTAGAGTGTTAAAGAGTGGTATTATCGAATAACCGGGTTTCGAATAATTCTAAAAATCACTTTTTCGGAAAACCGGTTTTATTACGGTTTTTCGGTTTTCTCGTTTCGTATGGAAAACCATATATGTATGTATTCGAATTTTTGTAAAAAAAAATATCAAATCAACACAAAATAAAATTTTCTTGTCATTATTATTCTGAAAATATAGCAGCATCTGTCATATTTTAATAGTTTTAAATTTTCCGTTAAAGAATACATTAGTTATTTCAATTCAGTTCAATATAATTCACTTCAATTCATTTAAATTCAATTAAATTCATTTAAATTCAATTAAATTCAGTTCAATTCAAATCAATTCAGTTCAATTCCATTCAATTCAGTTCAATTCAATTGAATTCGACTCAGTTCAATTCAATTCAAATCAATTGTATTCAATTCAATTTTTGTGTCGCCTTGTCGAAAGTGTGTCGCCTTGTCTAAGTCCTCGCTTGGTACAGAATGGTTCAGTGAGATCTTTCCCCACTTTCACTGCTGATTTGGTGTTGGTCAGCGTCATTCTATAGAGGCGGATCAGTTTTGTCAGAATACCAAGTTCAGACATAGCTTTGTTCAGTTTTCCCCGTATGGGGCTATCGAAAGCGGCTTTGTAATCGACAAAAAGGTGGTATGTATCGATTTGCTTTTCGTGGGTCTTTTCCAGGATTTGGCGTAGCGTGAATATTTGGTCATTTGTGGACTTGCCTGTTCTAAAACCACACTGATAAGATCCCATCAGGTTTTCAATAATTGGCTTTAGTCTTTCACATAATACGCTCGACAAGACCTTATACGCGATGGATATAAGACTGATACCGCGATAGTTGGAACAGACACACGGATCACCCTTTTTGAATACAGGACATAATACACTGAGACTCCAATCGTCGGGCATAGATTCCCCCAGCCATATACCGCATATCAGTTGATGCATGTGAACGACTAAAGCCAATTATTGAAAACCTGATTGGACCTTATCAGTGTGGTTTTAGACCAGGTATTACACTAACATAAATAAGTATAAAAGTACATCACGAATAAAACGAAAACCAAGTTATAAATCAGACCAATAGTAAGGAGAAGGTAAATTTACATACATATGTAATGGAATATATAGCACTAATGCAATCGGTTCAAATTACCAATTATCCTAGACTTTGTAGTTTCCCAAATACCAGTGAAATCAATAAACTGATATACATAGCTCATTAAAGTCACAACACATTCTCCTAACTGGATCAAAGGACGCATAATTCGAACGCTGAAACTCGATGTGAATGAGTTTATAGTACCTCGTGGGTTTCAATGGGACATTTATGCAAATCTTAGATAACAGAAATTCAGAACATATGGGCATTTCGAGGATTGCGAATGGGACATTCGTACGCGTTCAAGTTAAAAAAAAGTATGAAAAAATTTAAATTTTTTAAGCTCTTTATAAAGGTTTAATTGCATTTCAGTAGCACTATTTTTGAGTGCAAAATGAAAATGGTACAACTCTAACATTCTGAAAATACTTTAAAAAAAAACATATCATTGCGAACGGGACAAAAAGTGGAAGTAATTTTTGTGGAGCATGTGGAACAATTGAAAAATTACCGAATTTAGTCGCACTTTTAGGAGCACAATTTTTTTTAATTATAATAGAATAATAAAGTTTGCTTTATAAAGTTATTCCTTCCAAATACCTTCAATTATTATTTTTTAAAAAACATTTGCAACTATTGCGAACGGAATATCGCAAACGGGACATAATTTCCAATTTTTATTTTTTTTTTTGTTTTTTCTTTTTATTACATATTAAAAAGAAATAAAAAATAAACATATTTCAAGTAAACGAAACTAAATATAATAAAATATCAAGATAATTATGAAATTTTAAACTTTAAAGAAATTGCCGTTTCAGCTACATGTAGTTCAAAATTGTCATCGCAGCAGATCCAATGAAGCTTGCGGATACCGGTTAAATTTGGTACATTATTCCATTTTTCTGTCAAAAACGGAGGCTCTTTAATAAAGCTTTCATCCACATATAAAACTTTAATTCCTTTAATGTGTTCCACTGCACATTTATAAAAATCCAATGCGTTGCTTAAATAAATATTTTTGGTTTTGGTCAGCTGCCAAATTTTTCTTTTTATTACGGCTCCAACGCCATCGAATGCACCTTTTCCGTGCGAAGTTGCGAAATAGTTCCATTGAATTATTTCGCATCCAAATTTAATTTTAAAGTCTGATAGACTGTAAATTATAAATTTATTTTTAAATTGACAACTACTTCCGTCTGAAAATTTGAATATTTTTTTAAACTGTCCGTGTTGTTTCTTGATTTGATCAACTATTTGTGTTAAAAAAATATAAACATCAATTTTACTCTGTTTCAAGCTATTACTTATAGTAGCATAGGATTGAATATTATTAAAAGTCCACGCGACGCAAGTAAAAATTGAAACTTGCTTGTAGCTAAAATGCGCGCTTGTATTTCGTTTTTGAAGACAATCCTATAATTTTCGGCAAAATCAGTTTGTAGTACCAGCTCCCCTTCTTTTAAATTATTTTTTGTGATATCAAAGTAATTTTGTTGGGCTCTGTTAACAAAAAAATGTTGTTTGAATAAAGGGAGTTGCACTTCTATCTCATGAATTAAATCAGAAAACGGAGCAACAGTGTCTGTTAAAGTTATTCTGTCTTCCACTTTCCTCCAATATTTCCTTTCTACATTTTTATTCATTTGTCTAAAATGGGAAAGGGGTACCGAGTCATTTTTCAAATCAGTGGTACACTTTTTGCAACGATTTGACATACAATTTTCATTTCCAATGTTGCAACAAACAGATTCCAAAAAATTTCGATGGCCACCAGGAAATGATTTTATTATTTGAGACCAACCATCTAATAAAAAACAAAAATTGGCGTGATGAACGCAGACACACATGTTATGTGGCATTTTACTGGATAGCTGAATATGGCTTGGTCGACATCCGTAGAATGTTGTTTTACTAACAGGTTCGCCAGTACATTCATTTTTATAAATTTCATATGCTTCGCCCACCGTTATTAACATAAAACGCTTAGAAATAGCTTCTCCATCTACGATTAGTGTGTCCTTTCTGCCAGCCGACTGAATGCTAATATCACTATTGAGAAAAAAATTTTTGACTTCATTTATTGCCGTTTTCGCTCCAACATTTTCAGTAAGAGGTTCATCAAAATTTGCTGGCTGAACATATTTTTCAAATAAAGCTTTAACAATATGAGCTCTTTTATCAGCTGCCTGGGGCAATGCATTTTCTGCCTTCTTTAGAGCTTTTCCAAAACTTTGCTTGGTCTTATAGGGCGTGGTGCTGATTTTTTCTTCATTTGAGCTATATTTGTTCATCCTCTCTGAGCAATTTGTTTGTTTTCACGACTTCTATTCTCCGTCTGCATAGATAATTTTAACTTTAATCACAAAATCAGTTTTTGTTGGAAAAAGTAACACTTACGATCACGCACGGGACACACTTTGAAAATGAATAAAAAAAATTGTCTCTGTAAATTTTTGTTTTTTAATTTTTTTTTCATGAACTCACTAATTTAGCTTTAAATTTTCTTTAACAACCTTTTTCGATCAATGATCACGGAGAACTGGTAATAAAAGGTTATTTTCGATTGCAAACGGGACAGAGGAGAAGCAAGTAAAAGAATCTTAAAATTTATCCGTTATTCGTGCTTTACTGGATCTCTGCTACTTTTTTTTAACTATTTGTTGTTGATGCAATAAGTGCATAAAAAGAGTGCAATCGTTATGATACTTAAGAGTCAGTAATAACAAAAGGAAAAAATGACAAAAAGAGACGCAAAGTGTAGGAAAACCAAATATGCATCTGGCAAACCAATTTACCCAAAAAAATTTAGACAGCTCTCTAATTAAATTTGAAAAACAAAATTTTTTTTCTTGGTTTTTAATATTTCAGTCGCGGTTGACCTTTTTCTGGAAATGCCCATATACATCCATCAATTATCTTCAAAACTGTAACAGAGGGCCTTTTCGGAAATGCATCACTGCTCTGCATCTGATGCGCAGCACGTTCGTAAATGCAACATCTGACAACTTTACAGGTGTTTTGAGGCCGTAATTGCAAACAAAATGCGCAACAAACAAGCATCTGCACCAGCTGTTGCATTTCCGAATAGGCCCAGAGTTTAGTACGCATAGTACGTCTACTACTAATCATATTAACATACAAATTGTACTGAGGGTCCCAGACAACAGATCCATATTCGAGAATTGGGCGGGGACTAGTGAAGTAAAAAAGATTTATCGTAACGTGGGGATCAGAAAATTCCTTTGCCCAACTTGCACTCTTTTATGCACTTATTGCAAACTTTTTAAAATATTTAATAAAACCTTTTATAGATATTTCGCACAAGTAATTAGTTCGTTATTGTTGGTTCATCTTGAAGAAGTCATATTCAAAGTATTTTTTCTGAAAAGTATTTAATTTTGAAAGGACTAATACAATATAAAATTAAAACTTGAAAACTCCTCTCAACATTTGCCTCCTCCTCTCTCAGTGTTGCCTTTATATTTATTTCGTGGGGTGTATATCTTGTCCTTCAATGACTCATTTTATATCTTGAAAGAGACTAAATTCTTATCTGATCTTTGGACATACTTACCAAAACATTGTAATGTTTAACGAGAAATTGTAACTTAGCTATTTCAAAGAGTTTCCAATGATATACATATATATATATCATTTCGATAGGATACCAAAAGTCAGAGATACGACTGATAATATTTTCAAGCTTTGTAGAATTTTAGCTAAACTAAAACCGACACCAATAATTTCACCAAATAAAATTTCAAAATGAGTTTGTCGCCGAATATAAACATATCGTGCTGTGTCATTGGACAGATGAAGTGACAATGTATAAAAAATGCGTTAGTATATCCACTTATAGATTTAGATATGGTTGGTGTGAAAGTTAGCCTCGTTTCACAGAAATTTGGATGCCAAATTTAAAATGGATATACTCTCCCTGTCAGTATTAGATGGATTAAATATTAGATTTCGTAAGACATTGCAATTCACATAACTGCATTATTTAAGATATTATGTATTTTTATTTGAATTTTTATGCCAGATTTTTGTTAGTTTTTGGCATAGAGTAACCTCAGACTAGAGAGAATATTTGGCTCATCTGTTGTTTCCTTTCACACTCTTCGTGATGCGGTCGGTGTGATAGAGAGATGTTTGACGAAAAGTGATATACACCAGGTGGAATTACAATAACTTCTTGCTTTTATTTTTCATGTCATTTTGGTGAAAAACTCTGAAATTTAAATGTGTTTTACACTTTTTTTATTGACTGTTATTGTTAGCATACATTTGTGTTGTATTTAACACACAAAACGAAATGCCGTTGTTGTTATTTTGTTCATTGCCTCTATCTGGTATTAGTAAAGCAATTCTTTTCAACATCAAACGTAAATATCACACCAGGCCAAATGACATAAATTTGATGGGAGAACTAGTAGATCTACTATAAGTATTAATCTATGGTTTTTGGTTAATGTGTGAGAAATTCATACTAATATCTTACAAGTCATGAACATTTTTCTAATTGAAAAATGGTTGGTTTTTGTTGGAAATAATAGACAATTCAGTTAATCACACACTCACTGGCACGACTAGTTTCCAACTCCGTGACAAGTTCATCATCAGATGCCTAACTATTGTGCCTGAATTGATACCATCTAAACTCAATTCTGCAATTCACATGTGCGAATTAGTACCGATCGAAGATCCCTAATTATCAACATCCCTGAAAGGCCTATAATGCCAACAACAAGAACAGATAGAATTTTTCCACCATGTTCTTCTTTTCCTCATGCGTTCTCGCATTGTTGCAGTGCTTTGAGATGAGTTTTAATCTATATCACAGAGTTGTATTTTTCCGTGGTATATCATTTTTGATGACCGTGCTAGGTAGTGTCAGTTATGTTTATTTGAATTTGAATTTTTATGACCGATTTTTGTACGCACCTGACGAATGATGAATTCAGCTGGAAATTATGGACTGTACCCGTGTTGAAGAGTGATTGTGAGCTTGAAGAAGTTGCTTTTTATATCAAAAAGCCCAATAAGTCCTAGCACTTACAGCCTGTTTATCTCGATCGAAAACCAGTCACTCACATTCGACTCAAATTTGGTTTCTCTAAGTCGAAATTTTCGTTCGCCTGACTTCATGTTTGTTCCTACGTGACACCACATTCGAAATAGAGAAACCAAAATGCGTAGTGAAAAATTTTATGTTTTCCTTCGACTTGAAACGACAAGATTGTGAAATCCAAATCAACTTTCTTTCGTCTAGAGCTCGAACGAAAGCTTTCGTTTGAGATAGAGAAACAGGCTGTTAGTTTGTTATTATCCGGTTCGTACGGACCAAATGTTTGCGTTGGAAATATAAGAGGGGAATAAAACACAATTGTGTTAATTGCCATTTTAATGATAAATATAAATCCTTTATTGTTAAACAATATTAACTTTTTGAGTTACAGACCAATATTAATCAAATCCGGATTTATAACAGTTTTATACGAACTGATTTTTAATTGCGAGTGTTAAACCCGGGTTTTTAAACCGGTTTGTAAAACCGTTTTTTGTAACCAATTGTCATATCCGATTTTATAGAATCCGTTTGTGCGCATAACTTATGTTTTTAACTCATCTTTTGCAATTTTTATGAGTTGGCACTAGAGCTTCCGAAACCTGGGAAACCGGGTTTTTATTTATTTATTTATTCATTCGATTGTAATACAAGAAGCCAACAAAGGCCAATTATACTATATTACATAGCACGCAAGTATTTGCCTATTTCATTACATACATCGTAAATATCAAATTTAGAATTATCTGTCTAACAGTATAAACTATAAAAATGGCTCCCCAGCCAAAACCGTGTGCGGGTTTTTTAATTTTCGAAAAAAAAACCGGAAACCGGTTAATTGCATTTTACTTAATTGGAAACCGGTTAATCGCATTTTACTTATCCTTAAAAAATTAATAATAAATGATATGATTTTCGAATTTTAGTGAAATTTTGGAATTAAGAAACATGATTTCCATTTTGAAATATGATTTAAATGACATATCCAAACAATTTATTTTTTTCAAAATGATTTTATGATTTGAATTAGAAGTAATTAAAAAATAATTAAGGTATTCAAACATTTTTTTTTATCAAATTTCAAAATTAAAACTGTTTGATAACTAAATATTTTAAACTTAATTAGATTTTCATACATGAAAATCTTTTTCAAATTTGAATATGATTTTCGATTTTAAATCAGTTTAATGCGAATTTGAATAAAACTTTTAAATTTTATTTTAAACACGCATTCAAAATCGGAATATAATATATATTTTTTAATATGTGATCATTTATTCGACCTTTCGTATTATATTTAAAACTAATATGTTCGAGGGTTAGGTCTATTTTAAATTATTTTTTTCTTCAATATTTCGCTACCCATTGGGTAGTATCGTCAGGAAAATACTTATAAGCACAGTTATTAATTAAAAATTTAATTTTATTATTTTTTTTTTTCATTTAATTTTTAATTAATAATTGTTTATTTTCCCGACGATGCTACCCAATGGTTAGCGAAATATTGAAGAGTAAAATAATTTAAAATACACCTAACGATCGAACATTTTAATTTTAAATATATTGTTTATATTTAAAATTAAAACGTAATTAATGAAATACATTTGTGAAATTTTGAGTTTTCAACACAAGTAAGTATAGAAATGGTCGTTAAATAAATGTATTGTAAGTTCTACATGTGGAATTTAATTAAAGAGTTTTCCAAAATTTATTGGTATTTCCAACAAACCGAAAACCAGTTTCTTGAAAAATTGATTTTTCGAACAAATCGAAAACCTATTTTTATAAAAAATGCCGTTTTTTTTGGACATGGTCTAATTTGCCGCACCATGTCGTCCTGCGACTGTTGAGTGCATAGAGTAAATCTTACTAAAGAAAATAGAAAACGACATGAAAAATTAAAGCCAGAAGTTATTGTAATTCCACCTTGTGTATGTCAATTTTCGTCAAACATCTCTCTATCACACTGACCGCATCAAGAAGAGTGTGAAAGGAAACGTCAGATGAGCCAAATATTTTCTCTACTAAGATTTACTCTATGTTTTGAACCATTGCCTCTATCTGGTATTATTGAAGTCATAAATTTGCTGAGAGAACTGTTAAATCTAGTATGTACGAGTATAGTAATTATTCTATGGTTGAGTGACTATATCGTGTTATACCTTAGTGGTATTGGGTATCCGAGTTGAATATTTTTTTCATTTAGATACAAATTTTGGGGGAAAATCCGAAAAAATCAAACTTAAAATTTTTCTAACCCCTAAGGTGGTGGTCTTTTACTCAAATTTTTACCTCTTTATATTCAGGCGAAACCAAATTAATGTGCAAATTTTTTTCAAATGAACTGAGAATTGAAAATCTAGCGTATACAAATTTACTACCAAAATGCTAAAACCCGAATACTTAGAGTTATCCGATTGGGCTCAAATTTTCACCACGTTGTTTTTAGATCAAATGGCATACATATGTAAGAATCCGCTTAGTATCTACCAAAACTCCGAAGTTGATTTTTCATTGCCACCCAAATCTAGATACATATGTACTTGTAACGAATGACAACACAGCAAGCCAAGATGGAGAAGGGAGGCAGTTACACGTTAGAATCTGTTTATACTTTTAGAACAAAATCGGTGAAGAAGCAAACTAAAGGAGTAAACAAATTCTAACTAAAGGAAGAAGTTAGAAAAGTGTTGCCAACAAACGACAACTTAAGATCCCGTGAGGATCGGCGAAAATTCCATTCTGACTTAAACAGTATTACATTAAATTTGACAGAAAAGAAACACGAATCACCGGTTTTTGTTGCCCATAATGACAACGATTCTTACTGCGTTTACTTATTTTACAATAGCCTCGTTATTTTCGTCCAGTATACGCCTTTCCCCATACAAATGAAAAGCGTATACGTTACAGTCAATAATTTTCCACTATAAGTCGAGCAGTGGATAGTTGAGTTGTCGGGTTTGAAAAAAAGGAACATAAACGAAAATGTGAACTTGTCAACATTTTTTAGTTTCAAAAGCTTCAGCGTTCCCTGACACAGACTCAAATTTTACTGTACTCAAGTATTGTCTCGCCGTTTGAAATTCAACTAACAACCGCGAGATTTCGTTTCGAATCCTAGTTAAGTCGCATATCTTTTTAATTTTATGTTTAATTTTTAACTTTATTTTAATGTTTACATTTTTTTAATATTGCTGGTAAATGAGTTATGTTGTTAAACGAGAAATAATTAAAAAAATATTTTAATTTTGTGCCTTGTCTGAGGTTTGAACTCACGATTTGTAGGCAAAAATTTATGCTCTAGGCCAGAAGCTCTGACGCAGCTAAAGTGACAAATAAAGACACAAATACATTCGGGTAAATGTTCAATATTTCTATTTTTCAACTGCTACAGTATATACTGGACGAAAATAACGAGGCTAATAATGTCTTATTCGTTGGTATATTTCAAACGAAGTCCTTCATTATTCAAAATATATCTCAATTCGTGAAAAAAACTATTTTTTAAAGAATTTTCTAACTTACATGTTCTGTTAATAACAAAAAATATCATGTTTGAAAATAAATAGAACAAATGTAAAACATGTTAAAAAAAACAAATTTCTGTTTACATATTTTGAAATTCATATATGGGTGATTCCTTGGAAATAACGTTTTTTCGGATGGTGAAATTATTAGTTTTTAACATACCTCGGATGTGATTTTTTTTTACAGTTTTTGTTTATATATACTACTATAGTGTATACCAACATCTATTGTACTACAATACAACAAACATTTATCAATATATTTTATACTATAATTTTCAGAATTGCCACGATTCTGACATCCACGGTATTGACATTTCATATTTAAATTGACTTCATTCTATGCCAAATTGACGTGAGATAATTTCCTTTGAAAATCACATTTCGATGACTAAATATCGAACAAATTTCGTCACTAGGAGGGCGAGTATTATATTGCGCAATAAAAAAGCGGTAACATGGTATTGACTGCTAATTTTGTGACTTACCCTTCGTAAAGAAAACACTTCACTCCAATCGATTCAATGTGGATAAATCTGTCAGCCATTGATGTAAACATAACATTTGATATACAATGGTCGAGTTCTCACAGCGAGGGCGCCTTTATACCCATCCAACATGGCGCCACAGCGGTAAAACGTAAATGTACGATATTAGGCAAAAATGCGTGGACAAAGTTTAGATCTTGTTAGTCGGGCCTAAATAGGAGATTTACGCTCGGTAAATACATGAAAATATCCTCTATCTAGGCAATTTCAATGACCATAAAAAAATATCAATCCATCCTGCGAAATGAGGGAGTGAATATAGTATAAACCTTGATTTTTATGAAATGGACACGCCACGGTTCTGATATTTTCATTAGTTTCTGTATGTTTCTATCGAATAAGCGCGACGCAGGTGAGAATATTGTTGTGGAAAATCTTGTGTACCATAAAAGTATTGAAATTACGCGATTATTTATTTGCCGTCCCTTAATTACATGGAAATAAACGTGATGGACAAAGAAAACGTTATTTCCAAGGAATCACCCATATCTGCCGTTCTTACAAATTGTAATATGGGAAAATATGTATATCCAAGAAAAAACTCGTATCACTTTGAACTAGCACACTACTCTTTTTCTTGGTATCTAGCTGCCAAATTTGTTGAGGCTGTTGATGATTTTTGTCTAGTTAAGAACCATATAAAATTGTTTCTTGCAGAGTATTTTTTGAAAAATCTCGAATTCCTGTTGAGGAGTTGCGGCACATTTGGCAGTTGTGCGATGTTTCACGTGATTGTGCGTTGAGTTTGGCCGAATTTACTGCTGCGATGCATTTGGTAGTGCTTCGTCGCAACAATATTCCATTACCAGCTACCTTACCCGTGTGTTTGCATCCCAATGTTTTGCAACATACAACACTCGCCAATCAAATGTCATCCCAAGAACCGCCTGAGGCGGATCTTTTGCATTTGGATGATGATGACGAAGAAGACAATACTGATAATACAATAACGGGCGTGAATGCCGGAATTAAATTGGTCGTGGCTGCAGGAAAAAGTGCATGTGTGTTGAATGAAAAGAGTGTCATGAACATTAGTGCACTTTCAACTTCTTCACAGGTTTGTAACCTTTTCGTAATACGACATTGTTTCTATTCTATTCTGACTTTAATTCAAAGGCTAGTATAAGTTCCCGACATTGCTCCAATGCTGCTGCTCCGAATCCTCACTCACTGACGCCACCATCAATTCCACCGCCTCTACCCGTAAAAAACCGCAGTATTTCAAATTCTCCAAAGGCAGAAGCTCCTGCATCACCGCCACCTTCTTTGAACTTGTCTAGTACAAAAATGGGTCAAACCAGCACCAGCAAAGATTGCCCCTTATGGACAACTACAGTAAGTATTAAACAATATTTATGTATATACATATGTTTGTTTATTCCACTCTTTGTTGTCATAGGACGCCCAGCCCAGTCAGTGGACGAAATTTAATGAATCTCCGACATCGAATGTCTCTAGTCCTGGTCCAAAACCAGTTAACTTTGATATGCAACGGACTGCACAAGCTGTTGTTTCCGACCCGCAAATTTTGCATCCAGTGCCATTGAGAGTGACTCCTATTGGTAAATACTTGTAATGTAATTTCAAAACGTTTAATATAACTTACTACCGAAAACAGGTGGCATTATAGCTTCTGCTGCTACAGCAGTTGCCGCTGTTCCGCAAGCTAGTGATAAGCTCAATCAGGAAAGTGTAGATTGTGTTGCTGCCATACGGGAAACAAGTCCCAAATCATTATCTTTCACATCTAATAATGCAGCACAGCATCGCGACTCTTTGCAAAATAACGATTTAAGGGCCATACAACGCCCACAGGCTAAGAAACTACCGCCAAAGAATATTGGCGCCATACCACCCCCACCACAGCGTGAGTCCACAGCGACAGCATTAAATACTTCTAACGTTATTGGAGAGAATGACTCAATTGCCGTCGCCAGTGGTGGTGCTGGTGTCAGTGTTCTCTCAACCTCCATGTTAATTAGTAGGAAAGACCCTCCACCATTGCCACCACCACGACCGCATCGCCATGGACGGAGCAGCAGCTTAGATTTGAATAAATTTAAAATTGGTACACCAAGTTGTCCACAGCCTGAGGTAAGCTATAATCTCCCTCATCCAACTGCATAGCGACGGCTTTTGATAATCAATGTTAAATGTCTTTATTTTGTTTGATGTTGTTTTATATTTCTACAATGATGAATTCAAAGATTATGGCGCAAGCAAGCTTTGACTTGCAGACATCAACAGGTTTCGCCGATTTTACTCAATTTTCTGATGACAATCACACAACAAATATTGTAAGTTTATTTGATTGTTGTAGAAGTAGACTTTTAAATATTATTTTAAAAAAACTGTCATACCTTATTCCTTCTAGTCAATCCTTTTTCCTCTTCGTTTGCTATTAAATCCAATAGACTAGTATACATTTTTTTCCAGGCTAAAGAGTCAAAGCAGTTTAATTATGACCACTTCCACAGAAAATTTCAATACAAATTCGTAGACAATGCCCCAGAGACTGTATCGGAAACTAAACTTAGTTTATCTATTAAAGTGAACTTATACTACAGTTAATACAATGCTTTTTAGTGTAACGTTTAGTGTACGTTAAGTGTGGCGAAAGGGTTAAACTATTGATGTCTGTGGTATGACCGTCCGCATTAAAAAAAAACATATTTTCAATTAGATTTGTGGCATTTTGCAAAGATGTTATAAAAAGACAACTAATTCATACAAATATACTTATGCATGTTAACGTCAATATTTGGATTAATAGCAAATTCATTCTGTATATATACTCCTTTAATGTAATGATATTCTCATTTTAACACACACATAATAATAATATATATTATTTGGCCACAGATTACTGATCCACAGCAAATGCATTCCTTGCCACCACAGGCCATGCCTGGTCGCGGTGCTGTTCAAACTGTTACAGCAATGCCACCAACACGACTTTCATTACAATCGAATCAAAGAGTTTCGGCTTTCGAGGTGTACCGCAAACCGAATTCACCGCGTAACTCACAATCGCCCAAGCCATTGGCCAATACAAACGCATCAGCGGCACAACAAACTCTAGCGCCAGCTCCATTTGGATCTGCCGGGGCGGCAGCACTCACTGTCTTACCCAATTCAGAGCTCTACGAGAAAAGAGTTAATGCCATTAGTGAAACTCTACGGCACGTCTCCTTTAAGCAAGAAAATAGCAACAACAACATGACTGATGTATTGCGTCATTTACGAGAACAAAACAATCTTTTATTGCGACTGTGCAATGATCTCAGCGATGAATTACTTACAGTGCAAACGCGCAAGGAAGAGATGAGACTTCTGTTGGAGACGTCATCGTCATCAACCAGCAATGAAGTGGCATTGACGTCTGTTGTTGCCGCGGCTGCTTCAACCTCAACTTTGGGTCAGACGGGTGTGGTACGTACCGGTTCTTCGATTTCAGCCCCAGTCACTGCTAATGTTACCGGTGGTTCTGGGAGTTCCGGCGTCCATTCTAATGTTTAGGCAGCTTAGCTTGTTAACAGTTTTATTGTTTTCCTTGATAGATTTGATGTTGTTTGTTAAGCATAAAATGAACTATATATTCTACACAACTATTGAATTTAATTTGATGAAAATAAGTGTTTATATAATAATAGGACTAATTAAATAATCAAAGACACCGGTCGTCACCCCCCAGTCGAAATTACACAACTTTTAAAGTCATAAGCAGCTCCTACATTGTGGGACAGGTGTATAGACGGTGGTATGCATGACCATCGCTGGTGATTGGAACAATTAGGTACCAGCGATAACTATCCTACATACATACATACGTGTAAATGTATAAATTGTTATTTATTCATAATTATTTATTGTAATATTATTAACTAATGTTTTTCTCAAGCGATAAACCCTCAATATATCTTTGAAATCAACTCAATTTAAGACCGACATGAAACACATGAAGTTCAGTGAAGTAAAGTTATAATGATGAAACTCCTTTTTAGACATGTATTACGATGGAATATTTTCTTTTCTTTTCTGTAAGGAAGAAAAGCAAAACTACTCTACTGTATTTTTCTACTACAACAAAGATTCCTTATTATTACAAATATTTTTTTAGTATTCCAAAATTTTACTAATATGTAATCAGAAAATAAATTTATCGACAACACTTGTATTAGAAGGATAGATCTATTCATTCCGGAAATGAAGATTTTTTGTTTTTCATATATGTAGATCTTTGATTTTTTTATACTATATGTATTTTAGTTTTTTATGTTATTTTAATAAAACAATAAAATAAAGTATGCGATTACATAAAAAAAGAAACATCGCTGTTTAATTATAAAAGGAATAGAAAGACGAAAACAGTAAAAATAATCTTGCAGTGAGCAAAAGGACTTGTGAACCTACTACAAATGTAGGTATGTATTTAAGGTGATAAGTGCTAAAGCCCGCATCCATAACGAAAAGTCAGTACTGGATTTACGCTCCGCACAGCGAGTGCCAGGCTTAGTCACTCGGTAGTGCCGGAACACAATGCCTAGCGATAATTGAATCACCAAATGCGAAAAGGGCTCATGTCGGTTTTTTTTTCAAATTTTTTAGGATTCACAAAAACTGAATTTGAGAGCGCAAATATTTTTGAAAGGAAATACTGAATTTGTTTTTTTTAATATAAAAACTGGTTTCGCATTACATCAATAGGGGAGAACTTCCCACAACTAGTGAGCTGTGCGCTTTCTAGTTTTATACATATACTCACTGATTGGAACCAACAGTTTTTATACCGATTCCGAACGATATTTTGAGAAGCTTATTCATGGTTAAATAATCGAGTGTCGTCGTCACTATGCGAGGTGACCGCCGTCGAACGAAATTTAAGGTGGTCAGAGCATGGATCGAAACCAGGATCTCATGTACAAGAGGTGCGCACACTTACTATTGCACCAACGACGACCACATTTAATATAAGAGTACTGAAAAAAAAGCTGTTACAGTCTTCCAAGATGACACCTGTTCGAGAAAACCGACATGAACCCTTTTCGAATTTGGTGATGAGCGTGAAAATTTGTCAGTGTTGGGTAAAGAGTTTAGATTGGTTTGATTTAGCGGAATTTATTTTAAAAACAAATTATAAAATTACTTGTAAAGAATATGATAAAAAAGTCATCATTATTACAACAGCATGTACAAGGTGTTTCAAAAGAAGTCATCCGATGTTGTTTGGCTCTCATTTTTTTCTAAATGAAAAACTTCAATTCTGTTTTTTGATTAGAATTTTATTGGTTAATTTGAGAAGATGATATCGGTTAAATGAGCGCCGTCACAATTGATTACCATACGGGCTCGTTTTATGGCATTTTTCATCACTTCGGCGAGAACTTCGGGCGACAGATTCTCGCACTTGTGTCGAATGTAGAGTGTCCAAAACCGGGGAAACGGTTTTTTGCTATTAACCGCGTGCCGGTTTTTTAAAAAACGTAATTTACGAACAAACCGGAAACCGGTTATTTGACGTCGGTTAATCGGATTTTACTTAATTTGTGTTAATATCCTTAAAAAAGTTAATAATAAATTATATGGTAGGGCCTATTCGGAAATGCAACAACTGTTGCAGATGCTTGTTTGTTGCGCATTTTGTTTGCAATTACGGTCTCAAAACACCTGCAAAGTTGTCAGATGTTGCATTTACGAACGTGCTGCTCATCAGTTGCAGAGCAGTGATGCATTTCCGAAAAGGCCCATTTTCGAATTTTAGTGAAAATTTGGAATTAAGAAACATGATTTCCATTTTGAAATATGATCTAAGTGACATACCCAAACAATTTTTTTTTTCAAAATGATTTTATGATTTGAATTAGAAATAATTAAAAATTAATTAAGCTTTTGAAACATTTTTTATCAAATTTCAAAATTACAATTATGGGCGTTTTCGGAAATGCATCACTGCACAGCATCTGACGCGCATCACATTCGAAAATGCAACACTTTGAAACACTGCAAGAGTCGCATGTTCTAAAAGTAATCAACACAGCGTATGATGCGCAAACAAGTAGCAAAATGCGCAGTAGCAAAATGGCTGATGCAATGAATGAGTAAGTACGGAATTTGATATAAATTTATGTTTTTTTATAAAACTTACTATTTCAAATTAAATCACAAATTAATTAATTTCACAAATTAAATTTATTAAAAAATTTTCCATTGAAATATTTTCGTGTTCGGAATTGCAAATCAAAATAAGCAACAATCAAGCATCTGCATCAGCTGATTGGCATCAGCAGTGAAAACGCATCACAGTTGCGCATCAGATGCTCTGCTGTGATGCATTTCCGAAAACGCCCAATTTGATAACTAAATGTTTTAAACTTAATAAGATTTTCATACATGAAAATCTTTTTCAAATTTGAATGTGATTTTCGGCTTTAAATCAGTTTCATGCGAATTTGAACAGAACTTCTAAATTTTATATCAAATACGCATTCCAAATTGGAATATGATACATATATATTTTTTAAAATCTAATGATTTATTCGACCTTCGTATTATATTTAAAATTAAAATGTTCGAGCGGTCTATTTTAAATTATTTTATTCTTCAATTTTTCGCTACCCATTGGGTAGCATCGTCAGGAAAATAAGCACAATTATTAATTAAAAATTTCATTTTAATTTTTAATTTCATTATTTTTTTTTCATTTAATTTTTAATTAATAATTGTGTTTACCTTCCCGACGATGATGCCCAATGGTGAGTGAAATATTGAACAATAAAATGGTTTAAAATATACCTATTACTCAAACATTTTAATTTTAAATATATTGTTTTTATTTAAAATTGAATCGTAATTAATTAAATACAGTTGTAAAATTTTGAATTTTCAACACGAATAAGTATATGAAATGAACGCTAAACAAATGTATTGTAAGTCGTACATGTGTAATTTAATTTAAAGCAAGAAAAAACCGAAAATAACCGGTTCCACCGGTTTTTACCAAAATTAAAAACCGATAACCGGTTTCTTGAAAAATCCATTTTTCGAACAAACCGAAAACCGGTTTCTTGAAAAATTGATTTTTCGAACAAACCGAAAACCGATTTCCAAAATATGCCGTTTTTTGGACACTAGTCGAATGTTGACCTTGAGGGCTTCCAGGGTCTCGGGCTTGTTCACATAAACACGGGACTTCAAAAAACCCCACAAAAAAATTGTGGAACGGTTAAATCGGGCGATCTTGCGGGCCTGTGCAAATCGCCAAAACGAGAGATGAGGCGACCCGGGAACGCCGCCTTCAATATATCGGTTGTGGCTCGCGCAGTGTGTGCCGTTGCTCCGTCCTGTTGGAACCACATGTCCTCCAGTCCTAATTCGTCGAATTGCGTCTTAAAAAACTCGGTTAGCATGGCTCTATAGCGCGCACGGTCCACTGTTGTCGTTTGACCAGCGGCGTTATCGAAAAAAATGGCCCGATGACTCCTCCAGCGTGAACAGCGCACCATGCAGTCACTCTGAGCGGGTGTAATGGCTCCTCGTGCATCACTCGTGGATTTTCGGTGCCCCAGAAGCGATATTTCCCGCTGAGGTGGAAATAAGCCTCATCGCTCATTATGATTTTGGTGGAAAAATCGTCCGCGAGATTGAGGATGGCTTGGGCGTAGGTTACACGCGTTTGGCGGTCGACAGGCAGCAGTTGATGCACGGACTGAACTTTGTATGGGAACATGCGCAGGTCTTTAACCAAAATTCGCCATAGGGACGACCGGCTGATGGCTAATTGACGGAACGGGCGCTCCGGGGCCGGCCACTCCTGGCAACGTCAAATGTGGCCAAACGGCGCAGTGTTTGCGCAGTCGGTGTCGGGCGGCCGGGGAACCACAGACGAATTGTTACGCAAAAAAATAGACGCGATTATTCCGCGTTCTTGGGGAGTGTATCGCTCCATGGCTTGTTTACTTGTATTCTACATCTATCTAGTCCACAAATGTCAAAACAGATTTGACATTGGCGGCCATTAGCAAAAATAAGAGCATGGTAGAATTATCTATAGATAATTTTACCATGAATAAGAGCATCTTCCAATATGGTGGTCCCTTTTGAAACACCCTGTACAGTAGGGTGTACTGAAAAACGATCCATGCGTAAAGTGGAGTTCAAATTATCAGACAGATCTGACAGACATATCTGAAGAAGTTATCGATAACATATCGATTTTTCGTCCACACAGCAACATTTATCTGACAGACTTCATTTGAGGCAACTCACCACAGTGTTAACAACAACGGTTTGCGCTTGCAAATGTCTCGCAACAATTACTTGATTGCCCACAGCAAGCGAAAGGGAAGAGAAGACACTGCTGAGAACATTTGTTATGCACACGTACACACATCCATATATGTAAATACCCAGTTAGCAGTTTGTGAAATTTTTGATCATATATGAGTCTTTTATGACTCCCCTGCGCGATAAAAACGAGCATAAATGCGCTCATTTTCTGATCATAAAAGACTGTTTTGTCGGGAGAAAATGGTACCCTTCCCGCGACTCGTCTTGAAGACTCTTTTATGAGTCGCTATACTTGTCAGTTTCGAGTCGCTTTCAAGTCATCATGTAATCATTTATGAGTCGTTTTTGGGCCATTTGTTGGTCGTTTTTGTACTAATATTTTCAGGCGCGTAACTATTAAATCTTTTTTTGGTTTTCAACTATTCGACTCTTGCTTCAATAACAATGCAAGTTGTCCCGCTTTAACATAACGAGCACTTTACCATCAGCCTGATGCGCGAAATATCATTCATTACAAAACAACGCTCAAAACAGGCAAATTTGAAACACCCGCATGATTTATTTCTGATTGTTGTATATTTTGTTACTGTATGTTCAATAAAACACTTAAAAAGCATTAACATGACTCATATTCGACTCCTTTTTTACTTGCGGAACTGACTAAGCAGCAAAATAATCAGTAAAAGTAGTCGAAGAAGACTCAGTTGGCTGATTATGATCTTCCATGATCTTCCAAATGCTAACTGGGTACATATGTAATTACACAAACTAATTTCTTGGAAGCACGCACACATCCTATTTCAATTTCTTTATTTTACCAAGCATTTATGTTTTTTATTTATTAATGTCTCAGTTGATTGAATTAAATTACACTGAAAATTTGAATTGTTTTCATTTCACATTAAATTCCAAAAATGCTTTTTAATTTATAGTTTTCCGCATTTCTCTTCGCTTATTCTCTCCGCCATTATATCTCTCGCTCTGTGTTTTATCGATAACCTCAAATAAATCGTTTGGTTTTCAAACTGGTTTGAAGACCATGGTAGAAATATAATGGTAGATGCAGTACGACAACAACTAAAACAAGGCAAAAACAACAAGCGTTTTGTTTTTGCTCAGCGTCTGTATTGTGTCAAAGACAGCTGATTGAAAAATGTAAACAAAGTTGAAAAAGCCGATATTTAGAAAATGACTGTGTTTTAGTTTATATTTTGAAAGTGTTTAAGATTGAAAATTAGAACGTTTCTGTGTGATTTTTACAGAGAAAACATTTGAAAAACAGGAGTTGTTGGTGAACGCCGGTTGCAGAGGCGTTTATTTTTGTTTCAAACAGTTGCCGCTGTTATTTTTCTTCTAAGAAATCTGCTTGCAAACCAGTGTTGTAAAAAACAACAACTTTTCCTCGTGAAAAGAACATAGTACTGTCTGGTGGAAAAATGTAGCTTGAAATTCACGACTATTTTTTTTATATGGATTTTCACAGTGGAAAGTCAGCATAGTACCCACCTTTAACGGGAAATAAGTGGTGAAAATAAATTGAATATTATTATTGTGGTGATAATACTTTTTCGGTCAATATTACAAGATTTGACCCGAATTGCATTTCTCCAGCAAAAGGGGAAGTAAATGTTAAGTACATGATGTTGTATATTATCGTATTATATTTACGTATTATTCAACATGGAAGTAAGAAGTGCGTTGGATATATTTGAAATTTTTGAAAGTTTGGACGGACCAGTGCCTGAAAGAGACATCCAGGCCTTGAGGATCCTATCTATGCCCCATAGCTCACCCCATGAGGTTAACGAAAAATAAAAATATTGACGGGTGGTCGTGGAGGTGTGTAAAAATACGAAAAAATTACTTTTTGTTATTTTAGGTGTACGGCGCCCATTAAAGTAGTAAACAAAACCAGGCCGCGCTTTTCTATAAGAACAAAGACATTTTTTCCGAGATCACATCTCCCCATAGCCAAAATGGTATGTTTTGCGCAAATGTGAATCAACATCCTGACAATTGAGTATATACTCCAAACAATGAAATGCAGTGGTTCCCTATCTCCAGTGGGAGCCTACCTCCAGTATTCGCCTTTTGTAATCCCACTTTTCTAAAATAATTATTTATTTTTTGCTTGCGAAGTGTTTTTTTTAAATAATTTGTAATTTTTTGCTTGCGAAGTATTTTTTTTAATAATTTTTTATTTTTTTGTTGCGAAAAATTATTTAAAAAATATCGCGCCATTTATTGAAAATAATTTTTATTTTTTGCTTGCGATGTGTTTTTTTAAATAATTTTTAGTTTTTTGTTGCGAAAAATTATTTAAAAAAATTGCGCGATTTTTTTAATTATTCAGTGGGAAAATGAAATGCCACTTAATATCGCTTAGCTGTCCCGTACAAAATAAGCTATAATTAACTTTAGCGGGGTAAAAAAAAACACGCTTAATATTTGCTTAGAGGCCCGCTGTCATGATACAAATACAAGGTATTAGCATTACCATTGTTATAATTTCCGTACCCTGTTATTGTCAAAATCAGCTGATAAAAATGTACACGTACATGTACAAAGCGAACATAGAATATAGTACACATACATGTACAATAGTATAATCAAAAGAGAACGCACACAAACAACGTTGACATTTACTGGGTACAATGAAATGTAAAAAAAGGAAATCATATGGGCTGACGCTACTACCTTGTATTTGTATCATGCCCGCTGTGGTAATAGGGCTCATACACTACGCCATCATGCATGCACAATCATGTGATTTCACAATCGTGAATTAAGCATACACTACACCATCCTAATTGTGCAATCATAATTTCTATAAATTTCTGGTCAAGTTTTAGAATAATTTTTTATTTTTTGCTTGCGAAATAGTGAATAAATGATTTTTTGTGTGAACTTTGACCTTTTATATCTTTGGTTCTTAATGGGTTAAACGGACAAGAGATGTCTTTTTTTTAGCTTAATATCCCATCTATACAATAACATGTGAAAATAGTGCCTTAATGTAGTATTCTGCGATATCGCGCGATTTATTTAAAATAATTAGATATTTTTGCGAAGTGTTTTTAAATAATTTTTATTTTTTTTTTTGCGAAGTTTTTCTGAAAAATCGCGAATAAATGATCTTTTGTGTGAACTTTGACCTTTTATATCTTCGGTTCTTAATGGGTTAATCGGGTCAAGCGATGTATTGTTTTTTTAAGTCCCCTTTTCCACGTGCAAACTTTTGTTTGCAAACTCTTGAGTTTGTAGGCGAGAGGGGTGAGAGGAAGAGAAACAATAAAGTTTCGCTACGTGTTTGCCGTTCACGCAAACTCTGCTTTGCTCTCTTCGTTGAAACAAATGTTTTTGACACTTCGTTTTTAACGCATTCGTTGTTTATGTCGAGTTTTCTGACAAATAATTTGATTTGTGATTTGTTTTAATAAAGTAAAGTATTTGATTAATTAAAAATGGCTTGGTACAATCTAAAACGTCTTTTATTAAATTATTTTTGCACTCCTTGTCCATTTTTATACCGCTTTTATTAAATTATCTTCACACTGTTTACATAGACTTTGAAATGTGAGACTTTTTTTTGACGTTTCTTTCTTTATTTTGTTTTTTCATTCGCAAGAGTTTGCAAACAAAAATTTGCGTGTAGAAAAGCGATCGCAAACTCCAAAAGGAAAAACAAAAAAGTTTGCAAACAAAAATTTGCACGTGGAAAAGGGGACTAACATGTGAAAATATTGCCTTAATGTAGTATTCTGCGATAATAGGCTTTCCCCCCAAAAAGTTGGGTTATAAAAGTCGAATATTGGAAATAGGATCGCAATGGGTTAATGGATTGTAAAATTGTGTGTGTATTATTAAAAGTATTTTCATAAGCTTTCCGATGATACCCATATTGCCCTAGTCCCTCTATATATTTGGAGTATGTGGAGAGTAAATGTTCAAGTTTTGAAGCCCTGTAACTCGGGAAACATAGGCGAGCACCAAAAAAAAAATATTTTTCTCTGGATGACAAGTTATATGCACTGATGGTATTTTGAACCCTATACGAGACTTGCACCTATTCTAGGTTTCGGCCTCCGTTTTTACCCAGGTGAGCAAATAATGCCAGCAGGTTTGCTCAGAATATTATTTGGCCTGTGTTTTTATTCCCGGCTAAACTAATATTTCGACCACTTTGTATGGGGAGCTAAGCGATATTAAGCGAAAATTGCCAAAACTGGTGTCATTTTTTGAAAGTGCTCTGGCCTCGCCAGTCACAGAGACTGGTCGAAAAGTTTCGTGGCGAGTTGTGGCAAATTACAACAATCAGGCAACACTGCTCCTGTTTTAACACCCCAACCCATGGTCTATCAACACCCTCATATCACAATGTAGTTATGCCTTCACAATGGCTTTGCTCGGTTTGCAACGGTGTTATATGCAGTGTTTAAATTGCTGACAGTAAAAAGAGAACCAAAAAGTGCCAGATATTCACTCAAACGCATTTCTCTTTCGTGACATATCTTGATTATTTCATACTTTTTGCATAGTTAATGTAATTTTATTTCAACACGGTTGGAATTTGTATAGATATGTACAATAACACTATCAAAAAGCCGCTTGTGTATTCAAATATTCAATGAAGAGAGTAAGAGAGTGGGCAGAGAAGTGCTAGGGTTTCACTCGTTTTGTTTGTTGGCATTTGAGTGAAGAGAAATTTTGACTGTCTATTTGTACATCGTTTTTGAGTAAAATAGCAACAGCAGACAAAAATTTACTAAAACCGTTGACTTATACGACCCATACACTACACCATCATGCATGTACCATCATGTGATTGCGCCAGCTGGTTGACGGTGTATCGGCCTGTGCTGTGATTGTGCAAGCTGATTGCGCTAAATCAAAACGAGTTTGATATTTTCATGATGGTGCAATCACGATGGCGTAGTGTATGGTGAAATAAACTCAGTTGGCAGTAAATTTTCAAGAAGTAAACATCGACGCACACCACGAATAACACAAAAGAAAAAGAATTTTGGAACGAATGTTTAGATTTATACAAATAAATTATTAAATTTAAATTATTAAGTTACTGAAATAATAGAAATAATAATTGCAGCAGCAGTTTTATCGTCATCCATATTTTTTTATTACATATATTAAATTGACAACTTGTCACGGGCAAGAAATTTATAGAAATGATGATTGCACAATTAGGATGGTGTAGTGTATGCTTAATTCACGATTGTGCAATCACATGATTGTGCATGCATGATGGCGTAGTGTATGAGACCCATAGAATAATACATACCATAGAAGCTTTTATTCGCTCAATAAATTAAACGTCATAGGTACGATGGAAAGTAAACATTGGATGGTGGAAAATATGGGTTCAATAATACCAGATGGTGGCAATAGTATACAACGATCAACAATGGAACAACAACCGAATTTCGTGTTTTTGTGACAAACTAGTCGTGTTAAATACAATACAAATGTATACCAACGATAAAAGTCAACAAAACAGTGCAAAATATATTAAAATTTTTCAGTTCTACACCAAAACGTGTTACGATTCCCTGGAGTTCTTATCGGTTTGTGTTGCCACCTCAGCTAGCTCAAGCACGGCGAAGGTTCCCAACCCGCATCCACAAACCTTGGGACGTACAATAAAGAAAGACATATTCTCATATGTCAAAAAAAAATAATAAGAAAAAAACATACTAAATAAAATTAAATCATACAACGAAACTGCTTAAGTATCGGCTTCCCCAAAACATCACAGAGTCAAATTCGTTTTCATTGGCCGATGTTATGCCACATACGTCACCCGTCCTACCATTGTCATCCACTTGGATAACCCCTTATCAGCATTTCACCAACACTTAATTTTTCAATTCCGCTTGACCAACCATTTCGAAATCCCCTTTAAAATATTTTAGCAACACATTTTGTTTTCCTTAAACATTACAAAAAAATCATTTATTAAAACAAACCTATGACTAAACAAACACATACTTATTCTAAAAGTGGCATTGTTCTAATTCTAAAAGTGACAGGGTAGCATTTAATTATGTATTGAAGAGAAGAATAAAATAAAATAATAAATACAGCAGACAGTTGTCCGAGGACTTCGGCAACGGACTGTCCCTGCAGGCTGTGTCAGAGACACGGCCATTAAGTTTAACGTAGAATACGCCACCCGATGAGACAGAAAACATACTATATAACAATAAATGATAAATAACATAAGCAAATGAATTTATTTATTTGATAGTTACTTTTGATAATATACATAAGCTTATGGTAGGAAAAATAGGATAAATATGTTTTTAAATTAAAAGAGTAAGGATAAATGATAAAGAACAGACGCAAATCAATTTGATTTATATTTTTTATAATTATATGTCCATGTTAAATTCAAATTCACATTTAACATTTTTTTTCACTTAAATACATAAGTAAATAACGAAATTTTAATATTTCATCAATCAAAACAACAGCCGAAGGTTTGTGCCCACACTGAAACAGCAGCATAGTTTGTGTTCACGCTACAAACTCAAACACTCAACCAAACACCACACACAACCACACATATGTTTGAGTGTATGTGTTTAAACAATTTTCATTTGAGAAATTTAAATATTAGGAAGATATCAACCAATATGAAATGTATATCAAACGAAAGATAACATCTTCATTTACCTACAAACAAATTTTTAAAAAAAGTTATCTCGCCGTTTCCTCATAATCAATGAAATAAAGATTACAACAATAACAATCTGACGTGACTCCCTACACCGTAAGGTAAGACGTATTCTACGCCAAAAATATGTCAAAGTTTTCGAATTAAATCAAACTCATCATATGGGTATTACTATATCTAATTTCGTATTTCCCGTTTTCCGAGCAGTCGTTTTCGACTTGAGGCGTTCCCTTTTTTATCTTTAAATCGAACGGTCGTATGACCAAATTAATACAATTCGTCAGTTCTTATAATCGGGGGTTTATGTACTTGCTCGCCTAGTGGGCGTCTTTCTTCATTTTCAATTGAAACTAGAATAAATGTTTTTTTTTCTCTTCAACATATTCCTGATGCGAACTTGGGTTTTAACCAAATACCACAAATTGAATTGTCTAACAACAAAAAAAGAAGTATATAAAAAAACTAACAAATAAATTGTCTTACATTAGTATAAAAAATTCAACTTAAAATATTCTAAAACATAACACCAGAACAAAAACTATAAAGGACCGAACTATTGATATTTATATCAGTTATTCAAGGATCGAATACAAATTTAACGCCTTTCGATATCCTCCCCTAAAAGAGCTCTCTTAAGGTTGCTTCTAAAGCCGTTTGATCCGAATTTAATTTTCTTTATTCTACGTCAATATTTTAATCCGTTAGATCCTTTTCACAAAACACAAAGACACTAAATTTTAAAGAGGAATTAGGTCATGGTAAAATAAGTAAGGTAAACGCACTAGGAAGTATTACAACAAACACAGGCTTTTTGTTTTTGTTTGGTGTCCATAATCTGTCAAATTTTCTTCATGTGTGTATATACTGTAAAAGTAAACAAAAAAGTACACAAACAAAATGCATGTGAATTTGACATAAGAGTAACACCTAAGCAAGAAATATGTTGAAATCAGCTGTTCTAACGAGTTTACCTTACTCATTTTACCATGAATTAGGTAAAAAAATTATCAAGACCGTCTATACACAATACTTAACATAATTAAAAAAATACAAATATATCCTTCTCTTAAAAAAAAAACACATCGAATTTTCAAATTTCCCAGTGTAACCCCTTTGTCATCATAGTCTTTTGGAAGATATAAATACAAAAAACTGGTTCTGAACTTCGATATTTGCATTGACCGAGCTTTTCGGTGTTGAAGAGATTACTCCTTGGTCATCGCATATGATGTTTCCCCTCTTCTGATCCCAACTGCTGTGGGAAGTTTATACGTTGGGGTTACCAGATGCGCCACACCACTTACAGCCAAAGTCACGATGTCGAACGTTAATGTTCGCTTTCTTTCTATGCGACAAACAGCTGATTTGGGAGTCACTAACAAGCGAAAGAAAACATATACAATTCAGTATAAAATCGGACCCCACTTACACCCTCTCCCTCAAAATCCAAGCGAACGAAGTCAGGCACTCACTTTCGTTTCAGAATGCGAGTCACTATCTTTCGACTTGTCGTTCGCATGGTTTTACGTGTGTTTGTGTGGTTGTTGTTCAAAGCAATAACATAAACTAGACGTTCGCCATTTAATTTCGGAGCGAGAGAGGAGAGTACGAAGAACTAGTATCTGCAGGTGCCACAAAGTTGGCGTTTTTGTGCTGAAATTGAAATATATTGTAATAAACAAATTTATTATAATGATATTATTTTCTGTCCATTGTGTTTCTTCCATTGAATTCTATATAAATTGTTTTTGTTTCAAGCTTTTATTTCATTTCCAGCTATGCGACAACCAAAAGACAAGTGACTGGTTTTGACATTTTCGTTCGCATAGATGACAGCGAAAATAGTTAGTGGCTTCCGATTTTTCAAATACACAATCACACAATAACATTTAAAGCCTGGGATAAGAAAGAAAGTGAGTGACTGGCTTTCGTTCGCTTAGGTTTTCTTTCGAGATCGGGACTTTGGCTGTAAATTGAAAGCTTTCCACTGTTCACCGTTTACAACAATATTCCTTTTCAAAAAAATTTAAATTTGGTACCTTCTTATATACCTCTCCGTTCAACTTCATTCGGATTATGGCTGCTGGATTCTGTAATTCCCTTCACTAATCACGACACACTAAAATTTCAGAATTATCATACCCAAAACAATCAGTTATATTGAAACTTTATTCATTTATTTTTTCTAATTTGTTGAACTTATGGAAGGTTTCCCCGAGGTTACAGCAAGGTAGCGAGCTTGGGTTGGAGCACCTGGATATTGTCAGATAACAGTCTTCCTTTTCCTTTAACAGGTCAATAAAATTTTATTTTGGCTCTTGAATGTTTTCACTTAATTACTCACTTAATTAATTTAGAAAAAAACTAACAAAATGACTGCACTTCACTTTCCACACTTGAAATAATAGGCCCCTAGAGAATGTTGACTCTACTCTTACCCTGCCACTTAACAATTGAAAGTCCTAAAATTTTTTCTACTTTCGACTAACCGAAAAAACTTCAAATCCATTTAACATCAATTGCTTAAGACAAAAACAACCAAAACTACAAACAACACAGTCACAGATAAACATGTCATTACATACGAAACCGCGTCCCCATTGCGGGTCATCGTACCACAGACGTTGGCCTTGACTTGTTGGTGCATTTCTTATTTTCCCTTTTTGGAGCATTTCTACTTGATCTGAACCGTAACAGAAAATTATTTTCTCTTTCCACCCCATAGTGTCATCTGACTGGCATCTCTAAGTTGGAGAAGTGGTAGTTTACAACAGTTAATACTTTAAAAGCTCATGGGCGAATTAGAATTTCGTTTGACAACACTAGGTACAGAAAAGCAGACCGCCATAAAACACACAACCAGAAAATAAGAAGCAAGCACACCAATCACAGAAAACAAGACAATTATAAATTAACAAATTCCTCAACGACCTCCAATGGCAAGCCACTTGGGCAAAAGTGTGCCCACACCGACACGATCCGCCCGACAAGGTTTTCCCTACATACTAGGAATTGATACTGGGCCATTTGTGTTCATTCGAAGATTTATGGGCACGGCTGCGTAAGTGATCAACTACTCGGACAAAAATCCCACTATTGATCTCACCTGCAATGAATATTTCCCTAGTCATGCCCTCTTGGTAATGGAATCTTGCCATTCGAGAGTTGACAACCGATTCGGCATTCATGAACGGGCTCATACCTTCCATTCTACCTTTGCCCTGCACAATTAATGACCTGATCACGTAAGCCACCCGTACTTACCCGGACATTTTCGACAAGAACATGACAAATAATATTTATTCGAATAGCCCTTGTCCGTGTTCAGATTCACATGGTATTTGTTTTTAGCCGGTCGAATATGTGAGGTCCAAAATTGCCAGAGAAAGGAAGGTAACTGGGTAATAGGGCATTAAGGGTCTCCACAAAGTTATAGGAAGGTGAATATTTAGTATTGCTGTTGATGATGGTAATGGTTCGTCAACAACTCCACCGTTTGGCCATAAAAAGGTATTTACTGCTACGACCTTCAATAGAATTTTAGTCTCAAAAAACGTCTTCTACGACCAATACCATATCAACAAGACGATAAACTTCATATGCCTTTTAGGCTTTGGCATATCAATGTTTCTCTTACGCTTGACCCTGAAGCCAAAAGGCGGTGTACACCTGGGGGTAAAATTGTAGCATCGAATTCCATTAAACAAAATTTAATCAAAATTATACAACAAAAGGAAAGTGGACTGAATAATGCAAAGTGGTTCGAAGGAAGTAAGAGCTCCACTTCTGACCTTCTATTGCAAGTGCTATACTTGGGTAAACAACAAATGAAATGATAATTACACTGGGCTACAAAAGTGAAAGAAGGAACATATTTATATAGAAAAATAAGGCGGCAAACATGTCATTTCTTCCAATGGTTAACAGTATCTAACATAGAGTAAATTTATAGTAGAGCCGCCATTTGTCTCATCTGACGTTTCCTTTCACACTCTTCGTGATTCGGTCGGTGTGATAGAGAGATGTTTGACGAAAAGTGATATACACCAGGTGGAATTACAATAACTTCTTGCTTTAATTTTTCATGCCATTTTGGTGAAAAATTCTGAAATTTAAATGTGTTTTAAACTTTTTTATTGACTGTTATTGTTAGCATACATTTGTGTTGTATTTAACACATTAATTTTAACACACAAAACGAAATGCCGTTGTTGTTATTATGTTCGTTGTTTTGAACCATTGCCTCTATCTGGTATTAGTAAAGCAATTCTTTTCAACATCAAACGTATACATCACACGAGGACAAATGTCAGAAATTTGGTGAGTGAAAGATTTTCTCTACCCATATTTACTCTATGGTATCTAATGTTCATAATACTATTTTATTTCCACATTTCTGCGTACCATTCAGACACCCACAACAAACGACAGGAAAAAGTTAAGTGAACATATTTTGTAACTCCACCTGGTGTAAGATAATTTTAAATTTAATTGCTCTCATTTCCACAAACCTACGATGAAGAGTGTGAAATGAAACGTCAGATGAGAGAATAAGTTTATCTACGTATGTATTATTCATGGTAAAATAAGTAAGGTAAACTCGTTAGAACAGCTGATTTCTTGCTTAGGTGTCTCTCTTATGTCAAATTCACATGAATTTTGTTTTTGTACCGTTTTGTTTACTTTTACAGTAGATACACACATGAAGAAAATTTGACAGATTATGGACACCAAACAAAAACAAAATGCATGTGTTTGTTGTAACAATTCCTAGTGCGTTTACCTTACTTATTTTACCATGGTATTATTCTATGATGAGCTCTATTACCACAGCGGGCATGATACAAATACAAGGTAGTAGCGTCAGCCCATATGATTTCCTTTGTTTACATTTCATCGTACCCAGTAAATGTCAAGGTTGTTTGTGTGAATGCGTTCTCTTTTGGTTTCATCTATCTATATTCACTATTGTACATGTATGTGTAGATTTTTATCAGCTGATTTTGACAATAACTGGGTACGGAAATTACAACAATGCTAATGCTAATACCTTGTATTTGTATCATGACAGCGGACCTCTAAGCAAATATTAAGCGTTTTTTTTACCCCGCTAAAGTTAATTATAGCATAATTTGTACGGGACAGCTAAGCGATATTAAGTGGTATTTCAATTTCCCACTTAAATTCCGACTTGAGCAATGATAATGTTGCCACATGTTAAATTCCAAGAAATGGCAACAAAAATGTATCTTAGATAAATTTTCTTATCATTTTTTTGCGAATGAAATCAAGGAGAGACTCAAAAGCAGAATTTTGCAAAATGGCTTACACAAGGTCAGTTCATTTAAATTATTTTATTTAATGGAAGACTACGTATACTTGTATATCTCTAAATTTGAAGGATAGCTTTTTATTTCCGATTAAAAACAAAATTGGAATTAACTTGTTCATAACAACGAGTGGTAAATGTTATACGTATTGATCATGGTATAATTATCTATCAGTTATAATCGTTTAAACCAGTGTTTAAAATTGCTGGACTACTTTCAATGCATATGTAATTGCTTAACCACAGCTAAGAAAAACAAATCATCGAAAGCAAAGAGCGAATGGAAAAATGTGATTAATAATCATTTGCTTCATTTAACTGCGCACTCACAGTTTGCTTACGCAGGCAGCCAGAGTAACGGTTTTAGAAAGAGTAAAGGTTTTTTGCAACCATTCATTTGTATGTCTTTGTTTCATTTGCTCTGTTTACTTTTTTTACTGTATAGTTTTTGCAGTCAATGCAGCAGGTAGTTGAAGCCAATTGGAAAAATGAAATGAAATGGAAAGTGTAAATGAAATCAGCAAATGCTTACTTCATTCATGTATGTACAGTTGTTTATTATTTTTGTTGCTGCTTTTTTTAATGTGTAACTCGCTGTCAAATGCAGCAGACAGTTGAAAGTAAGTATGCAAATTGTATTTATTTTGTTATTAATTTATTTTGTTAATTTAAAAAAATTAAAAATAGAGTAAATTAGAACACAGAATTTTGTAATTCAGTTTTAGTTGAAAAATAATGATATATGTACTTAAATAAACTTAAAAGCTAAGGATGGATGTTTTCAGTCAGCATCTTCAAACAGCGGCAGTGCGTCTATTGCTTCATCTAAGTATGTAGCGTTCAGTTTAATCAGCAAAATGTTTTCGAGTGTGTTTGGCTAAGACGGTTACGGTTATCTGTCAAAATCAGTTTTAGCGATGAAAATGCACGTTCAATGGTCACCTAAAACAAGAGATCCCTCAAATTTAGTTACATATGTATGTATGTTTAATTTGTTCATTGCTTATATTTACATACCTGCGTTGGCCGCCGGCGCAAAGTTTCGGGTTAAAAATTCATTAAGGTATTCATCTGCCTTGTGTGAAAACTGCATGCTTTCCGAGGTGGAAGTAGGATATTCTGTGTTGTTGTTTTGTGCCGTATTTATACTTATACTCTTTATTCTTTCATGAAGTTTCTTAAGATAGTTAGCTGCTTCAATCTTTTGCGTCGGAGTCAATGTGTGGTTAAATCGTGGATCAAGGTAAAGGCAAGAAATTAAGCTCTGATTTCCATACTACGTAAAAGGTTTTTTGCAATTTTTTCTGTATATACATTTCTTGTAGTTTTTCAGTACATAATTGGCATTTAAGCCACTCAGCATAAAAATTACCATAATGTAATTGTTCTTGTTGGAATTTGACAATTGCATGTTGAAGGGGCTCGAAAGCTACGCAATATGCTTCAACAAAATCCCAAAAACTATCACTTAGCTCAAAATTTTCGTCTATTGTTTTGTTGTTTACAGATTCAATTTTCAATAAAGCATCCTTGGCATTTTTAAGTGACTTTATCATATCGTAGGTGGATCCCCATCTAGTAGGACAATCGAGCAGAGGCACTGTCAAGTTTTTAAGTTGAAATATTTCCCGAAATCCGTTAGAAGGTGTTTTGATAAATTTTACTAAGTTTCTGGAACTAAGTAAGTTATTTAGAAACAAATTATTAAATCTTATGAACTTAATATTTTGAATTACCTTACAGATTTTGCGTTGTTCTTTCATATTTTTTTAAACAAATGTGGGAAAATTAGTAATAATGGTGATTATTATTTCACCAAACACCACTTAATTGGTACATATAATCTTATTACTTCCATTTTACATTTCACTTGGTGCTGCAAGTGTCAAATATTTACTGCCTTCCAAATTTTGAAGGCAGTTGAGTTGCAAGTTGATGAAGTGCGATTGTATTGATTATTGTTGCTGTCGGCTACAAACTGTAAGTCGCAGTCGTTGTAGCCGAAATCATTTTGTGTGTGTGCGGTTTCATTTCGGTTTGTCTGAATCATTTTTGCAGTCACAGTCAGTAAAAGTTTAGCAATGAAAATAATTCACCAACTTCAACACTGTTCTGTGGTGATTTCAGTCGTTGCATTGACTGTTGATTTTGCTATCAGAACATTTAAAAATGGTTTCCCATTACATCCCATGAAGGGACAGGGGAGAGCTTCTCACAATCAGTGAGCTGTGCGCTTTCTAGTTTTATATACTATACTCACTCATTTGCTTAAAGTAAAACGGTCGCTAGTAATTTTTCAACAAACGACTGATTCTGTCGGCAAGAAATTTTGTGTGCGCAGCAGTCGCAGTCGATGTACTTTTGTGTGCGTGTGTTTTCATTTCAGTTTCTTTGGATCATTTTCGCAGTCACAGTCAGTAAATCAGTTGAGCAATGAAAATCAGTCACCAATTTTAAACCCTGGTTATATGTACACAGGAACGGTGTTATGTACAACGGTATTATTGCAATTGCTGTAAAAAATGGTGCTACATGAGGCGTTGCACTAATCTTCGTTCGCACAGAACAACAACGGGGAATTTGCCGCAGATTGTTACACTGCTAATGCCGGGACAATAGTCGGCACTCCAGTCCAGTGGGGGAATGCAACCCTTACATCAGTTGACCTCGTCAAAGTCTAATTTGTGTCCCTCAATTTCAAACGAGCTTCACGCTTAAACTCAGCTGCGCCCTCCTTGTACACAGTTGATAATGACAACTCCTATGCTCTCCCATCAGCTACTCAATTGTGACCTGTTAGTCCCAGGCACGCACTATTTCAGCCGCAACGTCAGCCATACAGTCGACTCAGGCAACAACTCAGCTATGCCCGGCTGCTCTCTCCAGCTAATCATTTGCATCCCGCAACCCCACTGCTGCTTCCGATAAGTTTCAATTGGCTCCTGCAATACCCAAGCTACGCCAGACATCTCCCAACCCATCGCCACAGCACCACCCTCAGCGGCAACTGCATACATTTGTTGACCAGCAATCCTTTAAGATCATGCAATTTAATTATCTTAAAACAAAATTTCTGAGATCACCAAATAACCATATACGGACACCACAACGAGATAAAAGACCAAAAAAAAGACCCCTGTCTCCCAGTTTTGCCCAAAGTCCTCCAGGTTTTTTTTATGGGCCCCCAAAGAAGTGGGGCCTCGGTGTCATTTTTGCAAAAAAGTGATCATTTTCTCAAGCTCATATCTTGCAAACCGTTCGGAATTTTGATTTACTCTCTTGTCATAAAGAACAAAAATTGTAAACATATAAAATAAAAAAAAAATCATCTTCAAAGTAAAAATCGCAAAAAAAAACTTTAAAAAATTAAGTTTTTTTACCTACAAGAATGATCCTAAGATCTCAATAAACAACTTTCTAGAACATATGAACTTCCTAGGAATGATTCTTAACACCGGTTAGGTAGCCCTTAAATATCCGCAAAAGTGAAAAATTTCCCGGAAATTTTTTAATTTCATTTGTTTTTTCTTTACTTCAACATTGAGATACTATAAAGCCTTCTCCCGTAAGTGAAAAGGCATGTTGCAGGTTTCATTGTTATACTTAGAGTTGTGTAGTTCGCGAACGAACTAGTTCAATTGAACGATTCACTTTTATGAACTACATGAACTAGTTCACACTGTTCCGCTCTTTTGTTTCAGTAGTTCATTTGTTTCAGCAGTTTTTTGTATTTCAGTTTTGAAGTTCTCTCAGCCATTTTCTAGTTTATGCTCTCTTTGTCTCACTCAATTTGCACAAAGGTGCCCAATGTTGAAATCTTTGTGGAATGTATATGTAGCCGGCGTCTACATAATGACTAAAGTGCTAATCACCATTTTTCTTCCAAAATGTAGAAAGATTACGGAAACACCAATATTTCAGAAACGGTATAAGCCATTCGATATCCGATCTTAAATAGTGCGATGTAGTATAAACAAATATCACAGTATCCAAAACGCTAGAAATCTACAAAAATCAGACCATTTTCGCGTTTATTTGCTCCGATTGAGCTCTTTAGGTCACAGTTAGTATGAACTGTTAACCTGAAATGATTCCATGAACTACTGAACTAAATAAATGAACTAGTTCATTCTGCTGAGCTGAATTAAAAAGAGCGCTCACTTGAATGAACTAAAATGCCCAACTCTAGTTATACTATTACTGATTTTATTAAGCTTAGTCCTTAGGTGGAACCCATTCCCAACCCATACATTTAGAGTTAGGGTTGTAACAAAGAGTAGTAGCATGGATATTTAGTAATAATGATTCAGTGTTGTAGGGATTAGTAGTCTCAGCGGCACTACAATACTATGCTATCTATTAAAAAAATTATAAAAAAAAATATTCGTATTATGTTTGGACTTGCAAATCGCACTCTCTTAAGTTGTGGATCCAACTCGTCGTCCGAATCTGACTCTGATTCAGAACTTATGGTGTCCACAGGCACGTTACTTCCAAACTGCCCTCCATCATCAGCTTTTTCTTTTTCAGATACTTCATTAACATCATACAGGATGATCTTGTGACTCCACCAACATACCTGAAATGAATTAGAAAAGAAATCAAAAAAACTTCGATGAATTTTTTAACAATTCCCAATTTTATGTGGAGCGGTGGCAGCAAGATGTCTTGAGTATTGTCTATTATTATTGTCTATCCTCAGTTTATGTTGTTTCATTTGTTCCTCCACACTTCCTCTTGGTCTCCACGAATTACATTGGTATTGATTCAGAGGTGAGCGCGAATCCCAATTACAAAGAAAACAAAAGAATTTTGGAAAGCCGCCCTTATCGATGATCCCTTGCAAAATGTTGACGACCTTGAAATCACAGCAAATCTTCCATTTATTTTCGTAGTATTTGATTTTTTCCATTATATCTTTCAATGTTTCATAGCTTTCTTACATGTTAATACCCATTGCTAGCGGAATAGAAGGTTTTCGGTTCGACACATGCAACAACACTGCTTTCAAGCTTGAAACAGAACCATCAATATATAATCTCCACTCACTAGCGATGTAGTTCATTCCCATTTTTACCACCAAAGCTTTTACATCGTTGCAGTAAGCGAAGGAATTGTCATCATTTAGAGTGTAGAGGCTCTGAAATTCAGCTTGCCATTTGCGGTACGCCGTAGAGTTCACATTACCATGTGTGAGTTTTCTTTGCTTTAAAAGCGCTGTCAAAAATATGGCAAGTCGCTGCGATAGTCCCAATATGGCCACAATGAAATCCATTTCCATTTGTGTTATTAGTTGTGGTCCATCTCTTCCCTGTTGGGGCTCATAATCGGTATCAAATGGATCTTCATGAGTAACACCACTTGCTCTAGTCATTCCTGTACATTATGTACTACGATCTGGAGTTGGCGGCCTTAGTGATACAAAATTTTCAGGTGCAAGCACTGGTAGTGTGGCTGTTACAGTTGCTTTATAACTTATATCGATTTAGACCACATGTGTAATTTACGCATGCATAACAACTGGTTTCATCATGATCACCTGGGAGATTAATCCAGTTTACCGGCTTACAATACTTCATACTATGTTTGCCTCCACTCAACCATGCGATTGAGATTGTTATAACATTGGCGACACACTGTATTAGGTGTGTAATTTTCACCGGTCAAGTCCTCTTCGTCGAAAAACAACTTATATGATTTCTTGAATGCACTAGTTAAAAGATTATTTTCCTTTTGCAATGTTGTATAACTATTTTTTCTGATTTGGTGACCGCAAACGTAGCAAAATAAATCAATATTTTCACACTGCATATTAAAATTGTCAGTTGCCAATGTTGTGTGCGAATTATGCTGTAGCACTTTCACTTTTTTTACTTTCACTTTCACTTTATAACTTTCACCGCTCAGCTTTCGTTGACGTCGCGCTGTGTAATGCCTCGATGTGAGCGTCGTGTCGCTTTTATGTCGTGTGCTGCGTCCCTTGTGAATTCAATGCAGATGTTTGCTTCCAGGTAGTTTTTAGATAGAAGTTTTTTTGATTTTATATGTTTACAATTTCATCTTTATGACAAGAGCTCCAATGTGTTTCCAGGTATATTTTTTTTATATTTTGGGTTGTTTTTATGTGAATTCAATGCAGATGTTTGCTTCCAGGTAGTTGTTTGATAGTTTGGGCACGGGAACTCACCCACCAGCTTGAGAATTTTTATTAGAATCCACTTAGTATCAGTGAAGGTACAGTGCACTCACACACTCGGCCTCCTCATGACAATTATTTACGTTTAAAGGTTTAGAAATCAAAATTTTTTCTAAGAAATCGCTTGTTTTCTTACACTTCAATTGTTTTTAAGCGAAATTTTGGCTCCGAGAAAGTACTTTTGTTAGAAAAACCTCACTATCTCCGGTCTTAGAAGGGTTAATGCGGAGTATTATACCTTAAAAGAAAGCTTGAAGTGTTGTATTTTACTGAGTCTAGGAAGAAATAAGTTTACTAGGGCTGTTTTTTGAGAAAACCAGATTTTTATTAAAAAAGTGAGGTTAAAAAATCTCTCATTTTTAATTTGCCCCAATGAGTTAATAAAAATGAACATATTTATATACAGAATTATAGCGTTTTCAAAGGTCTTCTCAATGATACCAGATCGGATAAGAAATGGGTGAGATATAAGCGATTATATACTCAAGCTATAAAGGCCTATATCTCAAGAAGTTGGATCGGCCTCCTTAAAAAACTTTCGGGTTTTAATCAGCGCTGTAAGCCCTACCAGGCCAAAGAAAATTGGCGCATTAAATTTGTTCGTAAAAGCGGAAAATAAAAAAAACGCTTTTTGGACGATTTTTCGCTCATTTTTTACAGTTTTTCGCAATTTTGACCTTGAAGATGAAGTTTTTTGATTGGATATGTTTTTTTGTTCTTTATGATAAGAGCTACAACTTTGCCTCAGAGAGTAAATCAAAATTCCGAACGGTTTGCAAGATATGAGCTTGAGAAAATGATCACGTTTTTGCAAAAATGACACTGAGGCCCCACTTCTTTGGGGGCCCATAAAAAAAAACCTGGAGGACTTTGAGCAAAACTGGGAGACAGGGGTATTTTTTCTGGTCTTTTATCACGTAGTGGTGTCCGTATATGGTTATATATTGTTGTTTGCAAAAATTAAAAACTTGTTTTGTATTGGCTGGACCAATGCAGTCCACAATGTATTTTGTACCTTTTCGACGATTAATATTGAAATTTTTCACAATAACAGAATCTGTTATCCCATTTTTTAGTACAGCATTTAACTGATCCAGGACAGCAAATGCTAGATTATGTTCAGCCGCAAAATTTGTCAACATAATCTCCAGGTTCCTAGCTTTGTTAGATATAGACTCTGAAGCTGTTACCTTTGTAATGAAATTAACCAATTTTGGGGTGCTTCTAGCTTGAATTTCTACTTTTTTAATGGACTTCTGTATCGGCATGTCTCTGAAGGTCATATTGACTCCCAATAATTGTTGTATCACACAGAATACACAGTTTCTTTTCCTTTTGGTTTTCTTTTAACCATGAATACAATGACAACCAATCAGATCTAAAGTTTCTCCATCGGTTTTGGTCATACATCTAAAAAAATCGTGTGCGTATTAAACAAAATTTGGTTTAAATTACCAACTTACCTATTTAAAAATTTCTCCATTTTTATTATTTACAGTTAGCATACACTTGAATAATTATGAAAATACTTGTTCTAAACAACGAAAGCTAAAAATCAAAGTTTTTCTAGCACAAAATCTACGAACTCCTGTGTTAATTTACTGTTTTGATTTTCTTTACAGAGAGTGGAGCCAAAGTATGTTTATCGGCGGCGGCGGTTGAACTAGTGAGCTCTAGTGAGACGAGTCGTACAACAGCGAAAAATAATTTTTTTATGTAGCAATGACGCGACCTTATAGAATTTGAACGTTTTTAAGTCAGTTGTATTGAATCCTTAACAATTCACAACGAATGATGTAAGACTGACCAAATTATAAAAGGCGTACAAAAATCAGCAGCCGACTCGGCGCGCCATTTCGGCAAATAGAAAAAATAGAAGACGAACAAAAAACAACATGTAAGATGTCATTCACTTAAAACTAATACTTTCAGAAAAGGGAGTTTTTTTCAGATTTTACAAATTTTGCCGAAGTATTTTGTACAATATTAAAAACTTTTTTCAACAATTTTGGATGTTTGATTAGTGCCAAAATTTGGGTGAGCATGCCATCGTGCCATTAATCATTGAATTGTGCCAAAAATGGCACGATCGTGCCACATTTACCAACCGTGATAGAGACGTTGTGGAGTCGGATAAACGCATGTTCGTCAACTACAACTTTGCGAACGTTATTGATGAATATCTTCGTCGTTTTCAGCTACCCTCTTTCACCAGACAGGGTGAGATGATCCTTAGGGATATCATAATCACTTTTATCCCAATTGGTAGAATTCCTAATTCTAGACCCAACTACAAATCTCCTGCTACGCGTCTAGCGGATCAGCGTGATCTCATACGCTCCAGCAACCCGGCCGATGAACTAATAATACCGCTGACAGATGAGATTAATTTACTCACCAACCAGCATCGCACAGTGCATCGATGGGATAAAAATAGAAGGAATAGACGCAGATAAATGAATCTTTGTGTCGAGGTGTACTTGGTCATAGTTAAGAAAAATTAAAATTTTGGACCCAATCGGACCACGCCTTCTGATACCGTCCATACAAATTATTGTGGGGCCTCAAAAGTGACACACCATTGGATACCCTCATGCTGACCAAACTTTTCACGAAGTAATACTAAGACAGTCGCCACAGCGTATTCTGGTACCCAACATACTGGTACCCAACATACAAAGGGTTGTTCAATGGGCCGCGATAATTCATTACACCATAACACTCTATTGGATTGTTGAATGTTGACTAAACGGAGCATGACAAAAAATTTTTACCATCGTCATACTTGTACAAATTTTGGAAGAAATCGGAGTACTGCTTTCACCACCCCCCATACAAATGGTCCAATGCGATTTGAAAATTCACCACACTATAACACCCTTCAAGATCCTACGATTTTCTCAAAACTTTGCAGTTCTTAATATTTGTATTACTGTCATCTTTGATCGAAATTTGAACAGGTTCACATCACTTGTTCTGAACTGACGGACCTTTAAAAACCCACCACTATCCAAGACAATATTTTCACTATCGCCACGTTTGACCGAAACTTTGGAAAAATCGGATACCGGCTTCTAGTACCTCCCATACAAAGGGTTCAAAGGAACTTGAAAATGCATCACACAATAAGATCCTATTCCACCATTTGATTTGCTCCAGCAGCGTAATCGCCCTTATTATGGTTGTCGTGGTCGACATCGTTGTCGTTTTTATGTCAACATCACTTCGTTTTAACATCGTCGTCACCTCAACGTTACTTTCGTATTCTGTAACTGCCTTTATAGATTTTTTCTCAATGACCTTATTTCTGTTTGATTTGAATTTTATTGTACGAGAAATTCGTACTACAAGCTTTCAAGGTCTGATTAATTTTTCTTAGTGGAAAATGCTTGGTTTTTCGTTGGAATAATAGATAATTCAGGAAAGCACACTCACTGGCATGAATAGTTTCGAACTCCGCGACAAGTTCATTATCAGATACCTACTCACTGTGCCTGAATTGGTACATTGGATAGATCATCAATCGTATATATATAAAATTGTATATGCAATTTGCATATGTGAATTTGTATCAATCGAAAATTCCTCAGTACCAACTCAACCTGAACGTCACAACAAGAAAAATAAAGTTGTCAATCTTCGTGACTGAACGCGGGAATAAGAAGAACATTTTATTTTTCAGTTCAACTATTTTATTTAATTTGGTAAAAGCTATTGAATTTCCCAAAAGTATTTAATTTGTTGTAATCTGATTTGGAAGTTAGTAGATCTAGACGTCTTATACCGCATGGAAGCGGTGAATTGAGAATACTTATTTTATTTATTCCAGCTTTAGGAAAAATACGAATTTTTAGTTGTTGCAAATGCATCCTCATGATTCCTGGCAAACCGTATAGCTATTTCAGATCTCGCCACAAATCTTCTTCAGCGGTTTTTTGGAATGCTTCTTTTGAGAAATTCATCAAACTAAATGCAAACGAAAACTCATCTGAATTGAGAATTTTCCTATATGCAAGTGTTCGAAAAATATCGCAAGCAAAACACACAAGAAAAACATTTGCAAACAACTTCTTTCCATCTTCAGAAAACCATCGGTAAACTAAACTATGGTAAACTATGTTCCAAAAGCAGATCTCTAGATCAATGTTCACCGCAAACGGAAATATTATTACGGAGATATCAAATAGATTATGGAACTGCAAATTTAACACATGATATGCCCTGACAAGTTAATTTACACAAAAATTCCACCAAAATATCAATATCCAAGAAGTTTGAAATTATCCCAATTTTAGATAATTATCCAGAAAGTAGCAACACTGCTTTACACATAATTTAGTGAAATGCAACCTTGTAAAACTGATTATCAAATTTTTGCATTGTGTTAAATATTTGAGTAGCCCTGGAGCTAGTGAAAATTTTGACAAGTAAATTCCCCACGCAAATGTCAAAATTATATCTTAAAAAATATTTTGAGCGATAAGACACACAGAGCAATACTAATATTTTCAGTTTTTAACTTTTTTATGTGTTTTTGATGTGTTAACATCTATAGGAGCGGGTAGCGACTAAACTCACAAAGTGAATACATCCAAACACAGTTTGTCCGACAGCGATCACAGATTGTTTGTCGTTGAACTCCTCCGAAACGGCTGGACCGATTTATATGAAATTTTGTGTGCATATCGGGTAGGTCTCAGAATCGGCGAACATCTATTTTTCATACAGTCGACTCCGGATAACTGCAACACGCTTAAGTGAAAAATACCGCATAAGTGAAGCAGAACGTCAAAAAAAAATGTTTTTTGTGCTTATTTCAAACAATGCACGCCTCTTAATTCACTCCTCTTCAGCGTAATGTTGTGCGTTCATATTGTGGTTATGATGGTATGGTCAAGGGTATTGAAGATGATATTTTGGGAAATATTGAGACTGGTGATCCCTCAACGTATACTGAGAAATTAATATCAATAAGATATAAAGCGGTAACAATTTCGACTCATAATCATTTGCAAACTTCAAATGTAAAGGATGAAATAACACAGTGGATTAATAGAAATCTTTCCAAGCTTAAAACTTATAAAGAAAATCTTCTTACACTAAGAAGAAAGAAACCCAAAACGGTTGGCATTCAGGAAAAAAAAATTAAAAAGGATTAGCAAGATAATTAAGGAGGCTTATAACACGTCCATGAATTTATATTATACAGATAATTTGGAAAACATTAAACACCAGCCATCTAAAAGCTGGGCGTTTCTTAATAAATCTTTATGTAGAAATCAGAAAAAAGAAATAAATATCAAAGATAATGATGGAAATCCAATAGTAGACGATAATCAAAAAGCAGATGCGTTTAATAATTACTTTTTACAATCCGCTGGAGATTTAAAAGTTGAAATTCAACATTTTCCTGACTATAATTTTAATGTGTTTTCATCTGTTACAAGTCACGAAGATAGTTTTCAAATGGTAAACACAACTTCAGCTGAGATAGAACACATAATTACACATTTGTCCTTGCGTAAAAGCCCGGGCTTCGATAACGCGTCGGCAACTGTTTTACGTAAATGTATTCATTGTTTAACACAAAATCTGGTAAATATTTCCAATTCCATGATAAACACTGGTGTTTATCCAAGTGTCTTAAAAATGCATAAGGTAACACCCATTCCTAAGGAAAACAATGCATCTTCCGTTGACAAATTTCGACCTATAGCTGTGCTATCAATAATAAATAATATATTCGAAAGAATTATATTAAATCAGATTTCGAAATATTTTGATGAAAAGGGGTTGCTAAGTTGCAACCAATATGGTTTTAGAAAAGGCTGTGGAACGGAAGAAGCTGCAATAAATGTTGTAAATTGCATATGTAAATGCTTAGATGATGGAAATGTAGGAGCAGTTGGAGTGTTCTACGATTTTACAAAAGCTTTTGATTTGATAGATCATAATATTTTACTAGAAAAACTTTGGTTATATGGAATTCGCGGGAAAGAATATTCTATTATACAAAGCTATATATCTCTTCGTCGGCAATTCGTAGAGATAAATGGTCAGAGAAGTTCTATTGAAATAATTAAGTATGGAGTGCCACAAGGAAGCGTCCTGGGTCCACTTCTTTTTAAAATATTTATAAACGATATATCTAACCTGGAGTTAAATGGGAAAATGTTTATATATGCCTATGATATATGTGTTATATATCCTTTTCAGCATGAAACCGTGGCAAAGGCATACATTGAGCATGATGCTGCTGTCATTTGCGAGTTTGCAAGGGTTAATAAATTGTTTATCAACGCTCAGAAAACAAAAATCATACGCTTTAAGCCTTATAGTTATGGTACTAATTTTTCAGTGTTCGTTGATGGCAAGGAAATTGTAGAAGTGGAGTCACTTAAATATTTGGGTCTTCATCTTCAGTGTAATTTATCATGGGATACACACATAAGAACGTTACGTACGAAATTATCTCAAGCAGTTGGATTATTGTACAAGTTTAAAAACAAATTCAACAAAGAAACAAAATATTTAATATATCAAGCCCTCATTCAAAGCAATTTGAATTACTTGATTGTGCTCTATGGTTTTCAGAAAACCAATGAATTTAAAGCTCTTCAAAGAACACAAAACAAAGCTCTGAAAATTGTGGGAAACCTTCCAATCCGTACGTCTACAGTATCATTATACACAGATATTTATCCAGATGTTCTACCAATTTATGGACAGTACCAATTGCAACTGTTAATGTATGTTTTTAAATGTATGCATAATATTGGCTATCACACTATTAAATTTTCACTAAATCAAAATTTGTTTAACACACGCCATAACAATACTTTGAAAGTTCCAATATGTAGACTTAATGCAACGAGACAAAGAATAGAATACATGGGTAGTTCTGCTCATAACAATCTGCCACAATCAATAAAAATAATTAGTCGCATATCTGAATTTAAAAATTCAGTGAAGCAAGTTTTACATGAGAACATTACAGAACTGATTTAATAACACTAACTCTTTTAATTATTAATTAAAATTGTAATTTAAAGTCATAATAAATGTTAATCACTTTGTCATCTCGCCTCTATAAAGTCAACATGACGCTGAGGCACAAACAATTATTTTGAACTAACTTAAATTACAAAATATAGAAGTAATATATTCTACTAATGTAAATATATATAAATTTATTTTGTAATTATGAAATGAAATAATAAAATAAAAATAAAAAAAAAAAGTGAATCTCCGCTTAACTGAAATTGTTGGATAACTGGAAATATTTTTGCATTAAATACTTACATTTTATTCGCAAATGACTCCGCTTAACTGAAAAAAAATTAAACTGGAAACAATAAAACAAATGTATTTGTGAACCACCATTCAACTAGAACGGCGGGTATTTCCCGACAGGGTGCAGGTGTTCGGACAGCGTCAATACCTCCAGTGGCTATTTCCGCATTCAAGACTTTAGATAGGTCATCAGTGGGTGACTATTTCACTAGGTGCGAATGGGCACTTCAGTTGAGTCAAATTGAAGAACAGAATTACAAAAACTATGTGTTGGTACACATGGGGTCTGAGTTAAACGACGCCTTGAGTCGTAAGACTCAAGGAGACCTCTCCTACATGGAAATAAAGAAAGTGTTGGTGTTTTTTCTGACGGAAAAATAATAAATATGCCGAGAATATCAAATATCGCTAGATAAGGAGAGTCTTTGCCTAACTATGCGTTGCGACTTATGCAAGCAGCGGCACACTGCGACTACGGAAAATTGTTAGACAGGATTTTAACTGAGCAACTACTTTTTGGGATAGAGTCACGCAGTGTTTGCGATGAAATAACATCAAACGAACCGGCTAGCTTCACGCAAGAACATTTACGAGAGGAGCTTGCAACGGGTGTGGTGGCCAGCATGCTAGAACGGAATGTAAGTTTCGCAATGTGACGTGGTATGAAAGCCGGAGAACGAGGCATATAGCTAGAGCGTGTAAATCAAGAACGGATCATGTTTCGAATAGGGAATATGGGAGCGGTGGTGAAATTATTCAACGCATTAATCAACTTGGTGATGTCAATGTAATCAAACAGGTGGTGACTGTTTTCATTAATGGAAAAGAATTGGACATGGAGCTGGATACTGGGGCGCCTTGTGGTATGGTGAGTCGTGCAGTCTTGCGTAAAATCGTACCAAATCCTCGTTTGTTTAAAACCGACAGGGAATTTACGAGCTGTACTGGGCATATACATATGTGGTGAGCGGTAATTTTGATGCCTTATTTGGAAGAGACTTTATAGCTCAGTTTATAAAGAGATTGATTTTGAGAAAAAGGTTTACACCAGAGCAGGTCGGTGCTATAATGGTTCTCCACCACATTTATCATCGGGACAGAGTCGTGAGTTACAGTAGGTTTTGTCAAAGTTCGAAGGCGTCTTCAGTGATGTAGCCGGGAAGCTTGAAGGTCCACCTATTAAATTACATTTGCCAGGGAAATACCATTGGAATTAAGAGATAAATATGCTGCTGAAGTCGATAAGAATATCGCGTTGGGATTGTACCAAAAAGTCGAATTTTCGGAGTGGGCGTCTACAACACACGTTGTTGCTAAAAGTAATGAAGACATTCGTATAACCGGTAACTACAAGCCGACAGTTAACCCGAGGTTCATTGTCGAAGAACCCAATACCAAAGCCGGAGCATATTTTCAATAGGATGAACGGTGCCAAGTTTTTCTACCATTTAGACATTACCGATTCGTAGTCTCACCTCACAATTGATGACGAGTGGGCACATGCTCTAACTTTAAATACACCAACTCATGGATTAATACGGCCAACCCGTGCAGTATACGGCGCTGCAAACATACCAGCCATTTGGCAACGATTTTCGACGACATCCTGTTTATGCCGACAACTTCGACAATCTGCTTATAGGGTTAACGGAAACACTTAACAGATTGAATGAAAAAGAATTACGTTTTAATCGTTCTAAATGTGTTTTTGCCGCCCCAACCATCGAGTTCTTAGGACATAAAATTGATCATGAGGGAGTACACAAATCGGAGCGGCATGTGGAAGCAGTGAGGGATGCCCCTAAACCGGCCTCACTTGAAGAGTTACATTAGTTTTGGGGAAGGCCACATATTACGGGTCATTTATTCCAAACCTATCGACAAGGGCACGACCATTAGGAGATATTCTGAAAACTGGTAAGTTCAAGTGGTCTAAAGAATTAGAAACGGCATATGAGGATATCAAACATGCGTTAGTGTCTCCTGGGGTGTTGATCCATATACACCCGATCTGCCACTTCTCCTCCAGTAACGTTGGTCTGGAAGCAGTCCTATCGCATCGAATGCACGATGGCCAGGAAAGGCCGATAGCCTACGCAGCCGAACGTTGAGTTCAACTGAACAAAAATATTCTCAGATAGATCAGGAGGCCTTGGTGATCGTGTGGGCCGTGCAGAGATTTTTCCTGTATCTATATGCGCGCCACTTCACCCCAATCACGGATCACAAACCCTTGTTGCAAATTTTGGATCCATGTAAGTCTCTTCCAGTTTTGCGTATGTACCCCTAATTGAAAAGGGCGACCCACCTCTATATAGAACACAGATTTGTCCGACTGCGGAACACAGCCTGCAAAAAAAACACACACTTATGTAGCGGCAGCGAATAGTTGCCTTGTGTGGGTGCGGAGCACTCTCTGAGCAAAGAGAATAATGACGTGGTTATACTTATATAAAAAATGATATACCAAGCGAGCAACGAAAATTGTGTGAACTTGTGTAGCATATGTACGAACATATCAATGTATGTATGTACATGTGTCGGTTGCTTTGCATTCTCTTTGTTTTTTGTGGAATAAAACAAAAAGTATTAAGCACGAAAATAATGACGCATGTGGTTGCACTGGTCTTTAAATAATTTTAAGTATTAATATTATTTTTTATTAGTGTGTGGTAGTGCTTTATGTCCTTTTCTGGACCGAAACATTTCACGTCAAAATCTGACGACTCGGTTTCATCATCACCACGTTCTGAAAAAAATTGTTTAATTAATTTGTGGATCATTTCTCACCTTTATATTTGTTGTTTGAATTCACTTCTAGGCATAAATTCCAACATTCACTATACACAGAAAAAATAACCATCGGTAATATTACCTAGTTTAAATCCTAAATCAAAGTGCAAAACACTCTACCAACAACAACGCTGAATTTGCATATGAATGTTGGTAAATTCCCTGTTTCTCAGTTGAATGTCACGAACTGTGACGAGACAGCAGCAATCATAAAGTCAACAGTCAAAATTTCTGTCCACTCGAATGCCAACAAAGAAAGCGAGTGAAGCGTTACATTTCTCTCACTCTTACTAAATATTTCAATGCACGCGCAGTTTTTTGATAATGTTATTGTATATAACTATACAAACTCCAACCATAGTAAAATTAAATAAAGTATGTAAAAAGTATGAAATAATCCAGATATAATGCGAGAGACACAACTTATGGTCGTCTACTTCTTGATCGTCTTTGGATACAGCAAAAAGGATGTACTAAAGTACACAGTCAAAATTTCTCTTCACTCGATGCCAACAAATAAAATGAGTTAAGCGTTAATCATTCTTCATCGTCTATGGTTATAGCAAAGAAGTAGACGACCAGAAGATGTGCGCAATTTGGCAACCCTCGTAAAAGATAAACATAAAGTGGTCACAATTCACTCAAACGCATTTCTCTCTCGCGTCATATCTTGATTACACTGTAGAACAAAATGAATCTTTTTCGCAAATGACAAGGTTCTGACAACGGATTCTGGTAAAGGGGGTAAAAAAAGGTTATCGTGTATCGGCGTTTTGAAAGTTTACATAGGGGGGTAATTAAAGGTGGGGGATACAGATTTTCCCCTCTTGTACATTCTTATGATGACCATGTAATCCTTTCATTTTAAGTATAGGATATGTTCAGCAATTTTGTGTAAAATTTTGCGAGAATTATTTTTGTGGAACATTTTAACCCTCTAGTGCCTCAAGATATGGGTCTTTTATGCCTCTTTTGCGGAAAGGGATAAAAAAACAACCCTAAAACAGGGGCGCAACATGTTAAAATATACAACAAAAATATTTCTCGTAAAATTCTACTTTAATTGTCTGAATACACCAAAGCTCAAAACTCAACTTGAATGTCAAAAATAAGACAAAACTGAAAATCCATTTAATTGTTAATTTCGTACTTATTCCGAGTTGGCGCTAAAATGTCCCACAAAACTGCATTCTACGGGGATGGTGTAGGTAAAATTTCACTATAAGTCACCGAACAAAAAAAAATCTGTAGATTAATATCTATTTATAAATATCAAATAAGAGAAAATGATGTAATTTATTCACACTGCGCTAATTAGGCGCGCTATACTTTGTCAGCTGCACTTTGGCTGATAAGATCCATCGGCCTGCAGCAACACACTATGAAGAAGCACAATCAAAATAAAACTCAAAATCAGTCAGCCGACTATTGACTGAATTACCTATTCGAATGGCATTACATTTGGGGCATTTCACGTGAAGCGGCAAGCATACTATTTCTAAAAACAAAGAGTTACGTTTTTCAACAGCAAAGTAGAAGACATCTGTGAGATGAGCTATGGACGCCCAAATATTGCTGTAGCACATTTATGTTTATGGTTTAATGCTGTGGTCCAAAAGTAATTAAATTTTTCAACTTAGTTTATACCACGATAGTTATATTTTTTAATTTTCGCTATAGGTCAACGAAAATCAATGCTACAGGTCAACGAAAATCAAATACACGGAAGTATACCAACAAAACAGGAATACAAAAAAGTACAAAAACAAAGTACATTCAGTTTGACAGCTGAAACGATCAACCACAATGAAAAAGTTGAAAACATCTGTTCTAACGAATTTACCTTCCTTATGTTACCATGGTAAATGTAAACAAAATGTTAAAAATTAATCAGCTGTAGAAGCAAATCAGTAATGTGTTGTTTTATTTTAAATCGAGTCATTTCAATATTTAGTGCAACATAGTTTCCAATAATAACGCAATTGTATGCGTAGCAATGTTATGTGTGGGTAAATGCAACAACAGTTTATACAAATATTGTGAGAAAAGAAAGCTGCTGTAAAGCTTTATATTTAAGGGTTGAGCAAACCCAAAAACGGTGGAGTGGATACTTATGCTTTATTTATTCTTGCTTTATTCCACAGTTTTAGAATAAGCTTTCCAAAAATCCTTGGAAAATCCGTACGAAAAGACGTCAACCATCTGAATTGCGCAAAAACGAAGTAAAATCTCGGAAAGCTCAGGGTAAGAAATATGTTAATGTAGGTGGCGATCTGAAAAATGCAAAACAGTTTTAAAAAAAGTTGTGGAGAATCCTGCAGAATGAAATGTACACAAAGGGATTCCGAAGAATCTAGAATGCAGATTTTTAATTACTTTTACAATATTAGTAATCAAGATCTACAATGGGCGTACATTTCAAATTTAGTAACATTATGCGAGAAAAAAGTTGTGAAAAATATTATAAATTCACGCAGAACAAAATCACGACTGTACTTTATTCATTTTTTGAAAGATGAAATGAAGATGAGGGAAGCTGTATGCAAACCTATACGCAAATTGCATTCGAATGGAGTATCCATATCCCCTGATAGAAGAGGAACGCTTAATAAAACAACTGGAAAAGTGGCTAGAATACGAGAAAAAATAAAAGAGCACGTATATTCATTTCCATTGCTGAACTCTCACTATTGTCGACAACATTCAAGGAAGATGCACATACATATATGGTCATATATCATCAGTAGGACAGATGCACCGCTTGTATGAACAATGGTTTCAAGAAAATGCTTATGAGTCAGACCAAAATGCAACATTAAGGCAATATCGCGATACTTTCCACGAGTCATTTAATTTATCATTTTACATATATTCCAAAAGTATAAAAACTCTGATGAACATGAAAAGAAAATCATTGAAGCCGACTTTAATCATCATTTATTTTGCAAACAAATCTAGAGAGCTTAAAGATATTGACAAATATGAAAGTCTTAACAACCCTAGTGTTTACACTATATGCTACGATTTTCAGAAAATCCTATCGTCGCCGTGCGCTGTAGTGAGCACAATTTATATAATTTTTTTATATTTTTTACCATACCGAGTTTTATATGCAATGGTGGTAAAATTATTTTTTCAGTTGGTACCAGCAGTAGATGAAGGATATTGTGCTGCCTTAACGGCTGAATTTTAATTTTAAAATTTTGCTTTTATTTTAATGTTTCTCTCTTTCTGCTGATTTATTAATTTTAGATTTTGCAACGCAAACTTTGCGAAAGTGACTCCCTTTTTAGTTTTTAAAAGATTTTTGTATTTGTACAATTAATTGTGTATTTGTTAAGCAATAGGTCTGTCTGCGTACTCATAATTTGTACAAATTGTTACTGGGTGCTGCCTGTTTACATCAAAAAGCCAGTAACAAGAGAGCAAGAAAGATTATTTTGATAGAGAACTTACAAGTTTTTCTGGATAAATTCTAGTCAATGAGTATTTGCAAGTTCGAACATATAAACAATAAGAGTGTTTTTTTTTACCCCGCTAAAGTTAATTATAGCTTAATTTGTACGGGACAGCTAAGCGATATTAAGTGGCATTTCAATTTCCCACTTAAATTCCGACTTGAGCAATGGCTGTATTGCCACATGTTAAATTTCAAGAAATGGCAACAAAAATGTATCTTAGATAAATGTTGTTATAATTTCCTATGAATGAAAATGTTATCAAGGAGAGACTCAAAAGCAGAATTTTATTATTTTATTCTTTTAAATTATTTTATTTAATGGAAGACTACGTACACTTTTATATCTCTAAATTTGAAAGATATATATTTATTTGCGATTGAAAACAAAATTGGAATTAAATTGTTGACAACAACGAGCGATAAATGTTATACGTATTGATCACGGTATAATTAGCTATCAGGTATAGTCGTTTAAACATGTGATTAATTTTTTCCATGTCATTTTACGTTTCACTTGTTAAAATCATGTGTATTTTGTTTTCATACTGTTTTGTATTCTTGTATTGTTGGTATATATTTGTGTAGAGTTTGACAAATGAACGAAATTAAAATGAATGTTGTTGCTGTTTACAACTACAACAACATTTGCTGCTACCATGTATTTGTTGGCACTCGGTACAAACGTGTTGCCGTATCGCATTTTTTTCACCCATTACAGCAAATGTTGCCACATTACGTAGTATTAAATGTGGATCGTTTTATTTGGAAAGCCGTAAGTGGCGATAGCTTAATGGAATAAAAAAAACAGCCTTAATATTAGGAAATAAAAAGAACATAAAATAACAAATAAATCAATATATTTTTACTTTTTAAGAGAACAATTTATTTGTAATGCTCTGTTATTAACCTTTAATTATTTATTTTAACAAATAAGACAGTTTTGATGATTTGTAATGTTTTGTTCATAGAGTAATTATTATACTAGACTTGACATTTCTCTCAGCAATTGGCCTGGTGCTGTCATTTGGCCTGGTGTGATATGAACGTTGTATGTTGAAAAGAATTACTTCAATAATACCAGATAGGGGCAATGCTTCAAAACAACCAACAAATAACAACGGTATTTCTTTTTGTGTGTTCAATTTATTGTGTTAAATACAACACACATGTTTGCTAAAACATATTTCAATTTCACAGTTTTTCACCATAACAACATGAATAATTAAAGTCAGAAGTTATTGTAATTTCACCTGATATATATGTCACTTTTCGTCAATCATCTCTGTATCACACCGACCGCACCACGAAGAGTGTGAACGAAAACGTTAGATGAGTCCAATATTCTCACTTGTTACAATAATTACTCTATGGTTTTGTTGAAACTGCAGTTGTTAGTTCTTCCCATAGATTAATACTTATAGTAGATCTACTAGTTCTCCCACCAAATTTATGACATTTGGCCTGGTGTGATATTTACGTTTGATGTTGAAAAGAATTGCTTTACTAATACCAGATAGAGGCAATGGTTCAAAACAACGAACAAAATAACAACAACGGCATTTCGTTTTGTGTGTTAAAATTATTGTGTCAAATACAACACAAATGTATGCTAACAATAAGTCAATAAAAAAGTTTAAAACACATTTAAATTTCAGTTTTTCACCAAAATGGCATGAAAAATTAAAGCAAGAAGTTATTGTAATTCCACCTGGTGTATATGACTTTTCGTCAAACATCTCTATCACACCGACCGCATCACGAAGAGTGTGAAAGGAAACGTCAGATGAGCCAAATATTCTCTCCAGTCTGAGATTACTCTATGGTTCTTCCGCTTACATTCCAAATCAACTGTTTAGATTCAAAAGTTCTAATTTACTGGATGTCGCTGAGTAAAATCTATCTTACTCTCTCAAAATAGTTACTGGAAATTTTGTACTAGAATAGTATGCAGGCACAGGCAATATGTCGAACCTGGGTTTTATTCCTTTAGTTTCTATCCGCCGTTGGCCCGTATGTTTGGCACATCCGCCTTCTAAGGACAAAATAATATGCCCGATTGTTTAATGGGCTTCAGTGACATCAGTCACCTACTAAACCTGATTTGCTGATCAGTTGCTTCGCCTTCTCCCTCTAGCTAGCTAACGGAGGTTTTCGAAAAGCCATTGCCTAGGACATACTGCGTGGAAGTAGAGAATGACTATCAGAAACTCCCAAATGAATGGTTATCAGAAACTTTCCACCTCCACGGACAGTCTCTTGAGAAGTTACTGCGGTTTTTTCGAGAATTGAGAAAGAGTCAGCAAAAGTGGGTCTGACTGTAAATGAGGACAAGACAAACTTAATGGTTTCAACGAACAGGGCCTCCACGCGATTAGACCAAAGCGTGAACGTTGATAACCATTATAATTTCGAGGTGGTGGACGAATTTATATACCTCGGATCTGCCGTTAACAAAAACAACAACGTCAGCCTTGAGATCCAGCGGAGAATTGTGCTTGCGAATAGATGTTATTTTGGGCTAAGCAAGCACTTTAGAGATAAAGCCCCCTAGCGAGTAACAAAAGTCCAGCTATACCGGACTCTCATTCAACCTGTTTTGCGTTTTGGCGCAGAATCCTGAGTCCTATCGCAAGCAGACGAAACATCTGTAGGGGTTTTCGAATGAAAAATAGTCCGAAAATTTTATGACCTTTTAGTGCACAACGGCGAGTATCGGCACACAGGAACCATGAGCTGGATGAACTTTAATCTGACATTAACATAGTTTTCGAAACCGAACTCGAAGGAAGACGAAAAATAGGAAGACCAAGTCACCGCTGGAGAGATCAGGTTGACGAATCCCTGCGTACACTTAGTATTGCCAACTTGAAAAATAAAGCAAAAGATCGAACTGGTTGGCAAAATATGTTATCTTCGTTTTGTAAGGTTTTGTAAAGGTTGTCCGAGACCGGATAAGTAAGTAAGTATGTTATACACCCTGTGATTTCCATTTTCATGACAACACTCCGGCTAGCTCTTCATCGACTAACAACAACAAAAATCTTCAGATGGAAAATCCCATACCCACAGCTCACCCTACCATAGTCGTATATTCCTATCGTTTTAACGACCCTTCTCACCTTCACCAAGTTCACATTTACATACGCTCACCGCATCCACCTAATACTTACGAAACCTACAAAAAAACTTTACTCAGACATTATTTCAAAATGCATATTACAATTATTTTAAATTATTTTAAATTTAATAAAATTTAATAATTTTCTCTAAAAAAAACATTAACTCTGTGCTACAAATTTTGCAACATTTAACGTCTTAATTCAAGTTGGGGCAGAAACTAAATTATTAAATAAAACTAATTAATAAATATAAATCAGACATAATCGTCGATGGTTAAAATACAAAGAAATAAAACACAAGATAATTCAAAAAACAAATTATTTAAATCAAAAGAATATAGAATTTCCTAACCTTTCCTTAAAAGGGATCTTTGAAGGTTTTTGGTTTATTGTGATATTTTAAGTTTGAGGCTTAAATTACCTTCTTTTCACAATTTATTCGACTTTACTTACTATATTCGTAGTTGGATCCTTTTGTGATAATTTACTTTTATACCTAAAATACATGAATATTAAAACATTAACTACACAACGTACATTTAAAAATGAAATAAATAGATAGAACCTATCCTAACTTGTATTCTACACTCCTCAGCGATCATATATGTAATGGATATTGTTTCAAAGCTTATTTATGGTCATTCTTTAATATATAAAACCATTTATTGACCAGATACTCCGACGTCTTGACCACAGTAATTTCTGGTATACCACTTTCAGTGTTCTTGGCTCGTACTAAGTTGTCTCGGATATTGGACAGAACATATGTAGAACATATAATTTTCACCAAGTGGTTGTGTCCCCTACTATGTTGTATGAGCTACTACAAAATCCGCTTATGGACTCTCTAACTCGGTGGATCTTATTTTGGACGACTGGTATTAGCAACAATGGTGTTGGAGGATGACACTTTTAACTATTTTAGGTTCTAACGACACTCAAAATTTTTTTTCTTCTACCTTTGTTTTAGAACAATCCCTGTGGCTTCTGCGAATTTCCGGTTCGATTATTGCTGTTTGGGGATTATGTCTTCTGTTTTCCAGCAATTAACTGCAGCCACACTATGGGCAATAAACGCACCAATTTTAATTTATTTCCTACATCGCAAATTTGAATCATTCACTTACGGATTTCTACACATCCTTTCCTTTCCGCTCCTAACAGCTTAGTAACTTGGCTATAATACACAATTTTCATCAATATCTCACTTGGCACTGTACATTACACTGACTTACTTTATTATAATTAGTTTTATTTCCTACAGAACCTTGACTTTTAATTTAAATTTTAATAATTCTAATTTTAATTGAACTGGATCACTTAAACTTTCCTGGCACTTCTTGAAACTAACAGCCATCATTTTTCTCATTACTATACATACAGTATCAGCTACCAACAATCCATACATAAACAAGTAAACATGTAAATAGTTGACAATTCTGTTCTGTTAGCAATTGTTGTTTGTGTACATTACCTTAATACGGCTTTTACACCAACCAAGATTAGCGCATTTCGAAGGTTAACTCTGTTAACCCACGCTAACCCAGAAGATTACTCATACAATATTACTCTGTAGAAATTGAAGTTTAATTTTTAACCTCATTTTAAACTGGTGTACATATTGGCGCAACTCTGTTTGTTACTAAAAAAATGCAACCATAATAAAAACATACACAAAAAATCAACTGTTTGACAGACGGAAGCCGATCGAAAATTTTCCGCCGTGTCACCGCCACCAAAACTTTTTTGAAGCTCACGCCGCCGAGCCGATTATATTAAATGACCCGATTTGACCTACTGATCCAATTTTAAATGTTCAGTTATTTCAAAATCATCCCAAATTTCTACAAAACTGGCAAAACCAATAACCGCCAACTTAATTTTTCTGTTGTGCCGCCGTCTTCGATAATTTGGCTCGGCACGGAGTTTGTCTAACCACGGAGATGCCACCTGAAATGTCAGTTTAATCACAAATTAGGTGGTGTAAACGGCAAATATTTGAGAACAAGGTTATCGCTAACCTGTCCGCGATAAACGACAGTGTAATCGCGAATTTACTATTTTATTCTCTTTGACCCATGGAACAATCTTCTGGCAACTCCATCAATTGGAACTATACCAAAAAATACAACAATACAAATATACCAAAAATACAGACATATCGTCGTTCCGAAGTTATCTTCACGTATCTCCAAAAAATATTTTTTTTAGGAAATTGACTCTAAAGTGTCAACAATTTGTATAAAAAAATTGGTGTGAAAAAAGTTGTCAAAAATTTTTGCCAGTAGAAGTGCCTGAAATTCTGCATCGATTGGAGTAAAAATATCCAAAGTCATTGATGAAATTTTCCGAGTTATGGCTAATTTTATCTCCAAACAACATTTCACATTTTGTTCTATACGCCACCTTTTGGGAAATATTTTTTTGTTTATGGCGCCCACGTGAACCTACGCTGAAAAAATCATTAACTTTTTTAATTATCTTCACGTATATGCACTATATATTAGGATGCAGCGACAATGTATCCAAATTTTTTTGTTACTTTTTTGTAACGTCTGTCAAATATTTTTTTTCACATACGTGAAGATAACTTTTTTTTTAATTCAAAAGTTTCATATTTTTTGTTGTATATCCAAAATAATAAGGCTGTTTTTTTAATTCCCTTAAGCTATCGCCACTTACGACTTTCAAAATAAAACGATCCACACTTAATACTAGGCAATGTGGCAACATTTGCTGTAATGGGTGAAAAAAATGCGAAACGGCAAGACGTTTGTAGCCAGTGCCTACAAACACATGGTAGTAGCAGATGTTGTTGTAATTGTAAGCAGCAACAACAGACATTTTATTTTCGTTCATTCGTTTCAATTGCTAAACTCTACACATATATATAACAACAATACAAGAATACAAAAAAGGATAAAATCAAAACACATAAGATTTTGACAAGTGAAACGAAAAATGACATCGACAAAAATTTCCTCAGATGTTTAAGCGACTATACGTGGTAGATAATTCTACCATGATCAATAAGCATGAAACACACACACATTTGTTTGTACCATGAGTACAAATCATAAGGTGCGTTTACACGGGACAGTTCAAGACCGGACAGTTGATAATATGTATTAGTTGTCAAAAAGAGAAAAATTTGTTGTGTGACGTATGCGTCCAGCCAGTTATAAGAACAGTTTTAAGCAACCGTCGATAGTGCCGTTTCTTGTAAATTTCGTGCTCTGATTTTGATTTGCTTGAAATCTTAATTTACTAAAAGAAGATTGCTACATATATTATTTATACATGTTTATATCTAGTATGTGTTGCCAAATAATATTTCAATAAAACTCCAAATTACCAAATAAAACTAAATTTTCCCAATTTCTACGATCGTTGCTATTGTGTTTTGCTCTATTTCTCCAGATTATAATGAAGCTGATGTACTCGATGTGCTCTGCAAATTTCATATGTATATATGTTTATGTGTATGCATGCGATGTTTTGCTTTGTTTTTCACAAATTACCACGAAATGTCACCGATCTGACCAATTACGTCAAATCGCTTGCCGAAGCTACTGTCGTCGAAAAATCAGAGACAGTGGCGCGGCCATAGACTAATACATACCTAGATAAACTTATTCTCTCATCTGACGTTTCATTTCACACTCTTCGTGATGCGGTCGGTGTGATAGAGAGATGTTTGACGAAAAGTGATATACACCAGGTGGAATTACAATAACTTCTTGCTTTAATTTTTCATGCCATTTTGGTGAAAAACTGTGAAATTTAAATGTGTTTTAAACTTTTTTATTGACTGTTATTGTTAGCATACATTTGTGTTGTATGTAACACATTAATTTTAACACACAAAACGAAATGCCGTTGTTGTTATTTTGTTCGTTGTTTTGAACCATTGCCTCTATCTGGTATTAGTAAAGCAATTCTTTTCAACATCAAACGTATACATCACACGAGGACAAATGTCAGAAATTTGGTGAGTGAAAGATTTTCTCTACCCATATTTACTCTATGGGCGCGGCAAGTGGCAGAAGTGTAAGTGTGGTAGTAAAATAGTGTGAATGTATTGCTACTGTCGGAGCAAAACTGTCCCGTGTAAACGCCAGGTAAGCGGTCAGTTCATGGCTGAACTAGTAGAGGTTGGCGCATTAAAACAACTGATTTTGCTTTTTTATGACCCCATCTGTCCAATTCAGTGTATTTTGTTGTTGTACTTTTTTCCGAGAAATATTTTTTTCAATATGTATTACATTCATACACAAATTTTTTGTCAGTGCAACAAGTGCAAGCTTGTGCAAGCTCACAAGCACTTCACTGTAGTGGTGCCCATAGCTGGTTATTACTTGTGTCCCTGTTAGCATTTGGGACTCAGCCAACTGAGTCTTCTTCGACTACTTTTACTGATTATATTGCTGCTTAGTCAGTCCCGCAAGTAAAAAAGGAGTCGAATATGAGTCATGTTTATGCTTTTTAAGTGCTTTATTGAACATACACTAAGAAAATATACAACAATCAGAAATAAATCATGCGGATGTTTCAAATTTGCCTGTTTTGAGCGTTGTTTTGCAATGATATTTCGCGCATCAGGCTGATGGTAAAGTGCTCGTTATGTTATAGCGGGACAACTTGCATTGTTATTGAAGCAAGAGTCGAATAGTTGAAAACCAAAAAGAGATTGAATAGTTGCGCGCCTGAAAATATGAGTACAAAAACGACTGAGAAATGACTCCAAAATGATTACAAAAACGACCAACAAATGACCCAAAAACGACTTATAAATGATTACATGATGACTCGAAACTGACCAGTATAGCGACTCATAAAAGAGTCTTCCAGAAGACTCACTTTGAGTTCGGATCCACGATAATATACACCTGCTGCACAAAAACACAGATATCAAGGCTTCAAAAACTGCAAAACAAAGCAATGCGTTCTATTCTTAAATGTGACACATCTATACAATATATGCTCGACTCGCTAAAATGGCTCAACATCACACAGAGACTTGAATTTAATACTTTAAACTTTATTCAGAAAATGAAAATCGGGAGCGCTCCAGAATATTTAATCGAGTAATTGAGGTATGTAGGCGAAGTACAGCCGTACCACCTAAGAAATGCGGAGAATTTTAGATTACAAAGGACAACAACAACTAAGATGCAACGATCACTTTTTCATAAAGGATTAAAACTATACAATATGTTACCAGATAATATTAAAAGCGAAAGAAATAGGAATATTTTTAAAATAAACTGTGTATATTTTATAAAAAATTGTAAAACAGATAACCTAGAATTATGATGAAAAATTTTTTTGTATGAATATAAAGTATTTTAAATACTAAAAAAAAAAAAAAGAAGAGTCGCGGGTAGGGTACCATTTTCTCCCGATAAAACAGTCTTTTATGATCAGAAAATGAGCGCATTTATTCTCGTTTTTATCACGCAGAGGAGTCATAAAAGACTCATATACATATGATCAAAAATTTCACAAAATGCTAACTGGGGTAGGCCAGTTGTACAACCGTTGTATGAAAATCAAAATTTTATGGTGATGTTTGTCCAACGGTTGTAGCGTGTGTATGCATGTCATACATCCTCTTTGTTTTTTCTTCACTTTAATTTTGTTGTTTTGAGAGTAACATCGTTCGCTTCAATTTGAAATGGCTTGTATTAGTGCAAAATCAAAACAAATTCAAATGGAAGACTGCGAGGAAATGCGAGATTCTATTGAACTTTATAAAAAACATGCCGGAATTCTTTGTCTTCTTCCAAAGTTTCATTTACAACAAGTAAAGCGACAACGTCCGCGTTCATCTTTACACACGAAAAATATTTTCTAAATGAGATTGGTTCAAAGGTTGGTTCGTAGGTTGTAACGTGTGTAGCAAAAAGCCCCAACACTCTCTTACAACCGTTTGTACAACGGTTGTAACGTGTGTAGCTGCTATTACCCACGAAAATATTTTAGTGGTCTTCATGAAAGCTCGAAAGAACCTCGAAAACATCGTAAACTTGCACAGCAAACGTCAAAACAAACAAATTTCCCATACAAAGCGACTTGCTCAAAAGTGGAAAGTTTTCGAGGCAAATTTGCTGCGCAAACGTGGGATGGAGAAACGTGTAAACTTTTGACATTTCGTTATCATCTGACTAGGATGGATAAATAAGGTGATAGAACTAGAACAGTAGAAAAAGTACACATACATAATACATGCAATTGCTACTGCTACCACCTTATGTATTCATCTTGGTCAGCTGATATGGTTTTGAGCACAACTACGCTGAGCAATTTTACCTGGTGCCTCATGCAACGGTGCGAGGGAAACTTGCGCTGAGCAAAAGTTCTCGGCTTTCACGTTTGCATGAATGCCGCTTTTGTAAACCAGATTGGTTCTGAGGTTGTAGCGTGTTAGCAAAAAGCCCCAACACTCGTTTACAACCGGTTCTACAACGATTGTAACGTGTGTAGCCGCCATTACAGTATAGCAGTAAAAGAATGTAACAACAACAGCGCGGACGAAGTCATTGACTTCAGTTTGGTATTTCAGCTGTTGGGTTGATGTTGTTGTTATTTCTTTTGGAGTAACTGTCGTTTGTTTTGATGTTTGGTGGCCCAAAAAATTAAAAATTAATTAATTAAAATTAAAAATTTGTTATGAAAACCAAATGATGTGTTTTTGTTTTTTAATTAATTTACAATAAATAGTTTCTGTGCACACACCAGGAATTATGGCGTGTTGAATTTGACCGCTGAAGTGATGGAAAATTTTGGTCTTCGTTTTATAAACTACCCACTAAATAACATAACTCATGGCAGCTAGTCACAGTACAGCTGTAACGTTTTAGAAACTACCAAAACGACCAAAGTAACGTGACGTGACTGATTCACGACTTATAGAAGACCACGCTGTCAGGACGCTGAAGCTAGTACATATAGCAATCCCATTCAGAACAATTTTGCAAACAATTTACTTTCATGTAATTCAGTAATTCCACCTTTTGTCATTCAACAAGTGTTTAAGAAAGTAAAAACTACCCGGGTTGCAAAAGTCATGATCCGTGACTTGTTTTATTCATAAGACATGTAATATAATTCAAACACTTTTTCGATTTTTCACCAATTTTTAAAGAAAGTAAAAATTACATTTTAACGAGAAAAAATATTAGCTTGGCACAATGTTTTTGACGACTCCGAAACTATTGATCAACTTAAAATGTGGTATATGCCTAAGTTCAAGAGAATGTAAACTTAAATTTATGCAATAGAACCGGATATGTCATTATCGAGTTGATAAATTATGTGGAGATATATCTCAAAATATTTAAAATGTTGCAATTTTGAAGCAATAGATGCGTTTTTCAAACCAGTTTGTTTAATATTTCTTCCTTATCATAGAGTATTTCTCTCAAATATTTAATATTATGGGCCTCCCAGATTAAAATTTCAGGACTTACTAGTAACTAGTGTAGCTACAATATACAAAACCAAATGTACTTACATACATATCATTGGAACTTTTTTTTTACAGTTTTTGAATCAAAAATACTGATTTTTAAAATGTTTTTTCTGTGTTTATAAAAATTCTACGATTTTGTCAATAAAAAACCTTGCTTAAAAACGTTAAAAATAATATACACAAACGGAAATATATACAACAAATTTTTCATTTAATTTTAGCATAATTGTTTTTGCACAATTTTGTTACTGTTTTTAAAAAATTTCTTTCCATTTTTCTTCTGGAAACACTGCTGCCATCTTAATTGTAATACGGTTAAAGCACTTTGGCTGATGCGTTGGTTTGTCAGCTGGAGGAAACGTCTGGTAGTACTTTGTTTTCTTCCAAAACGGACAACCTGTGCCCGATTGTGACTACTGCTGCACTAACACTAGGTGGTTTTGCAGTTTCAGCTGGTTCCTTCTTAACAACGATTTTCTGCCGTTGGCTCCCTGGGATTGAAATGATTTTCAATTTAATATTCATGTTGTTATTGACCAGATGGGGATATTGTCTAAGAACTTCTAAAATAATCTTACCATAGTTCAGCTTGGAGTTTTAACTATATTTCAATATAGTGGTGAGCAGTTTGTCAGGGTCATCATGATTTACTATGACGGTGGATATACCAGGTAGATCTTCGGACTGCTGTTGCATTATGGGTATTTGAATGACAGCTGTACTGCTTAAGGACGCGTAGGTATCGTCGTCCATAATGCCTACATCATAGTCTCCATCATCGACATATACGGCGGCAACTGTTATCATCTAGTTATCATCTTTCTCTGTTGTTATTGTGTCAATGCCTAAGTTTTTCAAAAGAGTATGTAACGATGTGGTACTGCTAATAGTAAAATAACCAAGTAGTAGCAGTAGACGTTGGTGTTGTTGTAGGCAGCAACAACAGGTATTTTGTTTTTGTTTCAATCGCTTAAGCTGTCAATCTACGTACATATGTACGTAAGTATACCAACAATACAGGAATACAAAAAAGTACAGAAACAAAGTACATATGAATTTGACAGCTGAAACGATCAACTACAATGAAAAAATTGGAAACAGCTGTTCAAACGAGTTTACCTTCCTTATTTTACCATGGTACTTCTGTTGAATTCTTTAAGAGATTATAAACACTACCGACATGTCATCATGTTTAGGCTCCTATTTGATACGCGTAAAAGTTGTTCAGCTTACCTGCTGTTTCACGGGTATAATGCTTGTGACCGCCATACTGTACGAGGCATCACCCGTGTATATATTTTCCTGCGGACTACGCTTCTGCGGGTTTTGAGGAATATTGTCACCTACCACAATACTTTTTTGTTACTGTATTATAGAATGACTTGCTGCACTGCCAGTGGCGCCGGCATTGTTTTAAGGCACTGTTATTTTAAGTCTATACATGTCGTAAGATCCTTACCAACTTTCCTGCAAAGGCGTATGAGTTTTGCAGGAATACCAAGCTCAGACATTGCTTCATAGAGTTTCTTCCGTATCGGACTATCGAAGGCCGCTTTATACTCGATAAATATATGATAGGTGTCGATTTGTTTTTCGTGTGTCTTCTCCAGGATTTGGCGTAGCGTGAAAATCTGCTCAGTTGTCGATTTTCCAGGCCTAAAGCCACACTGGTGTGGTCCAATCAGGTCAGCGATAATTGGTTTTAGTCTTTCGCACAGTATACTTGATTGAACCTTATATGCTATGGATAAAAGGCTTATTCCACGGTAGTTGGCACAGATACTCGTGTCACCTTTTTTAAATATGGGACATAGTACACTGAGACTCCAATCGCCGGGAATGCATTCATCTAACCAAATTTTGCTAATGAGCTGATACATGCACCTTATCAGCTAATCGCCGCCAGCCTTAAACAGCTCCGCCGGTAATCCATCGGCTCCTGCGGCTTTGTTGTTCTTAAGCCGGGCAATAGCTGTTCTGACCTCGTCTTGGTTAGGAGGGGGCAATCGACGTCGTCGACCAAATTGTGATCGATTGTCCAATCGTCATTGGATATCTCAGATACCAGTACGGAGAAATGATCTCTCCATATTCTCCACATGCTCTGCACATCTGTGACTAGATTTCCGTCTTTGTCTTTAACCATGTCCACTAGTCCCTGAACCATGTCCACTAGTCCCATTTTTGACATTTTGGTAGAATTTTAGGGCTTCGTTCTTGTTTCAGTATGTCTCAATTTTCCCACTCTCGCGCTTACGCCCAAATAGACTGTTTACATCCTTTCTGTTTTCCCTATACCGCTCAGTCGCAGCTCGTTTGTTGCGAAGCGGTTTTTCAAAACCAAGTACAGTTGTTGCGGCAGTATTTATAGAGTCAGAAATGGGTTTCCACTGCGCTTTAGGACCGTTATCGGGAGGGGGTTCTGTGCCAAAAGTTGCGAGAGCTTCCTTGAGTAGGATGTGGCTACGTCTGGTCGTTGCAGCTTTCCGATGTCCAGCTTCTTCTACGTCTGGTTTCGTAGAATTTTCGCTCTACTTAATCTTGTGCGAACCTTTACTGCTAACAGGTAGTGATCAGAATCGATGTTAGCTCCTCTGATCACTCGTACGTCCATTACACTGGATGAGTGCCTTCCATCAATTACCACGTGATCAATTTGTTTCTTCGTTCTTTGATCAGGGGATACCCAAGTAGCCTTGTGGATGTCTTTATGTTGAAATCTTGTACTACTAATGACCATGTTTTTTGCCGCTGCAAAGTCAATCAGTCTCATGCCGTTGTTGGATGAAACACATTCTCCCTGCCTACTTTGGCATTCAAATCTCCTAGGACAATCTTAAAGTCATGGCCAGGGCAGCGGTAATACTTTTCTCTAGGCGCTCGTAGAATATGTCTCTGATATCATTATCTTTCTCTTCTGTCGGGGCATGCACACAAATTAGGGAAATATACAAATGTTCCGCTTTTATGCGAATTGTGGCTATTCGTTCACTAACAGGACTGAACCATAGAATAATACATACCATAGAAGCTTTTATTCGCTCAATAAATTAAACGTCATAGGTACGATGGAAAGTAAACATTGGATGGTGGAAAATATGGGTTCAATAATACCAGATAGTGGTAATAGTATACAGCGATCAACAAAGGAACAACAACCGAATTTCGTGTTTTTGTGGCAAACTAGTTGTGTTAAATACAATACAAATGTATACCAACGATAAAAGTCAAGAAAAAAGTGCAAAATACACTAAAACGATATGAAAAAGTTAAGTGAACATATTTTGTAACTCCACCTGGTGTAAGGTAATTTTAAATTTTAAATGAAACGTCAGATGAGAGAACAAGTTTATCTATGTATGTATTATTCTATGGATTGAACCTAGAGCAAAGATGCCCAGTAGTGGTTGATATCAGCAAAGTAAACTCACACGTATACTTACGCTCTTTTGTTTGATCGACAATCAACCAATAGGAAATCAGCATGTTGTGTGGGAGAGACAAACTACACTTGCAGAACTTCTGTGTCTTATTTTACATTTTAATCGTCATCGAGAAATTATTGCGATATATTTTTTAATGATGTCAGCCGAAAAGTATTTTATGTTACAAAATGCTTTTAATGACATGCAATGTCTTATTTGTCATAAGACATTTAAAAATCTAAAAAATATAATTTAAAACAACATTTTGAAGATGTTCACAAAGACATGAATTATTTGCAGGGGGAAGAAAAAGAAAAACCATTTAAAATTTATAAGAAAATTTTTATTGAAAAGGTGAAGGAATGGGTAAATCAATCTTAAGAAAATGATGAAGATATGGTGGAGGAGAATTTAAAAATGGGTTTATCTAACTTAATAAGTTTAGATATTGTAAAAAAGGGAAGGCCATTTTCAGATAGGCCATTTGTCAAAAATATATTGAGTAAAGTTTTTGGAAAACTTCATTATAAAACTAATTTTATTGAAAAATTACCTTTGTCCCGCAATAGTATAACCCGGCGTTCTCTTTATTTGGGTGATATTGTGGAATCGGCATTAAGGGAAAAATTAAAAAATTGCGAATTTTTTTCATTCTGTATTGATGAGAGCACCGATATTAATGGCCTTTGTCAACTTGTATTCTGCATTCGATGCGTTGATTCAGATTACAATGTTTTCGAGTCAATATATTCTGTTGAAACATTTTATGGCAATGTAACCGGCAAATTATTGTTCGATGTCGTCAACGAAAATCTCCGTTGTTGATTCTAACAAATTAGCCGGAGTTTGTACGGATGGTGCGAACATTATGACAGGCAAACGTGATTAAAAAAAAATAAATTGAGGTTTATACCTTGCATTGTATAATACACCAGGCTGCTCTTGCTTCTAAATTTATATCCAAGCATCCGGTCATGAAGGCTACTGAGCGGATAATTAATAAGATAAGGGGCGACCATAACTCACTGACTCTAGAAAATTTGTGACATTTCTAAAAAATTCAAATGCTTCTCACCACGATCTCTTAATGTTTACTGAGGTACATTGGTTAAGTCGAGGTAACAGTATTAATAGATTGTTTGAGCTTAGAAATGAAGTATTTGAATTTTTAGAAGCTGAAAATATCGAAATAACCGAAAAAGAATATTTCAAAGATTATCAATTTATTTAACAGACATTTGTAACATGTTGAATGAGATGAATTTGAAGCTGCAGGGAAAAGATAATAATATTTCTGATATGTTTAAAATTCTTTCAGATTTTAAAACTCAGCTATTTTTACTTGCAGCTCAAATTGATTCTGAAGACTTTTCGGACTTTCCGCAAACTTCTGTTATTTACGACAAGGAGAAAATCTTGAAAAAGTTTGAACTTTTGGAAATATTAGAAACGCTTTTTAATAACTTTCATGACAGGTGTAAGGATTTTGAAAATATTCAGCATTTACTGGATATTTTTCAAAACTCATTTAAATGCGATATATTAAAGTACGAATTTCCAATCCAAACAGAACTTATTATACTTCGAAGTGAATTAGATTTCCCGGATAATTTTATCAATATAGAATTCTGGAAAAATCTGGATGGTACAATATATCCTGAAATAAAGAAGATTTCATTGAAGTGTTTATCTTTATTTCCCTCAACGTATCTTTGCGAACAAATATTTTCAGATTTGAATTATATTTGCTCAAAAAAACGCAATAAGCTGAATTCTTCTAGTTTGAGAAAGTATCAACATAGAAGATTTCATAACTTTTTAATTGCAAATTGAAGAATGATTAATTGAGGGAAAATTTATAAACACTTCGAAGAATCTTTTTATTTCGAAATATGTCATACTATCCAGATGTCCGCATATATAAATTATATATGTATATATAGTAGATATATCTATCTATCAATACATTCATCAGGAGTATGTATTACTAAAATAAATACATTCATCAAGAGTATTACTTAAATATGTACATTCATTAATTTTACATTTCCCTTTTGTTAAACTAAGAAATAGAAAAAAAATGACAACACCCGCCACACATGTGCTTTCGTCGCAATCTCGTTGACGACAAAATAAAATGAATAGCAAATTATTTTCTTCCAGTGTTATTTCGTCACTCTCACCAATACTACTACCTTGGGCATCTATGTCCAAGAGACTTGAGAGACTAGATGTCGCAGTCTTTTGCCAACTTCAAATCCACAAACAAATTCATATTTTTTCTCATGACAACTGCACAGAAAAAAACCTAGTGTAATATTAACCACATTCATGGTCTTATATCAGCCAATGCACTGGGCAACATAGGGTCAGCTATTTAATTGGGCAATACTACCAAAAAACTTATGCAATTTTCCATTCACCAATAATATGAAAATGTGCCTTGCATATTATGCAAAAGGGAAATATGCAGAATATATTGTAGGTGAATTAGATTCATTTTAATATGCAACCTTACCAAATGTTTAGCCCATTTTTTCACATTTAGGGACACAAATTTTGTTTTTGTTTTTAATTAAAGAAGTATTTATTCCATTGTTTCTTACAATAACCCTAGTGAGATAACGTACGTCTCTGAGACGTGTGACAAATAAGCTTTTATTTATTTCTTTGATTTTTAAGGGGAATACTGTTCGTCGGTTTTGAAGTTTAAAAGTTGAGGGCTTTTCTTTAGAAAGCATTTTTTATAGAGCAAGACCTAATCTTATTAATTTGAAACGAATTTTATTTTAAAACATTTTGGAACCTTTACTAATTAGACCTCAAACTAGAATACATCTTTCTGTCGTATGGTTAACTTTTAAGTATAAAATATAAGGTTATCTTTCTAGGGATAATTACATTTAAATAAATGCTAACATTATAGTATCACCTCTCGTTTGTCACTGTCGAAGACCTAAGTCACGTTCCCTGTGAAGAAATATATTAATGATTAGATAACAAAATGTATTAAACACTTGGGTATTAAATTTGTTCGTTTCTACAAAGGACACATTTCTATTCTTAAAGTGTCGCTTATTAAAGCACTTTCGGCACTTTTCTATTGATCAATATATGTACATATAAGACGCCAGCAAAGTTCTAAATTATAGACTCTCGGCCAATAGAAATGTATTTTTTGTTAAAAACACTTGCAGAATACATTTTTACTTACATTTCTTTATTAAATTGTAAATTCACACAATTTGTTAAGAAATTGAATAAAAGTTATTCTTAGAAAATTTGACAAATTTTTTTTTGAAAATTTTTTCTTATGACTTTCGAGGACATCTGCCAATTGGATACTTGCACCGGATCTATATAGAGTTCTTACATTCCAAGTGCATATCCGTAAATCGTGGTCCTTATAACCGATTACATTACTTATCATTATAATTTTCTGTGGATGCCTCTCCATTGTACGCCTATGGGATTCGAAAAGTTTTAATAGAACAGTCATCGTGGAGTACCTTAAATTTCTGTTCCAAAATATTAAAAGAATTGGTTGAAGCACTTAACACCAAACGATCTAGTTTCAATTGCGAATTGTGGCGGAATTTAAGAGTTAAATCGCAATAGCCCGTTTTTGATGAAGTTCTGTAGTTTCTGAAGAAACAAAACTCCGCAGTTGTATTTATCTCACCCCAAATTTGTTTGTTGATATTCTAATAACAAAAAGTAGAGTTGCCAACATACATATGTAAATTCAGCATTGTCGTTAGTAGTGTGTTTTGCACTTTCGGTTTTGGCAGTATTGCCTCTTTTTCTTGTCCGCATATAAAAAATATACCAAACCCAAATTAACCTATGATAGTTTTTCTGTGTATTCCTGGCGTTTTTTCATCGAGCAACATTAATGAGAGTTTGCAACAGCTGTTTTGTGTACTAAACGAAGACCGCGAGATACTTGGAAAACATATATTGAATGATAGTGGAATGAGAGAAATCTTTAATAACACAAATAATTTTACTCTTCATTACATTTTAATTTTTTTCACTGAATATTCCTTTTTTTAATCGATTTAATTGGCAAAATTTACTCCCAGTTGATGTGATTTGTACTTCTGGCTTGACACGCGGCAGCAAAAGTTTGAAAATCACACCACGCAACCCAGTCACCTATCACCTTTTCTTCTTTGAAAACGTCTTCTCTATTTGTTCTTCAAGTACTAACTTGATCAGCTATCGCATCGATACCCTTTTTTTCACTTCACATGTTTCATCGAAAACTTTTTCGATTCGAGAACTACAGAAATGAGGTACAGTAAATCCCAGTTTTATAACATATCGCGATTTTAGATCTGTTGAATATTGGTCTTTAACCCAGGGCGTTCTATGCCACAGCTGAGCAACCTTAGAGTTGGGAAAACATGCAGGATAAAGTAAGAAAGAGAAATAGCGATAGATGACTGGAAGCATAGAGTAATATACATAGAGTCTGCAACAGCTGTTTTTCTTGGACCGGAAACCAAGAAAAGTCTCTGGAAAATTTGGAGCAAGAGTAATACAGACTTGGCAACCCATGCAGAATGAGAAAAATGTTTATTTTTATAAATTTGTGTTTTAATTGCAATCTCTATAAATAATTTACTCTAACACTTCATTAAATTTTGCTTTATTTCATTTGTTATCCCATTTTTCCTCGATTTAATTATCATATAATAATCTCAGTTGACTGGTTTTGTACTTTTGGTCCAATGCACAAATGCAAATGAGTGAAAAACGCATTGGGCAACCCTACATACAAACGAGGTTTGTGACGAATCTCGGATGTTGTTTGACCTACATATGTACAGCCATCACAAACATAAATCCATAACAAACATAAATTCCTAGTTTAGATAATTCCCTAGCCATAAAGGAGCTCCCTGAAGACTAAAATTCTACTATTAAAAAAAATGTCGCAATCTTTCGCAACAAAGAAAAAATATACGTGTATATACAGAAACAAACTCTTCATCAAATTTTCCAGAAAAGAAGTCATACCTCCTGGGTTTACAGGGCCATACATTTACACTAAAGCCTGTATTAACTTTATATTACATCTAAATTCCTTAAATAGTGTTTCCTTCTTTAGCTTTAAGACTGCAAATATTTAACGCCTCATTTAGTTTCTTTGGTGTTTTAGTTTCCGATTTTAATAGTTTTCTTGCAGGTTTTCATACAGTTCAAGGTTCAAAGAAAATTATTTGATTGGTAATAATCTTAAAAAAAAGTTGTACTCTTCGTTGTACAGTTTCTCAACAATTTTCGTATTCGAACTCGATTTTGGTTTAATTTTTAAGCTGTCGGACATTTTTCCAGCGTTTCACTTTCGTACCTGTATCTTAAACTAAAGACTCGGAATTTTGTGAACTGACCTATTTCGCCATTAAAGGTTATACCTGGCCGACTTGTAGTTGAAGAGGCTTTCTGAAGTCGAGTTTCTCTCCACACCATATAATATTCGTTGGTGGTCATATAAACTTCTCTTTTGGCGCAGCGGATGTTCTACTTTAAAATGTCTGTCCTATTTGATATCACTATTAGGAACAATCACAACTCCAAGCAGTATGCCAAAATTTGGCCTTGGATTCTCCTAGCCTTTTTGTTACAAACAAACTATTCAAACACAAATTAAACTTTTTTTCTGACGAGGAGTCACATCCAATTCGAACCGACTTTCTTTTATAGAATATAGAATAGAATTTCTTTATTTGTTCTCTTTTCAGCATGATATAAATACATACAATAAAGTTATTGTTCAACCAAAATGCATAATAATTGTTTAAATAACATTTGAAAACTTTTAAAAAAGTTTGCTATGTTAAGTTATTTAATCTAATTAAATTCGGTAATCAATATTTTTCTGTAGGCAGTCGCCTGTTTTATATATTTATAAAGATTTTCCCAACCTCACAAACCTTCTCCGTTCAAAACAATTATTAAATATTCATCCGTGAATCGTAAGCATCGGAAATATTTTATTCTAATTTCATTCATTATAGGACATCTGCCCAAGAAATGTTGGATATTCTCGATCTCCCGTAAATTACACATCGAGCATAATGTGGCTCCTCTGTACCCCGAAAAGTTTCCATTCAACCACAAGATATCTGCTCTTGTTTTCAAAATATATGATATTTGTTCTTGGGTATATGGCGGACAGCAGTATGTTACTCCCTTGGAGATATTTAGATTTCTATAAAATCTGATTTGGCTTTGGTTTGCTCTGCAGACATGTTGATCATATGCCTGTGCCTCCATTAAGTTACACACATTTTTACATGCAGTGAGGAATGATCTACTATCATGGATAAAGTTGGTTATCTCCACACCATGGGCCGTGTGTTGGACGTGTGTTCAATCCCTACTCTGACCACCTTAAATTTCTTTCGACGGCGGTCACCTCGCTTAGTGACGGCGACATTATCGAGTATTTCGCCATGAAAAAGCTTCTCAAAATACCGTTCGGAACCGGTGTAAAACTGTAGGTCCCAATCAGTGTGTGTAAAACTAGAACGCGCACAGCTCGCTGGTTGTGAGAAGCTCTCCCTAAATCCCCTCGTGGAATGTAACGGGAAACCATATTTTTTTTTATCTCCATACCATGTTTCATGAATTGGTCCTTTATCTCGGAGCACCAAAATATATTTTTCGACAATACTTTCCTCGATAGCATATGGGGTAACCTGTCATCGCCATAGTTAAATAAAGTTTTCGATACATACTTTAAATGCAACGTATAGCTATATAGCCAACCTTCTTCCTGACCTGTTTCTAGGTTAATTATATGGTTTGGTGTATTCTGTGGCAATTTAAAAATTGTCTTTGTGAAATATCTGTACAGCTTGTTCACTTCTTCAAAGTACTTATTTCCCCAAATCTCTGAACCATACGCCTGTGTGGATCTGCCGACCGCCATAAACATTTTCCACATAGCATTAAGGGAAACGTTCTTTTTCTCAATAAAAGTTCTCCATATCATATTTATACATGTTTTCGCTATTTCTTTCTTTCACATGTTTAGAAAATGACAGTTTTGGCGTTAGAGTAATTCCTAAATATTTAAATTGATTAACAACTCGTAACTCCCCGCCGCTATACGTCCACTTTTCAAACCATTATTTCCTCTTTCCTCCTCTTCTAAAAACCATTATTTCCTATTTTACTAGATTAACCTCCATAACGCTTAATTTGCAATAAGATTCCAGTCTATTTATCATGCTCTGTAGAATAATTGGATCATCTGCTAGCAAGACAATATCATCCGCATACATTAAACTCCGAATATTTAACACATCAACAAAAAGTCCTCCTTCTATAAAATCGTGCAAGTCATTCATGTATAACGAGAATAGAAGTGGTGACAATATACATTCTTGCTTTACTCCAAACTTGGTTTCAAAATAAGTTGATATTTCCTTTCCAGTCCAAATCGCTGCCCTTGTCTCCTTATAAATTTCTTCAATGAAGTTGATGAACTTTGATGATATTCCCATTTGGTTTAACTTGTATATTAATAAGTTCCTTGGTATTCTATCAAAGGCTGCGCTAAAATCTATGAAGAACGCATACACTTTCCGTTTTTGCTCAAATTTCAAACTAATGATTGCTGCAAGGTTGTATACGTTATCCCTGGTCGAATATCCTTTACGAAAGCCTGCCATACATTAAAATCGCAGTTAGTGAATGATATACCCCTATAGTTGCTTACATCATTTGGGTCTCCTTTCTTGTGAATCGGGAAAATAATACTTTTGCGAAAGGCTCATAGTTATTAAATCCATTAAAAATTCTTGTAAATACATTCGCCAAAGTTTTTTTGTACTCCTCCGTTGCGTTTATAAAGAATTCGCATGGTATTCGATCCTCACCAGCCGCTTTGTTTGGTTTAATTTGGATGATTTGTTGATTCATTTCCTCTAGTGTAAAATTGCCAAATAAATATTCATCGGTGTATTGACTTAGTGCATAATGTGTCTGTGTAGATATTGTACTTGGATTCAGCAAGGACTGAAAATACGTTTTCAATACATCCAATAGATATGTCCTCCATTGTTTACTATTAAATATAGTGTCGATTTTTCCTCTAAGGATAGTTCATATTACTCTTTTTTCCTTGTGAGGTCACCTCGATTCGATTGGTTTTGAGACTTCCTGCAAGTATTCTCGCATTGTTTGTCGAACCTCTTCTGCTTGTAGATTCTCTTTACATGGCTGGAAGGCTTACCATGAGACTCCATCACAACAGAGCATAAATCATCTAGCGATAAGTTATTTTCTCCGGTTTTCAAGACCTTTTTCAGATTCGCATTAAGTTGTCGATGATAACTCTGTAGTTTAGCCTCGATCCAGTTAAGTTTAGGTAGTAAATTGAGTTTTTCTGCAATCATATTTTGTGAGGCAATACACAAGATTGTTTTAATTGGGAGATGATCTGACCATATGTTACTTTCAACCTAAAAGTGTACTATGTATCTTAAGATATTCAGTGAAGCTGCACAAAGTTATTTACTGAGGAACCTGCGCTGCTAATAAATGTAAAGCAGCCATCTTCGTCGCCGCCTGTTCTTCCGTTCAGTACCACCAAACCGTAGTCATTGGAAAATTCCGTAAATTTTTTTCCATTTGCATTCGTTATTTTATCCATAAACTTTCTCATTTCCGTACCTGCTGGAAAGATTACTCCGTTCTGGTGCGTATCACCTAACCGTACATTAACATCTCCAATTATTATTGGATTCTCTAGGTCACCTTCTACTACCGTCCTAATCCCTTCAAAATCTGTACTATAATCTCTGCCTCTTAGATACACCGGAATTATTTCAAATCGTAGTCCAAATGCTTGTATTTTCAAAAGATGCATACTGCCAACATTATCAAAAGCCTGCTGAACTCCAACTTCCGCGAGATAACTTTTCACGCCAACAACCAACCAACCGATTCCTCTTCCGAATTGACTATTTCTTGTGGCAGATAGCCATTTTGTTTTGAAATTTCCAAATCTTTTACTAAATTTTCCGATGCTTTTCGTTTCTACGTGCGTTTCTATTAGTATAATTTTGTTGAACACAACGCAACCCTGCTCCCAAGCTCAATTCAGCAATAATTTCCCTATCGCCGAAGTTTTCGTTAACAGCAACCCTTTTGATCTCTTTTTTGGCGCTGCCACTGATCAGTGGTGTCTTTCCTGGTCGTTTTGTGTTTCCAGCTTGGTCACCCTATTTTATAAAATTGTCAATAAGATCTTTTTTTTCGCCTCGATCTTTTCAATCGCCTCGAATTTTCCCGATTGGACAGCCCTTCATCATGATAATCTTACATTTTTCCCTTTTCTTCTTTACTTAGGTACTATTGTATATAAATTATTTTTTTTAATTTAACCTACGGTAATTTTAAAACAATAAAATAACAACAAAAAAAACTCACTTCTGTTTAAATTTCTATTTTCTACTATTCGAATTTGGGTTCTTTTAGATTTTGCCTATATATATATTTCGCACCAGACACAGAAAAAACAACGCCACTTTTCATTTAACTTGTAAAATACATCGAATCATTATATTCTCTGACATAATATACGTAATGACACATATATGCATTAAAATTCTACACCAAAAACCCAGTGCATTGAGAGTACCGAGAAAAAATTCATTGGCTTTATAATTATTTCGCTGGGTGTATAACAATTCTGTTTTGCTGGAGTCCATAGAGTACGGAAATGCTTATAGTTTTTCTAGGTCACTTAGTTTAGTAACTTTTTAACAGCACATTTAGTGAAATGAGAATACTGCTAACATTACAAGTTGAAAAAATCATAACTTTACGCTTCTTGAACCGATTTTCGAATCTTTCCATTTGTTTAAAAGATCTTAGTTTTGTCTATTAAACAAAAATAAAGTATTGAACATCGGGTAATAAATGGCTGAGTTACGGTTATTTAAGTAAAGCAAAATACATATTTTTTTAAATATTTATTTTCTTCAGTTCCTAATTGGATCATGCGGCAGCAACTTGAGCTTTTTTTATTTTTGGAAAAAGTTATATTAAAGTAGGTTTTTAAAACATGTAAGTACCTAAAAATTGGTTAAAAAATTAATGAGTTATGCTAAGTTCTGTCAAAAAATGTTTTTCAGCTTTTTTGGTGTTTTCTTAGAAATGCTTGCGTTTTACTTGTGTATTAATTTAATAAGGGTGGCTAACAGGGTTTAGCCTCTCTAGATGTGGTTGCTTGATAAATGCAACGGACGTCAGTTGGTTTCTAGTGGACTGTATTGGTTTTGTTATGTTAACTCTTGAGTGAGCTTGGGTTGCTAAATGGCTAGAGATTTTGTAGATTTAGGACTTAGTTATTGATTTGTACAATTTCTCATAAATCGAGAAATTATACAAATTTTTTGATTGTTAGTTATCAAAAGGAGAGAGTGAAAGAAACCCAAATGAATTAGTAAAATGCAAGATGTTTTTTATTTGGGCAAAGATTGGTGCACACCAATGAGAAATGTTTTAAGAAGTGACAGAGTTTTCTCAGTGAACTTAACAAGAAGCTTCTTTTTATCTTTACAAGATCTATCTCTTTTTATCATATGTGACCTGGTCTACGAAAAGGGAGCTTACGTGCGAAAACTAGTTTTCTGTGAAAAAGCTGTTAAAAGTAAGCAACTCGTTTCGTCAGTTTCTCATTATCTCGTTAATTGTTCTCCGCGCCGGACGTCCAGTAAGTGTTGTTGTTGGTCCAGTAAGTGTTGTTGTTGGTCGGAATATTATTATAGTTCATCGTGGAAGTTGCTAGTGTGGAACATTTAAAAAAGCTTATAATTCAATGTATTTTGTTCATTACCAATAAATTATATTTTGTCGTATTTTTAATCTTCTTTCTCTACATTTTTAGTACACTTCCAAGCAAGTTAGGATTTTCTGCTTTTCACCACGTGAAAAAGTATCTCATCTTCCATCCGAATCAACCAAAAAGTGAAAATTGATTTTTTGACACCTAAGCCCCAGGTCACATATGGTGACCATTCCCAATATATTTATCCAAGTACAATGTACTATTTTAAGTATTTTTAGATTTTAAACAGTATTAAGAATTCATTTAGGGTTTTAAATTGTACAGTTCGGTAATTTATGTATAAACAGATTAATTTGAGTTTTGATTAGTATAATTTTTATCAATAGAAATTCATATCTAGCTCAAATATAATTTAACGTAATAATACAAGTATAATACAAGTATAATCTTTATACATGCCGCCGGCTCGATGTTGAAGCCGGAATTTGCGCTGCACATAAAACGCTTGCCATTGATTTGATGGCTTCCGTCAATATAGCCGCTCAGGTGCAAAATCTTTTGATAAGGTATGTAAGAAGGGTGAATGAGAATTTGACGTTACATTTTCTGTATGCCACCGCTAAAAACATGCTTATATGATCTCCACTTAAGAACTGTTGAAATTATGTCCGATTGGAGAGTTGGACCAGTATACAAAACATCATTGAGTGAAAATCCAGATTTTGATTTGCGGGACGCGTTAAAGACGACCCGAATTGTTGTAGTTTTATATTCCCTTATGGTTGTCCCTGGGAATAATTTGGGAGCAGATGCTTCTGCCAAACGTCCTTTTCCTGGATTTCCCCTTGAAATAGGCACTTTACAAATACTTTGCTGCTGACTGTACTACTTCTGCTTTAATTTTACTCAAAAACACTTTCGAATGCGGAGACTTGTTCGCTAAACTTCTTTTCTATTCAATGATGAAATTACGAATGAATGAAATAACTACGTTGTCGCTGCGACTTGAGGTTGCCGGCCGTTATTTTGAATGTTTAGCAATTATCTTTTTAGTATTGCCAGGCAGTAATGATGCTCCATTAACTTTATTAGGTGGTATCACTGGGTTTTCATAAGGAATAGCCATTTAATTAAATTTTTTCCGTAAATTTAATAAATATGGTAGCACTATTACAATTTGACAATTCTTTACAAATAATTCCGAATTATCTTTACGGCAACGATAACAAACCAAAGTTTTATCAATGGACCAGGGGGTTTCTATGGCACAGCTGATAGACCTAGTACCTTTTCAGGAAATGATGAAGAATGAGAGACCAACGAAGACAGGAACTAAGTTTAACTAGTGTTTATTGATACTAGTAACAGCTAAATTATGTTTTATGTTGTTTGAATTGAACGAAAATACGCATTCCCTTTGATTTCTGTAATTTGTATGTTCTACCAAAGTGTAAAAACCGAACTCCATGAAATGGTCACTACCTCGTCTTCATGAAGAGGCAGCGAAGAGAGTAATAGAGGCTCTTAAGAATTACTCCCTGATAAAATAATTAAGGTAAACGCAGTAGGAATTGTTGCAACAAAAACAGGCATTTTGTTTTTGTTTGGTGTCCATAATCTGTAAAATTGTCTGCATGTGTGTATCTACTGTAAAAGTAAACGAAAAGGTACACAAATAAAATACATGTGAATTTGACATAAGAGAAACACCTAAGCAACAACAATGTTCAAATCAGCTGTTCAGGGGATTTTGTTTTTGCTCCATGACTCTGACTGTCAAGTTCAACACAAATACATACTACCAAACAAAGTAAACAAAAACCACAATGACAAAATATACTGGATTTGACAGATAGGGTCATATGAAAGCAAAATCAGCTATTCTAATGCGTTAACCTCTACTAGACCAGCCTTGCCCCCAGGGCTACACAAAATTGTGACAAGTAGTCTAAATTTTGACGATTGTCTTTTATGCAGCATTTGCTCGGAAACATGGTAATAGCAGCAGGTGTTCTTGTAGTTGTAGGCAGCAACAAAATGCATTTTGTTTTTGTTTCAATCGCTTCAGTTGTCATACTCTACACAAATCCATACCAACAACACAATAATGCAAAAGAGTACAAAAACAAAATACATGAGTTTGGGAAAAGGTCTATTTTGCGGCTTACACTCCCAAAACAACAATTATTTGAGGGGAGGCAGAACACGATATTTTAAGCAAAAGAAGTGAAATAACAAAATCTGGGCAAATGCATTGTTCCGGAGTTATAGTCTCCGAAATTTCGGATGTTTGAGAGGGTAATGGGGTTAAGGTACTGTGAAGAGCTATTGATATCATCACTTTTTTGTATTAAAGAATGTTGAAATGTTTAAAAGTTATCGAATTTTTTTCAACATTTCAACATCCGATAACTAAGTGAGTTATCGAAAAATTCTATCGAAGCTTCTGTGTGGTGGGCTAAGGGACCTTCTCCTCTGAGGTAAGTCCACCACCGGCTTCGGCATAGTAAGGGTTTTTCAACAGAGACGCTACAAAAGTAAATCGATAGGGACAGCAAACGACGCCATATTTTTTCCCGCTCTTTTGACATTTCTCTTCAGTAAAGTTTACCATTTCATTATGGAAAGATATACGAGCCAACGAGTCGAAATTATTAAAATTTACTACCGAAATTTGGAGTCAGTGGCCTCAACTTCAGTGGCCTCAATCATCTTCAGCGATGAGGCTCATTTCTGGCTGAATGGCTTCGTTAATAAGCAAAATATGCGTTATTGGTCAGACAACAATCCACACGTAATCCATGAGTCATCATTGCATCCCGAAAAAATTACGGTTTGGTGCGGTTTATGGTCCGCGGCGTCATTGGGCCGTACTTCTTCCGTGATGATCAAGACCGGCACATTACTGTGAATGCGAATCGCTACCGTTCAATGATAACCGAATATTTTTGGCCCCAATTGGATAATATGGACTTGGAGGACATGTGGTTCCAACAGGACGGCGCCACAAGCCACACAGCGAATGCCACAATCAATTTATTGGAAACCAAGTTTGGTGAACGTGTTATCTCACGAAATGGCCCAGTCGATAGGCCGCCTCGGTCGTGCGATTTGACGCCGTTAGATTATTTCCTGAGGGGCTACGTCATCTATGCCAACAAGCCAGCGACGATTGATGAACTTCGTACGAATATCGAACGTGAAATTGCAGCAGTATTGGCCGATTTAATATTTTAATAAAATAAAATTAATAAAAGAAATAATCGATAATTTTTCAATTTGTTAAAATACTTGGGAGTCCATAACTCCGAAAATATGCAGTTGCTCCTATTTTGTTATTCTATCTGACGCAGTTAAAAAAATTTTTAATTTTTGGAGAGTAAGTCGTACAATAGACATTAGCCCAGGGAACAACTGCGACAGGGAGATAAAAAAAATATGGTGTCCCATAACATCCCATGAAGGGATTGGGGAGAGCTTCTCACAATCAGTGAGATGTACGCTTTCTAGTTTTACACTCACTGATTGGGACCTACAGTTTTACACCGGTTCCGAACGATTTTTTTGAGAAGCATTTTCATGGCTAAGTACTGGATACTGTCGCCATCACTAAGCGAGGTGACCGACGTCGAAAGAAATGTAAGGTGGTCTGAGCAGGGACCACGTTCTCATGTACAAGAGCGGTGCACACTAGCCATTGCATCACCGACGGGCACGGTCGGACAGGGAGATACTTGTAAAAAACGCATCTATTCCATTCTAGCGACGATTCGTCACGATTTTTCCCTGCCATGAGAAACCTATGTAAAAAAGTAGTCGTCGGTTGCGTGTTTGATTATGTTTGGACCATAGACTAATTATTATACTACACTTAACATTTCTCTCAGCAAATTTATGACATTTGCCCTGTTGTGATATTAACGTTGGAGGTTGAAAAGATTTACTTCAACACTGCCAGATAGAGGCAATGGTTCAAAACAACCAACAAAATAACAACGGTATTTCGTTTTGTGTGTTAAAATTATTGTGTTAAATACAACACAAATGTATTCTAACAGTAACAGTCAATAAACAAGTGTAAAACACATTTACATTTCACAGTTTTACAGTAAAACGACATAAAAAATTAAAGTCAGAAGTTATTGTAATTTTACCTGGTGTATGTCACTTTTCGTCAAATATCTCTCTATCACACCGACCGCACCACAGGGAGTGTGAAAGGAATCGTCAGATGAGACAAATATTCTATGGTTTGGATTCTAACGGTGCTTGTACACGGGACAGTTTGAGACAAGATAGTCCCCTTTTCCACGTGCAAACTTTTGTTTGCAAACTGTTGAGGGGAGAGGGGTGAGAAACAAAAAAGTTTCGGTACGTGTTTGCCGTTCACGCAAACTCTGCTTTGCTCACTTCGTTGAAACAAATGTTTTTGACATTTCGTTTATGTTTATGTCGAGTTTTCTGACAAATAATTTGATTTGTGATTTGTTTTGATAAAGTATAGTATTTGATTAATTAAAAATGTATTGTAGTATTTTTGCACCCCTTGTCCATTTTTGATATGTAAACAATTTTGTTGACGTTTCTTTCTCTATTTTGTATTTTCATTCGCAAGAGTTTGCACACAAAAGTTTGCGTGTGGAAAAGCGATCGCAAACTCCAAAAGAAAAAACAAAAAAGTTTGCAAACAAAAGTTTGCACGTGGAAAAGGGGACATAGTTGAGAATATGTATTAGTTGTCACAAAGAGAAAAATTGTTTGTGTGACGTACGCGTCCAGCCAGTTATAGGTAAAGACAGTACCGGTTTAAGCAACCGCCGACAGTGTCGTTTCGTTAAATTTCGTGCTCTGATTTTTTGTTTCTTCGCGCTTTTGCCATTGTATTTTGTCTTACATCTCCAAATTACAATGGAACTGATGTACTCTGCAAAATTATACATGTATTCATGTCTATATGTTTGTATTGTCAAACAATATTTCAATATAAATTAGAAAAATTTTCAAATACAAATATATTTCCCAATTTATAAAGTCGTTTGGGATGTTTTGCTTTTTCCTCAAATTACTACGAAACGTCACCGATAGTTACCTGGAGTTTACAGTTTTGCTCCGACAGTAGAAATACATTCACACATTTTTACTACCCCACTTACACTTCTCTCACTTGCCTCGCCCCTGTCACGGATTTTTCAATGACAGTAACATGGTACAATAATATCTTCATGGTAATAGCAGCGTGCGTTGTTGTTGTTGTAGGCAGCAACAACAGGAATTTTGTTTTTGTTCTATTCGCTTCAGTTGTCAAACTCTACTCAGATATATACCAACAACACAAGAATGCAAAAGAGAACAAAAACAAAATACATGTGAGTGTGACAGCCGAAGCGAAGAACCCCATGAAAAAAATTTAAACAGCTGTTCTTACGACTTTACCATGAACATATTATTGTACCATGGACAGTAACTTCGGCAAGAGATTTGACATAAGCGTCCAGATCATGGCTGAACTAGTAAAGGTTGGCGCAATAGAACAACTGATTTTGCTTTCTTATGACTCCATCTGCTAAATTCAGTGTAGCAAAACCATAGAGTAAATAGGGGTAGAGCCGCCATTTGTCTCATCTGACGTTTTCTTTCACACTCTTCGTGATGCGGTCGGCGTGATAGAGAGATGTTTGACGAAAAGTGATATACACCAGGTGGAATTACAATAACTTCTTGCTTTAATTTTTCATGCCATTTTGATGAAAAACTTTGAAATTTAAATGTGTTTTAAACTTTTTTATTGACTGTTATTGTTAGCATACATTTGTGTTGTATTCAACACATTAATTTTAACACACAAAACGAATTGCCGTTGTTGTTATTTTGTTCGTTGTTTTGAACCATTGCCTCTATCTGGTATTAGTAAAGCAATTCTTTTCAACATCAAACGTATACATCACACGAGGACAAATGTCAGAAATTTGCTGAGTGAAAGATTTTCTCTACCCCTATTTACTCTATGAGCAAAACTGTCCCGTCTAAACGCGAGGTTAAAGTCAAGGCGCATTGACGAGGTAGTGTTACTACGACAACAAACACACCATGCGTACAACAATAAGCATTTCTCTGTGTCTGGTATTTTCCCACAATAAAATTCAGCACAAATGTATTCCAAAAATAAAAGAATACAAAAAAGTATAAAAAATATGTGTTTGAGAAACAAGAAATACCTAAGAAATGACAAAACGTCACCTCAATATTGGTTTCACCCACCGACCGTTTAAAAAGTGAGTTAGGAATGTTTAAATAAAATTATTTAAATTACTATTAAATATCATTTAAATTACTATTCCAATGGTATACATTCTGTCCAAATTGGATTATAAATGGCGGAGATATAGGCAGGTCCATATTCATAGATTGAAACGAAATAGGACCAACCGATGAAAAAATAAAAATTGTTTTGGAATCCCAATAAGAAGTTTTATCTATGGTAAAAAATTTGGACCCGATCGGAGAGTCACCTAAACTCGACCTTAACAGAAAAACGTATGGACATGCGGCATAAACAATTAAATTGAAAAAAATTATGTGGGTATTTCCACAGAAAGGTCTACCGCGGCCAAAAAATTATAAATTATTAAACAATTATTTTTATCCAATATTATGAGAGAAAAATATTCAAATTTTGTTATTTTAAAGAATTTATACCTTAACTTAACACCCATAATGAGAAAAATGTTAGTAAAATTCGAAATAATATGTTACTTGCATTCGATTACTTTTAATCGAATTTTCTCTTTAATGGTTACTTTTTTAAAACGCATTTTTTACGATTGCAATAATTACAAAATAGGTTGCTTACAACAAGAATAAACTAAAAAAAATGAGAAAAGAGCAAAGCGAAAGAAATCTAACTCATTTTTCAATTTGTTTTCCTTGATATTCTAATGTCACATGCGCTCCTTAAAAGCATAATTTTTTGTCATGTCTTCTGCGCTGTGGAACGGAGTTCAATAAAAATTTAAAATTAAAGCAAATTTTATATATAAAACTTAAAAAATAAATTACATTGACCGAAGTTAATAATAGACCCTTTCTATTTAATATTGAAGTTTGTCACGTAACGCAACTGGTGTAAGTTAAACTTTTTTCAAATTTTTGCTGCCAATATTTTTAGTCTTTAGAACACGAACAGAAAATAAAGACTGTTAAAGATTTTTACATGCGTGAAGATATTAGCGTCCAGGCTGCAAGTCGTAAAGACACTCTTGTTATATGTAGATGGATAAATAGTTGCTAAGCTCTTTATGTTGATGACAGTTCTTGAAGCGTTTGGGTTGTTCAAAAATGAATATGATGAGGAATATATGAGTAAGTCAGCATTTTTCCAAAACCGGCCTAGGGAAATCGAAATCACGAGCAAGACGCCCCACAAAATGTGTGTCTGTCAGCACCATGCCAATTTTCGCTTTTTATTAGAGGGATGTGCAAAAGTCTTAAAATCATTTTCAACTAATTTTCAAAGCTTCCTCCAAACTGCCTGTTGCAACATCGAGACGGAAAAATGTATGACAAGCGAATGCGAAAATTGTGTACAAGATATGCAACATGATCTGATTCCAATCAAGGACTTAAAAAAGTTGGAGGAAACTGTCAAGTGGCAGCATTGGCGCAAAGTTCAAGATCGTGTTACCTTAACTCAGACTATTGCTCCTTTATCGGACCTCATTCACGAATTGGAAGCTCAATTGTCTTTATTTAAAGCCTTTATTTAAAGCTCAACAACAATATTTTGAAATGAAGAAAAATACAATCAAGCCCGGAGAACCGTTATCGGAAAAATGGAAAGAAGTGCCGAGTTTCTCAGGCATGCATAACTTCACTACTTATCATGCGAAGAATGATAAGAATTTTTGTTTGCTCGCTCGGCTTATGTGTTCACTTGAGACACTTTATGTCGTAAAAACTCGGCAAACGGTCTTCTGAGCGTGTATGTGAGGGCGCTAATGCCTATTACTGCATACGCACATACACACAAATGAGTGCCCTATCCTCCTCTCCCTTCCTCTTTAATGTTTTGCCTGTGACGAAATATCTAAGGCAACAACATAAGGCAAATGCAACAATAAAAATAAAGACCTTTTTGCGAACCTTTTGTCGGCTTTGCTCACTTACTGACTCTCAGTAGCTGAGCGACGAACGGTTCTGTTCATATCGACCGGTTAGTAAGAGACCGATTCGTGTGTTGCGCTCAACCCGAGAGCGAGAACACGAGCGAAACGAAAAAGAGGGTTTCTGTTCAGACACTGAGCGATTCCGTCTCATTTTTTCGGTCTTTTGAGTGACCAACCCGCGCAAATAAATTTGGTTAAGCATATTTTGCGAACTCTGGTTTTGACAGACGACAAATCGGGTATTTTTTCTTAAAAAATGCTTGATTTGCTTTATGCAACGCTGTTTTATCTCACCAAAAACGATGTACAAATAGACAGTCAAAATTTCTCTTCACTCAAATGCCAACAAACAAATAGAGTGAAACCCTAGTACTTCTCTGCCCTCTCTCTTACCCTTTTCATTGAATTTTTGAATACACAAGCAGCTTTTTGATAGTGATATTGTATATGACTATACAAATTCCAAACGTGTTGAAATAAAATTACATAAACTATGCAAAAAGTATGAAATAATCAAGATATGACACGAAAGAGAAATGCGTTTGAGTGAATATCTGGCACTTTTTTGTTCTCTTCAAAAACGATGTACATATAGACAGTCAAAATTTCTCTTCACTCAAATGCCAACAAATAAAACGAGTGAAACCCTAGCACTTCTCTGGCCTCTCTCTTACTCTCTTCATTGAATATTTCAATACAAAAGCAGCTTTTTGATAGTGTTATTGTATATAACTATACAAATTCCAATCGTGTTGAAATAAAATTACATAAACTTTGCAAAAAGTATGAAATAATCAAGATACGACACGAGAGAGAAATTCGTTTGAGTGAATATCTGGCACTTTTTGGTTCTCTTTTACCAGGGTTGCCAAAATGCTCTCATATTCTGGTTGTCTAATTCTTGATCGTCTTTGTTCTCTTTTACCAGGGTTGCCAAATTGCGCACATCTTCTGGTTGTCTACTTCTTGATCGAATAGTACGTTTATTTACAACCATTTCAATCACGGCCAAAGACGATCAAGAATTAGACAACTAGAAGATGTGCGCAATTTGGCAACCCTGGTAAAAGAACCAAAAAGTGCCAGATATTCACTCAAACGCAATTCTCTCTCGTGTCGTATCTTGATTATTTCATACTTTTGGCAAAGTTTATGCAATTTTATTCAAAGACGATTTAGAATTAGACGACCAGAAGATGTGCGCAACTTGGCAACCCTGGTAAAAGAGAACCAGAAAGTGCTAGGAGTTCACTCAAACGCATTTCTCTCTCGCGTCATATCTTGCTTATTTCATACTTTTTGCATAGTTTATGTAATTTTACTTCAACAAGGTTGGAATTTGTATAGTTATATACAATAACGCTATTATAAAGCTGCTTGTGTATTCAAATATTCAATGAAGAGAGTAAGAGAGAGGGCAGAGAAGTGCTAGGGTTTCACTCGTTTTGTTTGTTGGCATTTGAGTGAAGAGAAATTTTGACTGTCTATTTGTACATCGTTTTTGTCACGGCGCATTGATGTGGTGGTACCACTAAAATAGCTGACTTTATATTTTTCTCCTTACTTACATAGGTATTTATTGTTTCTAAAACATATATTTTTTATTTTTTTTGTTTACTTTTATTGCTGGAATACATTTGTGCATGCCATACGCACTCAAACCAAAGAGAGCGAAACAGATACAAGCAGATATAAGAAAAATTAACAACAAACAACAAGTATGTTTAGATGGTTCTTTGCAGACCTTTAATTACTACGACAACAAATACATCAAGCCCACAACAGTAGGCATTTTGCTTTGTCTGGTATTTTTCCACAATCAAATTCAGTACACATGTATTCCAGGAATAAAAGTAAACTAATATGTTTTATTTTATTGAAAGCAAATATTTGAATGAACGAAAAAACAGAAAATTTTTTGAATTACAATTTATAAAAGCCAATGCGATCAATAATGTTTTGAAGAAACTAGTATTAACATTTCCCAGTAAACATATCAATTCCTCCTTGCCAATTTCTTTATCATTAAAGGCGAGTATCTATCTGGTTTCCGTTTCAAGCGCTCCGATTTTCTTCCTTGAGGTGGCAATGTATCCAAAGCTGATGTTGAGTTTCCTGTGACTTGATAATTATTATTTCCGGGGAAAATGTAGTTGCTTGAGCTGATGTATCAATAGTAGGAGCTAATTCTAGATCTTCAGAATTATTCGAAGGTGAAGGAAAAACTGGTTCAGAAAACATAGCTGGAATAACGATATCATTTCCACCATATAAGTTGCAGTTGTCTAATAATATACGTGCGGATTGATTGACATCAATATATTTAGATTTCGAATTTAGAATTCTGATTTGATTTTCATGTCTCCTTAAAAATTTGTCTCCAACTTAACCAAGTACAGACGTAAGACGTTTAACTACTGTACCATGTAAACATTTTTCCCCCTTACTAAAATTCTTACATATAACCATATCGCTTATTCCAAATTGCTTTGGTTTTGTAGATGTTACCGAATCAGTGGAAGGAATTGTTTGTGCAGGTGATTTACCATCTTTATTAGGAGTTGTTCTATATCTAGATAGGTAAACCAACAGTGAGCTTTCCAAATCACTTCCATTCTCCAGTTCTTTCATTAAAGATGATTTAAAAGTGCGGACAAACCTTTCGGCTTGCCCGTTTGATGCGGGGTGAAATGGTGCTGTTGTCAGGGTTTGAATGTCATTCCGTTTACAAAACTCTTTGAATTCCTGTGACGTAAACTGAGTCCCATTATCACTCACAATTGTTTCCGGCAAACCTTCAATAGCAAAAATGCATTGCAGAGCTTTAATTGTCTAGATCGATGTAGCACTTTTAACTTTTACCACATACGGAAACTGTGAAAACGAATCCACAACTACTAGCCACATATAGTTTTTAAATGGACCGGCGTAAATCAGGTGAATTCCTTCCCAAGGTGAGGTAGGTTTTGGCCATGATGAAAATATCTTTGGTGGAGCAGAGCTGTACATATTACAAGCGTGGCATGAAGTAGCTAATTTAGAAATATCTTCATCGATATTTGGCCATCAACAGTGTCTTCTACTTATTTGCTTCATGCGAACAATCCCCCAATGACCTTGATGAACAATAGTGTGTATTTCCTGTCTCAAACTTTGTGGAATGACTATACGACTATAGTCGGTCTGCATAATTAAAACTCCTTTGTGTTGGGTTAAGTGGAATCGATGACGAAAATACGGAATTAGTTCCTTGTCAGAAACATTCTCAGGCCAACCGTTCATCACATAGTCCATAACTTTACGCAAAGTACTGTCCTTTTCTGAACTTTTTGACACTTGCTTTGAGTCAATTGGAAAATCTTCTAATTGTTCATCCATATGTACATCATTAATTTCAATAAATTTATCGAACTGTTGGCCTCCAGTACGTCGTAATCTAGATAAGGCATAAGGCTGTCTTGTACTCTTGTATTTTATATCATAACAGTAAGCAGATAAAGTCAACGGATGAAATATAGTTTGTGATCAGTAACTAAAATAAATTTGCCGATTATTTTGAAATGCCGATAGATTTTGAAAAGCACTCTCCTGTGCTCGACCCCAGTAAAATTTTTGGTTTTTCTTACGAAGTAAATTCAATGGGCCACACACTGTAAAATAATTATTAATAAAGGAACAGTAATAATTAATTTTTCCCATAAAAGACTGAAATTCTGTAATATTCTTGGGGCGAGGAAGATTTTTAATTGCTTCAGTTCCAGATTCCGGTGGGTAAATGCCCGATACTGTTATAATATGCCCCAAATATTTATCTTTAGGTTGAAAAAACGCGCACTTAGCTAAATTACAACAAAATCCGCTTTCTTTCAACCTTCTGAATAACTCAGATGTTCCTCTTCTGTTTTGCCAGTACATACATATAATATGATCTAAGTAATTACCACATCCAGGTAGCCTTTCATACTGGTAAAGCGCTAATGGTGTACTGACCACAAGAAATGGTTTCGACTCTTCCTTCATTTCTACTTGCAGGTATGCATCTGACAAGTGGATTTTCGAAAACTGCTTCCCATTTCTAAGTTTCACGAATTCGTGGTATAGGATATTGCTCAACATCCATCATTGATATTGATAGTAACCTTGGTTGGTTGGTTGGTTTTAAAGGCTGCAAGACAGCACGCTGTCTAGCACACTTATGCTAAAGAAGCCCATTGTGATACCTGCAGTTTCCTCTATAGCAACTATTGACTAGTCGTCCAGCCAATTTGCCCTTTCAATAAATGTGTCTATAAGACCTACAGGAATATCCTGTAGGGCTACAGTGCTAACTAGATGTGTTCCGAATATCCTACTTCTCAGTCCTGCCAGAGCAGGGCAATCCAAGAGAAGGTGTTTCGTCGTTTCCTCGTCCTCTTCCATGCAGCATCTACATCCTACAATACAATGTCCCGTAAGTGTTTCTATCATTGTGGATAACCTGCCTCTCGGCAAGTTAAGTAGTTGCCTAGTCCTCTTCCTGTCCACCTGTGGCCAGAGGACCCTGGCTTGTTTGCAAGTTGAAGTAAGTCTCCACTTGTCCTTGAACATATTATCGGCCCACTGTCTGTTCTCAGGAAACGTCAGGTAGAGATTGGCATACTAACACCTTCTTTTGCCGGAAGAACCTGTGCCGTAGTGCCCTGTCTAGCTAACGCATCCGCTACGAATGTCGCTGTGTCCCGGTACCCAGATGAGCCTGATGTCAAAATACTCTGCCATCACCCTAAATGATGAGTGACATTCTTTCACCGCCAGGGACGTAGCAAACATGGCTTCCAGCGATTTTATGGCAGCCTGGCTGTCTGTGTAGATACATATTCTCCGGAGGGTTGTGACACTACTCTTCAGTAGTTCAGCAACCTCCAGTATGGCAGCTTGAGGGAGATATTTATATTTTGGTCCGGTGAATGGACCCCATAGCCTACTTGTTCGTCCAACTTTGACCCATCCGTGAAAAATCTGATACTACTGGTATCCCCTTCCAATGGCTTTTCCCAGGTATTCCTTTTCGGAATAGAAGTCATTAGATATGTCGCGGGTAAAAGGTAGGGGATACAGTAGCCTGTTTTTTCGGGAATAGAGTTGATCCAGTGTAGTAATTCAGCGTGTCCGGAATGCCCCGATATCAAAACGCCACAATCTCTGATTCTCACCAGGGATGTAGCGGATGCCGATTCGGCCATGATATCAGGAGTACAGATGTTCAGGATAGCACTAAGTGCAGTACCTGACGTCGTGCCCATTGTCCCACTAACGCTAATCAGTGCTGATCTTTGAATTTTCATCAAGGAATTCAGAATATATTTCTTTTGGAGGGGCCTCCACCAAACTACGATGCCATAGAGAAGTATTGGTCTGACTATTGCCGTGTAAATCCACATGGTGATCTTAGGAGACAGTCCCCAGCGCTTTCCTATCGCCCCTTTACAGCAGTAAAGAGCAACAGACGCCTTTTTCACCCTCTCCTCCACATTCGGTTTCCAAGACAGTTTTATGTCGAGAATTATCCCCAGATACTTGACCTTTTCCGTCAACTGTAATTGCACCCCATTAACTGACGGCAGTTCAATTGCGGGTATTTTATATTTCCGAGAGAACAAGATAAGCTCGGTTTTAAGTGGGTAAAGTGATAGTCCGTTGTTAGCGGTCCAGTTCGAAATCAGACTAAGTAGGCTGGTTGTACGAATGCTAAGTAAATTGAGATTTCTACCCGTACAGATGATAGCAATATCATCGCCATAGGCAAAGACCTGGCATTCGGCCCTGTCCAATTCAAGAAGTAGTCCATTGACAGAAGTTAACCATTATAGTGGAGACAGAACTCCCCCCTGCGGTGTCCCCCTGTTAACGTTCCTAGCAATTGTAACACCACCCCATTCAGCTTTGACGGATCTATCCACCAGAAGCTTCCCAATTAGGCGTATCACTAAGCTGTCGACTCCTAGATTCTGTAACGACCTAAGAAACGCCGAAGGTTGAATGTTATTGAAGGCTCCCTCGATGTCAAGGAAGGTCCCCAGAGCGATGACCTTATTCTCAAGAGAGTTTTCTATTATGCTGACTATAGAGTGGAGAGCCGTCTCAGTTGACCAGCCCTTGATATAGGCATGCTGAGAACTCGATAGTAGATTTTGTGGAAGATTACTTCAAACGTGCAAACCTTTCAAATGTCTTAAGAACAAAGGACGATGGACTGATTGGTCCAAAGTCCTTTGGTTTGACATGAGAGCATTTTCCCGCTTTCGGGACGAAAACCACTTTGGTTTGCTTCGAAATGCTAGGAATGACTTCCAGCATAAGACAGCCCCTAAAGATTGCCTCCAACCAACTACAAGATAGGTATAGTGCCTCCTGTAGTTGCGCGGGAATTATGCCGTCAGTTCTGGCTGATTTATACGGCTTAAAGCAGCTAATGGCTCCTATCAGATTTTTTACGCTCACTATTGAGCGAACTTTTTCTAAGCTAGGTGAGTTCCCGGTCGCCGCTCTTTTTGGCCTTGTTATAAAGCCGCCTTATGGACGATCTTAGATCCTGAAGCACAGCGTTCCACCAATGAGGTTTTCTGTTACCCTTGGCAGCATTATAACCACTGCACAGTGATCGTGCCCATAGGCCAAAAATAAAAAAATTAAAGTCAAAATTCTGGCTAGAACTGTAGCAACGCTATCTCATAATAGATATAGCTTTTCCAAATAAATTTTGTTTCTGCTTTATTCCACCTGTCCTCTTTAAGAATAGCTTCAAAAGGCAGAGCATGAAATTAATTGGGTTTCGCAGCGTGAGTAACTTACAAGTGAAGGTCGAAAATAAAACATAAACAAATACAGCAGACAGTTGTCCGAGGCCTTTGGCCACGGACTGTCCCTGCAGGCTGTGTCAGAGACACGGCCATTAAGTTTAACGTAGAATACACCATCCGATAAGACAGAAAACATATATAACAATAAATGATAAATAACATAAGCAAATGAATTTATTTTTTTGATAATATACATACAGCCCTATTCTGGCAGGGTTACAAAAGTCACCACGGTTACTATTTGACAGATAAGTGACAATTGTCACAAATCGGTATTCTGACATATTTTTTTGGTGACAAAAGTGTCAAAAACTGTTACCTGCCAAAGAGGAGGTAACAGCGCGTAACAGCTGTTTAGTTTGCCGGAAAGTTGATACAAAAACATTTTACAAATTGTACAAGTAAACAATAAAAGTGTGTACGATAAAAAATAAATAATATAAATTAATAATAGAATGGAGGAAGGGCTTTTGCTACTTTGTGCTATGGCAAAGGATCAGAAAGAAGAAAGGAGGCGTGTATTACGAAGTCTTAGTGATTAGCATCCCGGAAACAAATTTTGTCCAATATTTTCGGTTGTCAAAAAAAGCGTGTTCAGATTTAATCGAAGAACTCATGCCTTACGATAAACAGAAAACATCACTTCCATTCGTATTGCGATTTTTTCCACAATTTACTTCTTTGCCCATGGTTCATACCAGAAGTGCGTCGGAACAAGTTTCTTATCAGCTATGAGCCAGGCATCCGTATCGCGATCAATCCATTAAATTACAGAACTTATTATAAGCAGGAAAAGTGATGAAGTTAATTTTCCAGTGTCCAATGAACAACAAATCATCATTAAAACCGGGTGAGTTCATATCTTACAAGAGGTTTGTGTAAGTTCCTATACTTATGAAAGTATTTGCTTTAAATTTACAGCTTTTACAAAGAAATTAAAAACACTATTGGCGCCGTTGATTGCACCCATGTACCTATCATCGCACCGCCTTCAAATGACCCTTCCAGACCATGCAGTTTGTACATGAATAGAAAGGGATATTACAGCATAAATGTCGAAGCTGTTTGCGACTACAAACTGCGGTTCCTAGCAGTCAATGCAAAATTCCCAGGGTCGTGCCATGATTCAGGAATTTGGACCACATCAGCAGTACGTCAGTGTATGATGAGGCGAAGTGGCTCTTGGCTATTAGGTGACCAGGGTTATCCCCTAGAACCGTGGCTATTAACACCAATTGCAGAGCCTTCAAATGCGCAAGAAGAGAAGTATAATAAAATCCACATAAAAGCTCGAAATGTTATAGAAAGAGCATTCGGAGTGCTAAAGTCTCGGTTTAGATGTCTCTCAAAACATCGTGCATTGCATTACAGTCACGAAAAGGCTGTTTCTATAATCAACGCATGCACAATTTTACACAATATTTGCTTAGCAAAGTGTTCGTTACTGGAAGAAGAGATTGAAGAAGCCGAATTTGACATTGCACCGGTCCCAGTGGTAGCAAGCCAAACTGAGTACTATCGCGAAGGTAATCGCATACGTACTCGATATATTCATACGCTTTAGTTTAGAAAATATTAAAAAAGTTTCCAAACGTGCTTAACTACTTAAAGTTTCAGAAGCTTTTTAATATTCTCAAAATATACACCTTCATATTTTTTATGTCATTTTTATTTAATTATTTTAAAAACTCATATATGTACATATATTTAAACAAAACGAGATCAAAATTCAATTGCGATTACTAGAACTAAAAATTAGATATAAAAAAAATAAAAAAAAAAAACTTAACAAAAATGCATATGTACATAAAAACGGCCTTATTCATAAAAAGTTATGAAAGGTTTGAGACGATTTTTATATGGTAAATCATCTCACACACCTCTCATAACGTTTTATGAATTAGGCCGAAAATATTCAAAAGATAAATAAACTTAAAATTCATATATACAGAAAACATAAAAAAGTAACAAAAATTATAAAAAAAATATATATAAATTGATTAAAAAAAATACTATTAGTTAGCTAAATTTTGTAAGACCTCAGTTATACCCAGTAAAGCTTGGGTGAGGTTTGTTAATACTTCTGCGGTTTTTTATCCTGCTCCTCCCTTTTCTTCATATGCTCCAAAACAGCACCAATAATTTGCTGGGAGCCGACTTTGCGGAGCTTTTTCGGGGGCGAATTTTCATCTCTTCGACTAGCTGAACGAGAAGTGCGAGGGGGACTGCACAGTGAACTGCTGGTGTTTGGCGTTGAGGTCAATATGCGCCGCCGAGCCGGACTGCCGAAAATTGGTTGGTGAGGAGATTCGAGGATAACAGCCTCACATTCCACGTCATAATCTATTACCTATGGAAAAGTAAAAGAGTTGAAAAATAAGTTTAACAACGAACATTACACATAACATCGAAAAAATCAACTGAAATTTAAAAATTATATTTGAAACACATCAGTAGAAATTTAAAAAGCATCGATTGAAATTTGAAACACATCAATAGAAATTTAAAAAACATCAGTAGAAATTTAAAAAACATCAATTGAAATTTGAAACACATCAATTGAAATTTCAAAAGCGTCGATTGAAACTTAAAAGACATCAATTGAAATTTCAAAGACATTAATTGAAATTTGAAACATCAATTGAAATTTCAAATTCGTCACTTGAAATTTAAAAATTATTAACCGAGTTTATGTATTAGACTTTTAAATTTCATTTGATTTGTTTTAAATTTGAATTGATGTGTTTTAAGTTTCAATTGATGTTTTTTTAGTTTCAATTCATATCTTTCAAATTTCAATCGAAGTGTTTTAAATTTCAATTGATGTCTTTTAAGTTTCAATTGATGTGTTTTAAATTTCATTTGATTTGTTTTAAATTTCAATTGATGTCTTTTAAGTTTCAATTGATGTCCTTTAAGTTTCAATTCATATCTTTCAAATTTCAATCGATGTGTTTCAAATTTCAATTGATGTGTTTAAAATTTCAATTGATGTGTTTTAAATATCAATTGATGTGTTTTAAATTTCAGTTGATGTCTTTTAAGTTTCAATTGATGTGTTTTAAATTTCATTTGATGTGTTTCAAATTTCAATTGATGTGTTTTAAATTTCAATCGATGCTTTTCAAATTTCAGTTGATGTATTTCAAATCGTTTCAGTTGATTTTTTCAATTTTCATTTAAACAACTTCAAATAACTTCAACTTAAAATATTTGCCTATTTTAACATTTTCCCAAGCAACAAATTGCAGTAATCTTGTACATGTTTTCAAGCATTGTTTCCGTGAATTGAAGTTCTGCTACTTTGTTTCTTTATTGTATGTAACGTTTTCGTTTTCAGCAAACACAAAAACAATTAAAGTAAATGGTTTCCCATTACATTCCATGAAGGAATTGGGTAGAGCTTCTCACAACCAGTGAGCTGTGCGCTTTCTAGTTTTATTCGCACTGATTGGGACCTACAGTATTTACACCGATTCCGACCCGTATTACCTGAAATCCTAGCGCCTCGGCCGGTATACCATCCACAGCTGCCACACCAAACGTTTCCAACGCTCGAAGTCATCCACGTCGCTAGGAGCTGGTCCTCCTCCAGTTAGCGCCCTTTCTGCCTTTGCCTTCCTGGCTCGGCAGCGCAACTGTTTTTTCCAGTTTGCTAGAGACTGAAAAATAAAAAGAAATCATCTTGCACTTAATTTTCTAAACTTATGCACCAACCTCTTTCCATTTGTTGGGAGTTCGTGTAGCTCCTTCCAAAGAGTTTAGCCTCCCTGTAACTTGCTCCCACAGGCGTGTTTTTCCCGCTTATCATCTCTGGATGCTCTTTCAGGAAGGCAACATAGCATTCCAGCTGTGCCTTTGTGGTTCGCTCAAATTTCCTAAATGATAATATATTAATTTTAATTCAATAAAACATAAATATATTAAATACTTACTTTTCCTTTATTGCCGCGTACATATTGTCCAGAAGATCATATGGTTTTGTTTTGTTTTCTCTGCTTTTGACAACCTGTTATTGTGAGGGGAATTATTTGTTACGAGGTGAATTTTTCATTGTCACCGTGTTGCCAGAATACCAGATACAAACAATGGTGACAACTTTGTAACAATTTTGTGGTTACAGTTTGATTGTTACCACATACACAGAATAGGGGTGATAAGCTTATGGTAGGAAAAATAGGATAAATATGGATAAAATAGGATTTTTTTTCAATTTCTCTGCATAACAACCACTCGTTGCTTTCTTGTTTTTCGTGTAGGTGCCATTTTGATTAGTAGTTTTTATTTTAATTTACTAAACGTCCACTGTCAGCTGCTGTCAAGCAGCATTGTTATTTTGCTTACTTGGCAGCACTTTCATTTAACATAAAAATGTATGAATTAATTTTTTCTTATATTTTTTATAATTATATATCCATGTTAAATTCAAATTCACATTTAACATTTTGTTTCACTTAAATACATAAGTAAATATACGAAATTTCAATATTTCATCAATCAAAACAACAGCCGAAGGTTTGTGTCCACACTGGAACTGCAGCATAGTTTGTGTTCACGCTACAAACTCAAATACTCAACCAACACATAGATTAATACTTATAGTAGATCTACTAGTTCTCCCACCAAATTTATGACATTTGGCCTGGTGTGATATTTACGTTTGATGTTGAAAAGAATTGCTTTACTAATACCAGATAGAGGCAATGGTTCAAAATAACGAACAAAATAACAACAACGGCATTTCGTTTTGTGTGTTCAAATTATTGAGTTAAATACAACACAAATATATTCTAACAATAACAGTCAATAAAAAAGTTTAAAACATATTTAAATTTCACAGTTTTTCACCAAAATGGCATGAAAAATTAAAGCAAGAAGTTATTGTAATTCCACCTGGTGTATATCACTTTTCGTCAAACATCTCTCTATCACACCGACCGCATCACGAAGAGTGTGAAAGGAAACGTCAGATGAGCCAAATATTCTCTCTAGTCTGAGATTACTCTATGACCAAACACCACACATATGTTTGAGTGTATGTGTTAAAAACAATTTTCATTTGAGAACTTTAAATATTAGGAAGATATCAACCAATATGAAATGTATATCAAACGAAAGATAACATCTTCATTTACCTACAAAAAAAATTTTAAAAAAAGTTATCTCGCCGTTTCCTCATAATCAATGAAATAAAGATTACAACAATAACAATATGACATGACTCCCTGTATCGTAAGGTAAGACGTATTCTACGCCAAAAACATTTTTAAAAAAAGAGTGCTAGAACAATAGAAGAATTAAATATTGTAAAGAAAGGTAATAACTATTATTTAAAAGAATTAACAAGTTCTCAGCATGTTGTGTTTATTTTATTAAATTAATGTAATATATGTGCCTATTTTAGTACTAACTCGTGTATAAACTTAAATTTCACGTAGACTTTTAGTTGCGAAGTTAATCTAAGTTAACAATCATATTTATTGTAAAATGTTTGTCAATATTTACAGATTATATGATGTAAATTTCAGCTGCCACAATCTGCCATGCGCTGAGTTAACTTGAATACAACAAAGCGGCCTCACCGGTTTCGGTGTCTTTTTTTGATTGTGTATTCGTAACAGTTCTGTAGCTTTGTGTTGTGATGATCGCCTTCGTTTCTGTTGTGCAGTTTGTTTTATTATGTTATGTTTATAGTTTAAATTTTTATTATTTACTATTCGGTTAGGAGATTCTTATGAATGCAAATTTAGCCGCAAGTTTATAAGTGGTGTTCCGAGACCAGTGCAAATCCAGAGAAGATTAAAAGGATAATTGATATTTTTAAATTGAAAATCGAGAGTGAAGGCTACATAGTAGGAGATAAATATTTGGGGCAATTGGAAGAACGAGTTAATTACTGCTGCAAAAGGATTTCAATAATTTGGTGTGAATGCAATCGAAAAAGATCGCACGTTTTGCGAAAACATTCTGATTGGCTTGCGACAAACGATTCGTTTTTCTTCAATTGTGATGTACAAACACCTGAAAATAATATTGAACGTGGTCGTCCCAAACTGGACTTCTCTGAATGCTCAAGACGAACAAAGAGAAGACGAATAGCTGAGATAGCCGAAATGGATGAGTCTGCTGCTGATTGTTTGCGTTTTGCTACTGAAGGAAATAGCACAAAAATTTCGCCTGCAAGCACTACTGAGGTTATTTCGCTTATGATGGAAACGAATTTAACGAAGCATCAATATCTCCTCATTAGGGAATTTGATAACACTAAAATTTCTGCTGAACTTTTTTGCAGCTTTGATAATATTTTAAAAGCAAAAAAACACAAAGTTATCCGGAAAATATAACTGTTAGCGAATCACACGTTGAAGTAGAGCTTCAAAGTTTATTGGACCACACTACAAAGCGTATTATCGAGTTGCAGGATACTGTAGTAAATGATGTTTTCAGTGATCCTGTGAACAATCTCAAACTTGTAGGCAAATGGGGTTTCGACGGAAGTTCTGGGTACAGCGAATAGAAACAGAAAGTGGAGAAGAATGATGTGGAAGACAGCCACATGTTTGTCGCATCATATGTTCCACTTGCTTTATTAACAACTGATGATAGTTCGAGCAGTTCAAAAATAATCTGGAAAAATCCACGACCATCTTCCACTCGATATTGTCGTCCTGTTCGATTTCAATTTGAAAAAGAATCGACAGAATTGAGCATCGAGGAAGAAAAGTATTTTAAAAAGAAAATAGAGGGGCTTGTTCCAACTTAAATTATTGTTGGTAATAAAACATTATGTGTTCAGCATATTTTGCAACTCACTATGGTGGATGGTAAAATTTGAAATGCCTTAACCCAAACATCATCCTCAAAGTCCTATATATGCAACGCCAAACCCACAGATATGGACAATATCGAGAAATACTTGCAAAGGGAAGTTCAAAAGGATCGATTTGAATTCGGATTGTCACCACTTCATGCCTATATACGATTTTTTAAATTTTTTTGCATTATCATACAAACTGGATGTACAAGTGTGGCAAGTTAGATCCCTCGAAGGAAGAGCCCAAGTTATGGAAAGGGAAAAAAATTCAAATAGAATTTCGATTAAAAATGGGATTGATAGTCGACAAGCCTAAAAGTGGTGGGAGTGGAACATCGAATGATGGAAATACTGCCAGAGAATTTTTCAGTAATGCTGGCTCGTCCGCTCAAATAACAGGCCTAGATAGAGACCTTATTGAAAGATGTGCTACAATATTGCAAGCGTTCTGTTCAGGATATAATATTAATGTTGCGAAATTTAAGACATTCGCACTTGATATAGCCAAAGAACTTACAACTACATATTCCTGGTATTACCTTCCAGCTACCGTTCATAAAATTCTAATTCACGGACCTGCAATTATTGAATATGCTCTCGAGTCGATGGAGAATTGTCTGAGGAAGCTGCTGAGTCGAGAAATAAGGATATAAAAAAATTTTGCCAACATCTTACACGCAAAATTTCTCGTGTGGCTACAAATTAAGATTTATTCAATCGTCTACTCCTTACATCAGATCCGTTTATAACGGGACAACGAAAGTTACCACCTAAGCATAAGTCAGTTTTAAATAAATCTGTTTTTAATCTATTAGAATGATATATTATATATTACTATACTACATACTACAATAAAATAACATACAGCCTACAGGCTTGGGAAGGGCTTATGTTTGTTTTATTACTTATTAAACTTTTTTGGAATTTTGGAAAAAAATTTATGGAATGAGGGTAGGATCTCAGGAATGCCCTTTAATCCTTTTGCCGGTTTTAACCAAAAGTTATTTTAGGCATGCATTTATTAAGATAAAGGATATGCCGATTGGTGTGCCTACTATGAAATATTTTCAGGATATACGAGAGATCCACGAATCCGTTTGCCGACTTAGACCAAAATCTAGATTTACACATAGATTGAAGAAATCAATGGATATGCCGACTTTGGTGTGCCTACTATGACATTTATATTTTCAGGATCTAAGAGACGTCCTTGAATCCTTCCGGCGACCTTGACCAAAATCTAGATTTACACATAGATTGATGAAATCAATGGATATGCCGACTTTGGTGTGCCTACTATGACATTTATATTTTCAGGATCTAAGAGAGGTCCTTAAAGCCTTTTACAGATTTTAACCAATTTTAGAAATTGGTGTCATTTAAAGAGATTGTAAGATGTGCTAAATATTATTCACCTAAGATAACTCCTTCTATTTTTGGCCGCTCTTTGTATGGCCGCTTTGGCCTGTACTCCCTGTTGAAATGAACTCAATGAATGCGTGTCTACTTGGCTTCCAAGAGACAAATATAAAAATGAAACGGCAACCACTGTGCACTGGTCTTTCAGGACTCATTGAGCGCGTTCCTGAACGCATCAGGGGCCGTTCAAGTATTACGTAAGCAGATTTATTATAATTATTAACCCCCCCTCCCCCTTGTCATCCATCATGTTGACGTAATCACCATCTTGACCCCCCACCGCCTATGTCATCAAAAATAAGCAAAGCAAAGATCCCCCCACCCCGATATAATGCTTACGTAATACTTGAACGGCAGCTCAGTAAATTTGCCAACTAGTTCTTCCAGCTCTGGCACATTAGTCGGAATATTCGGATGGTTACCTAAGAGTTTCCTTAGGCGCCCACAATAGGCGTTCCAGTCCGTTTTCCTATAATTTTTAAAAACTTTCTTTTTCAGAGGTTCGATATTTATGTGGAACTGTAGATATCTATGATCAGAAAATGAGTGATCAGAAAGTACGCTCCAATCGGATACAGTTACATAATCGTAGCCAAGTAGTAAAGTTAGGTCTAGCACTTCCCTCCTAACCGAAGTTATGAAGGTCGGTTCCTCGCCTCTATTACATATAGTCAAGGTTTCGCTTATAATGAAATTAAAAAGAGACTCACCTCGATCATTGGTGTCGGTACTCGGCAGTATTGTGTGGTGGGCGTTGGCATCAGCACCTATAATGACGCTACAATTCCGTTTTTTGCCTCCGATACAATATCCCTGACGCATTTCGGAGGGGGTGATTCAGTATGGTCGTGCGCCATGTACGATGAAACTAGCCAGATGTCCCACTGGCCATTTTCCAGTGAGAGGCTGATGGCGGTTGTACCTCTATCACTAAAATTCTACAATAAAAGAGCATTAAATTTGTTTTTAATGAGTATGCAAGATCTGGGCCTACCTGGGGTTGATAGGACGAAGGTCATGTATCCATTGCACCTGATAGCACATATACGATCATTGACCGTCCATGGTTCTTGTATCAGGGCCACATCGGCTCCACCCTTCGCAAGATGGAGAATGAGGTTGGCATACGCTGCGTTACTGCGATGAAGATTTATCTGGAGGACTCTACAGGATCTTCAACTCCGGGTACCTCGATCACCCTCGCTAGTGATGGACAGGTCGACGATGCTGCCACTGTCGTCATCCAGTAGTGCTTCTTCAGCATCTACCGCCATTTCAGAATGCTTTCCAGCATTTACATCTGTGACTTCCGACATCGACTCGGCCAGTTTGCCACTCAGCGTATCCACTTTGTATACCCTGAGGGGTACACTCATGAACCCAAACCGAATTTGGCCTCCTCTAGGGGTTTTAAGGAATCCTAGTTCCTAAACCTAAACCTTGACCACCTTCCAATCCTTTGCAAGAATGGAGGGATTGCAGTGGCTGGTGATCTTTAGGATATCCTGTGGTTCAGAAGGTGAGTTTGACGGGACCTAAACCCTAGCCCTTGGTCTAGAAGGTATATCCTTCCTATCCACTGCTTTGAGTTTGGCCCCCGGCCAAACCTCACCTACCCGACTCATGGCGGACTTATACAATCGAGCTGCTCGATCATCAGAGCAGCCGATAAGTTTAATACTTCCCTGGAACCATTCCGCATCTTCGCAGATTGGCACAGGACCAGGGTTGTCGTTTACGATGTTCATGAACACCGTAAGAAGGGCTCCTTCTACAAGGCGCCATTTATCCTTGGGGATACGTCCATCCTGGGAACCTTCATCCAAGACGCCAATGATTAGGCAGTCCTTCGCGACATCACTAAAAGACCTGCCGAGCACTGGCTGGCTTTTATCATAGATAAAGGAAATAATAGATATAGCGCGCCCATTGCCAACTTTGTTCACTAGGTGCTGTCCTGTACTAGTGTCACTTTCACTGAAGTTTCCTATAATTCTCATTGACGTTTATTCAAAATTATGGAAAATTTTTCTTAAAGTAATTTAAACATGGGAAATGTGAGAAAATTTAAATGATTTGATATAATAGTATTTGTTTCTTATATAAAAATTAATTTGAAAGCCATGAGGCCAGTGTTGGTATATCTATAAGAGAAATCCCGTAACACCGCCCAAAGATAAACATGACGAGACGCCTTTTTAATCTTAAAACTTCCCCGCGCAAAAACTGTAGAAACTTCTGTGGTCGCAGATGCCAAAACCGTTGGAGTGTCTGAGGACTCCCAACAAGGAATGGTAGCTGAACTGGAGGAAGATCCAATTTATTAGGACTTAGTCGGTGGTGTCATGGCTTTGCAATTCGATTGCCATGAGATATTCCACTTTAAGTAAAGAGTTGCATTTGTGTTTCGAAGTGATATTTTTATTGAAAATAATTTTTTTCTTTTGATATGAAATTTTAGAATTTTATGTCATATTTTTTGACTTTTTTTTAGGAACAAAAAATATCCCATTTATTGCTTTCAACGACATTTAGAAAATTACCCATTACACTAAAATGTTCCCAACACTTGTGCTTCATCTATTGGTTTACATCATCTATGGCTTTTATGCCTCTTAGATGAGGGACCGGGTTTAGTATCCTCCTCCACTGAATGCTGTCTTTTAGTAACAGCCAGTGCAGGCTTTGTCCCTACAGACTTGGAGTTCTCACAGACGCCCTTAGCCCACTCCAAGGTGTTTATCTGTGCAGGAGTGAGTGCGGTGACTGGTCGTGCAGAGAGTTGACTAACCAATCTAGTGACCAGTCGAAGGTCAGCTCTCCGCTTCCGCGAGGGGCAGAGATTTTTAATTTTCTCCGTAGTTGGGGGGGTTGACCACCGCCCGCGTTATTCGCAGTTGCAGAGGCCCCTTGCGTGTGACCACTGAAGACTTACGAGCGCTAGTGCTCGAGGAAAAGCCCATAGGCTCGGGGGAAGTCACAGGTTAACCTGTGGCCGAAGACTTTTTAATATTAATCTTCATGTTGATTGTGCCTCAACTTGTAGCTGCTATCTACGTCCGTAAAGATGCAATGTGTTCAAAAAGAAGGGCCCCGTGGTTTTCTATGAAGCAGGGAGTTCCACGCGAGGGTTGACACTCCACCTTATGGGACAGAGTGTTCAGAGCCAGGCCGAACCAAAGATGGAGTCATCTCAACCTCACCATTACCACAAACTTAACGGTGACGGATTTTGAATGTACTACAAGACTTGCCAAGTTTTAAGGAGACGGAGACGAACGGTACCTTAGCCACGAGCCATTAACCATAGTAACGAGCTATTAGCCATAGTAACCTTAAAATCTGCACAAACTCGAACTTTCCCCCTCGGCATAGGAACAACCACAAGTGGGGAAGCCCATTGGCTATATTTCACAGGTTTCCATATACCTAAATCTGTCAACAGTTGAGCTTCTTTCTTAAACGAGTCGTGGAGAGCATATGGTATTTGTCGTGGCTTAAAAAACTTTGGCCTAGCATCGGGTTTCAAATAAATATGTCCCTTCATAGTCTTACATAAGCCCAATCCTTCAGAAAAAATTTCAGCAAATTCGTCACACATTTCCTTTATGTCAAGATTTTCATCCATCTTGAAAATCTGCACGTTCTGGAATTGATCATACCAATTTAATCCGAAAATGTTGGACCATTCATTGGAATTTGCAACAACAAGATCTAATCTTTTATGTTCATCTTCTATTCGCAAATCGACATTAATTGAACCTAAGACTGGAATTTGAATATTCCCATATCCGAAAAGTCTAATAGATGTAGGCTTCAATTCAGGGTTGCCCAATAAATTATAAGCATTTAAACCAATTACAGAACGCATAGCCCCTGTATCAAACTGGAACAGCATATCTTTGTTATTAATTTTTGCACATTCTATCATTTTATTTCCCGTTCTAACAATTGCTCTATCATTGGCATCGCATATCAATATTTCATTGTCCTCATCAACAGTTTAAACACCACTCTTAAAATTAGATTTCCACTTACATGCCGGAGCAATATGTACAATCCTTTTACATATAAAACACTGAGCTTTTAGATACTTCCATTTCCTTTTCTCGTGTTTCTTGAAACAGCCACTGCATGCTGGCCATTGCTTATTTATTTGATATTTATCGTTCCTTTAATGTTGGTTTGGGTATTTTTTAGTTGATCCATCTTGCTTAACAGTAAAAAGCTTGATTGGATCTGATGCTGCTTATTGTCTTTTGTGTAGCCTCAAAAGTCTCGGCTATTTGGAAAACTTCAGAAAACGTTGGTTTTTCTTTATGTAAGGCGGCGGCTCTTACAGTCTCACCGGGTGTATATAAAATTAAAATATCACGAATTAACTCATCAGAAAAATGTGCATTACAATTTCCTTTTATTATCCATTATCCATTGACTATAGCTTTCGCCCTCTCCTTTCATGCGCTTATAGAAAGCATACCTTGATTTTATAAAGTGAGTCTTGCTTTTGTAATGCACTTCCAAATTTGGTAATAGCTGAGCATATGATAACGTTCCCATGCTATGTTTCCCAACCAGTTTCTGCAACAGTCGAAAGGTTTTGTCACCAATCCATGATAAAAGAAGAACCTTTTCCGTTCCTCTTCTACTCCATAGGCTTTAAAATATTCTTCCATTTGTCTCTTGTTGGTATCAAAATCGTTTGAATCCTCGTCAAAGTGTTGAAATTTTGGTACCGCTCTGATACCTGAAGATAAACTACTAACAGGGCTTATTGTCGTCCGCTAGCTTAAAATTTTGTCAAAGAATTGTTGCTGTTGATTCAAAATCGGCTGCGTCCAGGCTTGGTGCCGCTCCATCATTTCTGCTAAGGCTTTTCCCATTTTATATATTTTTTTTCGTCGCCAATTAATATGTTTTATTTTATTGGAAGCAAATATTTGAGTGAACGAAAAAACAGAACATTTTTTGAATTACAATTTATAAAAGCCAATGTGATCAATAATGTTTTAAAGAAACTAGTATTAACCTTTCCCAGTAAACATATCATAAACAAAACAGTATAAAAATGTGTTTGAGAAATAAACCTAGGAAATGCGATAAATAAATAAGTCGGGTATTCTAGTGGTGCCACCACATCGATGGTACCGCCATCAAGCATTTTTTTCCTGATTCCTAGACAAATAAGAAAAAATATCCGATTTGTCGTCTGTCAAAACGTATGGGAAATCAAGCTAATTTTCTTGAATTCTGCTTGAAATCAACAAAAGTGGCAAAATCAAGAAAATCGATGCCAGTGCGAATGCTGTATTACATAATAAACCCGCTGGAATATGGGTCATTTCATGTCAAGTGACCCAACTTTTGAAACCGATGTTTCCGATCGGGATGAAACTTTCACCAAGGTTAGTCCTATTGGATAGCAGCTTAGACAAAAGCTGCAAGAACTCTGAGTTAGAGGGGGTCGAATTTTGACATTTTGGGCAAACAGGTGTTTTTTCCCATCCATGTAACTTTTTACCTATTGTTCTTAGCAAAATTTGTCCTGAGTGTTTTAGACAGGTATTTCTTCAATCTTTTCAAAAAATAATAAAAAATAAAAAAAAAATTTGTTGATTTTTTTTTTGCAAAATGAAAAATTTTTTTAAAGAGAAGACCATCTTTTTGTTTGCTCAAAAGAAAGCTTAGGTCTTTTCCTTTAAGAGCTTTATAGTCCCTTAGTGGGATTCGACCTATTTATCTATCAAAATAAATGTTTGGAACTCAAAACAACTGTTTTTCAAGTTTTAGCATATGCACTATTTTGAATTTGTTTCTATTTTTGTGTAAGTGTTTCTAAAACCTTAAAAATAGAACTTATACTGAGAAACTAGACAAATTAACCTTTCCAACGGTATGTAACATGTCTAACTAAAGTTTCATACCCTCGATAATATAATACCCACAATATGTCAACCTCAGGAATAAAATCACTGTTTTCTATAGAAATGGGGAAAAATTAAAATTTTATTTATTTATTTGTAATAATAATTAAATTAGTATATAATAACTAGCTGACCCGGCAGACTACGCCCTGCCGACAAAAAGTATTCAATAATGTCATGGCCACAAATTAATTCACACATTTTATATAGGAAAACACATCATCACAAAAGGGTGCGTAAAACGGAAATGCATAGATATTTTTTGATGTTTTTTTTTGGAACGAAGTTATGGGCTAAATAAAAAAAATAAAAAACTTTTTGTTTATCAACTTTATTACATCCCAGTATTATCAACTATATTGGGTACTTTTGCTTTGGTTTGTGTCTAGACTAACATATGGAGGGAAAATTCTTGTTTAATGGAAGTTTCTAGCAGGAGCGCCTGTAATCAATATACATATATCTATATATCTATGCATATATAAGTATAGCTGAACCCGGCAAACTTCGTTTTGCCTTCAAAGTTTTTGTAATGCCCAAGGGTGAACAAAATTATTTTGTTCCATTATGTTTGCAGTAAATGAATATATGTATCTGCTGGGGTTCCGACACGAGATAATGCCACGTTTAGTTGACAATTGGCAAATAAACCTGTAGAATTTAAAATAACTATTTGTTAGAAGTATTTGTTTAGATTTCGATCGTGTGCTGATTTGTCTAAAAAGCTTCTCATTATACTATAATAGCTGTACCCGTTGCGCTTCGCTACCCCTGAATTGTAATTTTAATGATTCAAGTGCTCTAGAATACACAATATTTCTAGTTTTGTCATCTGGTGCAAATATATATATGTAAGTCTGAGGGTTTACCACACGTGAATATGCAACATATATTGTCCGTGGGAAAATACGGATTTGTCAAATTTAAGCGACTGCCCTTGCGCTTTATTAATGGTCATCGCAAATGGCAACAGAATCGGAAACTGGAATCTTTTGAAATCGATGGGCATTTCTGTAGGTATCATGGGAATGCGTGGAATCAGTACATCAGTTCGTTTATTATTTCCAGTGATTATAGTAGCCTCTATAAGATTATTCTGAATTTTTTTTTAAAAAATGCATTATTGGGATTACGATATTTAGGATGCTCTCGAAAATGACCTGAATGGTCACTTTCTTAGTGCCATAGTCTGACCTTTTTAATAGCCGTATTTTTATTGGTTTTCTCCAAAAAGTAATTTGCATCATATCAGTAGTATATGTACCGAACCTCACATTCCTACACTGTATCAAACAATTGTCCGTCCACCTGGCAGTTGTGAACATATTTCAATGTATATCAAAAGATATATGGCCGATATGATTCAATTTTTTTTTAAAGTTAGAAGCATTGAACTTTAAAAAATGATTTAAATCGAATCGGCCATATATTTTTTGAGATACATTGAAATATGTTGTCAAGTGCCTGGTTTACGGACAATTGTTTGATATAGTATATGTAATAGTCAAATATTGACGCACCTCGGCCCTTTTTGCCAACTTGCTTCCAAATACTCTGTTCGTATATGTAGGCCAACTGTAATATACTGTGAAATTTTTAGGACGATCAAACTATTATTATGGCTGCTATAACGGTTTATTTTAAAAGGGGTCTGGTACATCCCACTACCACTCTGGCTGTAATTCATAATGTATCAACAACATATATACCAAATCTCATCTTCATGAGATATAACCATTTTAATGGGCGGTGCTACGCCCTTTATCCAAACATTTCCAAATATAGCCAAGGATTGTCAGCAGGTCATCAGTACCGCATTGTGAAATATTCATAACAATCGATATATTAGAAAAGCCGTCAGCGCGATTTTTGAAAAGGGGGTGTAACACGGCCTGGGTTACCCTTATCATTAAGGGGAATGAAAAATAGATGTTGGCCGATTCTCAGACCTACCCGATATGCACAAAAAATTTCATACATATCGGTCCAGCCGTTTCGGAGGAGTAAGGTAACTAACATTGTGACACGAGAATTTTATATATGTATATACAGAAGATAATAAACTCATTTGCAAATTAATAAGACAATACAATATTAGAAAATCCCGCAATGGGGATGAAATTTTAGAACCGAACGTTTATAAATCATTAATTAACTTATGTACCTGGGTTTTCGGAAAGGATGGAAAACTCAAACATATATAACAAAGGGAAATATAAAATGGCACATAAGATAAATAATAATGTTGGAAGATTATTTATAAAAACTAAAGATAGATTAAAAAAATCAGATATGTCAAATTTAGTATATAAAATACCATGTGGTGGTAATGATATTGAACAATGTGAGAAAGTATATGTAGCAACAACAGGGACTAAATTAAAAACGAGAATAGCAGGACATAGACATGACCAAAAGTATAGGAATTATAATTCAACAACGAAAACAACGTTATCAACTCACTGTAGAGATTTCAATCAGTATCCTGATTTCGAAAATACATCTATTCTAAACACAGAGAATTATAAAAAACGTAGATATATGTTAGAAATGTTACAGATTAATAATGTTCCATTTGAAAAAAGAATACATTTTAAAGTAGACACAGATATAGCTCAAAATTATAGACGTTTATTAAATAAAAATAAAAATGTTAATAATAGGGGAAATTAAAACAAAGGCCGCGAATTTTTGCGGTCTCGCGGTTTTTTTTTTAACAATTTAAGAAATTTTTGAGTTTATTATCAAGTTTGCAATTTCATGAAATTTTGCAATGTTAGCGATTTTGTGAGCTTTCTTACTCTTTAGAGATTTGACAAGTTTTAATTAATGTTGGAGATCGTTGTCATAATGGGGTTGGCAAGGTTTTGCGTATTTTCGCGAATTTGGCGGTTTTTAACAGAGTTTTTGCCATTTCTTTTGATTATAGTGATTATTAGGTAATTTTGTAACTTGTTTAAAATTTTGGTAATTTTTCGCTAATTTTCCCAAGTTTTTATTCAGTTTTCGCAATTTAATATGAAAGTAGATACGTATAACGTCACTAAAAATGGTAGAATCTTAATTAATAAAAATAAATAGATTAATAATAGGATAGGAAAAAAATGTCCAGGAAGTGAAAAACCTGTATGGAAATATAGAGCCTGTTTTTTTATTTCCTGCTAAACTAATTTTTCGACTACTTTGTATGGGGAATTAAGCGATATTAAGCGATTTTAAGCCGTTCCCCATACAAAGTCGTCGAAAAATTAGTTTAGCAGGGAATAAAAAAATATGTACAATAAGATCGAAAAAAACAATTCAAAAATGTGCAACGAAATAAACAACGAAATAAAAAAGGTAATAAAAGAAACAAATACAAATATGTGCAACGAAATAAAAGAGACAATCAAAGAAACAAGCGCGAAACAAACAAGAATGTCATATGCAGATAAGGTGAAAGAAAAAGCAGTGATGCCAGATGTAAATAAACGAGCTCCTTTGATAGTAAAACCTAAAGAAAAGCAGGGGAATGATAAAACAAGAGAAGAATTAAACAAGAATGTGGATCCAGTAAATTTAAAAATTACAAGTGTTGAAAATAGGAAAAACTGAACTGTGGTAATACAGAGTGAAAATGCAGAAGAACGTGAAAAAATAAAAACAGCAATAGAAGATAAATTAAATGAAGGGTATGAAATCAAGGTGCCCAGTTCAATTGAAATGAAAATAAATATAACCGGTATGTCATTTAATTATGGCAAAAACGATTTAGTGGAAAAATTAAAAAACAAAATCCAATTATTAATGATGGAGTATTTAAAGTTATAAAACAATACGAGTACAAACGAAACAATAGAAAAATCTATAGCGCAATAATACAAGCCGACAGCGAATCATATTCAAAAATGTTAGAAGCTCAAAGAGTGAATATTGGATGGGAGATATGCAGGGTCTTCGATGGGACAGAAGTGATGAAATGTCTTAAATGTAGGGGCTATAACCACAAAGCAAGAGATTGCACGAACGAAGAAATATGCTTAAGATGTCATGATGAACACAAAACAAGGGAATGCGACAAGGAACAAATAGTGAAATGCATTAGTTGTGTAAGATTCAATAAAAAGCTTAATATGGGTCTGGATGAAAATCATTTGACTAACATTAGAGAATGTGAGGTATACCAGAATAAATTAAATGCAAAAAAACGAAGAATGGGCTTACAGATTTAACAACCAAAGGACGTACGAGTTATATATACTAATGTACAAGGATTAATAATTAACTTTAATAAAAATAAATAAATGGTTTCCCATTACATCCCATGAAGGGACCGGGGAGAACTTCTCACAATCACTGAGCTGTGCGCTTTCCAGTTTTCACTCACTGATTGGGACCTACAGTTTTACACCGATTCCGAACGGTATTTTGAGAAGCTTTTTCATGGTTCGAACCCAGGATCTCATGTACAAGAGCCGCGCACACTAATCATTGCACCGCCGACGGCCACTTTAATCAGCTGGAAGAATTAGCAAGCAGAGAATATGTGGATTTTATAATACTTTCAGAAACACACCTGACAAAAAACAGAAGAAAGTGAAATTAAAATTAAAATACAAGGATATGACCAAATATCATCATTGTCGGAATCTTCGAAAACGGGAGGAGTTATAATTTACTACAAAGAATCATGGAAGGTTGACATAATAGTGGAAAAAATTGATAATTTAAAATACTGGATTTTAGCATGCAGAGCAAAATGCGAAAATAATAATAAGCTTGTTTTTTTAATTCGCTTAATATCGCTTAGCTCCCCATACAAAGCGGTCCAAAAATTAGTTTAGCAGGGATTAAAAAAAACAGGCTCAATATAACAATTACAGCGGTATATAGATCACCCAGCTATGGAGAAGTGGAGTTCTGCCAAATTTTAAAGACACTCTAGAATAAATATGTGAAGATGCAAATGAAGTAATTATAGCCGGAGATTTTAATATAGACTGGTCGATCGACAGTTTTTATAAAAAAGGATAGAGAGAATACTAAATGATAATGGATTAAAACAAATAGTTAACGATTATACCAGAGTAACAAGAAATTCAAAGACGATGGTAGATTATGTGATAACTAACAGCCATAAAGTGTCAGCAAAAAAACAGTACGAAAGACAAAATATCGAATCACGAAGTAATGAACATAATAATTAAAGGACAACATAGTGAACCTCAAGAGAAAAACAATAGCCAAAAATAAATATTTAAATATAATAAAATACTATTTCAGCAAACTTTAAGCTCCATTAAATGTGATCGGCCAAAAGACCTGGATGGAATTGTGATAGAACTTGATGAAGCTTTTAAAGAATCAGTTCGGAAATGTACCCACGTAAGAGTATTAAATAAGAAAAATAATGTAAACAAGTGGTTCAATGAGGAATTGCGGCAAATGAAAACGGAAAAAATATGGAAATACCAAAAAGCCAAATTTGAAAATACAAATGAAGCATGGGATAATTATAGAACAACTAGAAACACATATAAAGTCAAATTAGTAAACGAAAACAGTAAATACGTAAATATCAAAATCAATAATGCACCGACCCAAAAACAGATGTGGATAGAAATAAAAAACTTAGTACTTAAGAAAAGCAACGAGGCAATAAAATCGGTGATATTTAACCAAGTGTAAATTAAGGATAATAAAAAAATAGCTAGTCATTTTAATAATTATTTTGTGAAGAGTATCGGTACAATACGAGAGTCAATTGAAAATGTGCAATATAAAAACATAATATCTATGACAAACAACCAGTTTAAATTTCGTGCAATAAATATCGCAGAACTTAAGAACATAATACATGAACTAAAGAACAAACCGGATTACAACAAAATATCGACCACAATTATCCTTGATAACTGGAATTTAACAGGCAAGGTAATCGTAAATATAATAAATAATTCGCTTCAAACAGGAGTTTTCCCGAAAGCTTGGAAAGAAACTATGGTGACACCAATAGCAAAGGTAGCCAAAACAAATAAATGTGAAGAATTTCGACCAATTAATACTTTAAAAATATATGAGAAGATATTAGAGAAGGTTGTAAAAAAACAATTAGATAAATTCATTGAAGACAATACGATAATATCAAAGTATCAGTCGGGTTTTTGAAAAAAAAATACTAGTGTGAAACCGCGGTAAACTATGTAATAAATCGGTGGAAAAATGTCGAAAAAAATATCAAAATGATGGCAATTTTTTTGGATTTTAAAAGAGCTTTTGAAACAATTGATAGACAAATAATGTTTTAAAAAAAACTAGAAATGTATGGAATTAAAGGAATTGAAATGGTTTGAATCATATTTGGGAAATAGAGTTCAAATAACAAAAGTTAATGGAACTACATCGGCTGAAATCGAAAATGGTTTCGGAGTACCGCAAGGATCAATTTTAGGTGCTCTGTTGTTTATTTTATATATTAAACGTGTGCATGGATCAATCCAAATGATCCATTTCAGCGCTTTATTGTTTTATGGATGCATCGCGTCATTTTCTGTATTTTGTTACACTCATATCCAGAGTCATCCTAAAAAACAATAACAATTTCATAACGATGTGTTTGTGGTTGTGTGTGTGTCACTTGTGCGCCGAAAACGGTTGAGCCAAACTGATTACTAGTGGATGGTGTGTGCTTGCGCTTGTATGTGTTTCTATAAGAGAAAGAACACAGCAAACATTTTGGTAGTGCTTAAGTTGATAGAGCAGCATACACGACAAAAACCTTTGTATCTGTAGTATTTGTAAAGCTACTACTTATTATACTACTACTTATTATTTAAAAAAAAAAAAATTTCAAAAACAAATTAAAAAAAAAAAAATTTTAAAAATTGTGTGTCGTATATAAGGAATTTATAGTCAAAAACTGTGTTATTTACTTGTTGGTTTTTTTCCAACTCATAAATATATTCACTTCGAAAATGTTCGCTGGGAATATGACTTTTGTTTACTTGTTGTTGTAACTTTTTGTATTGCTTCATCCATACATTTTACCTCTGCTGCTAATGGATCAAGCAGAGAAAATTTAAAAACAAAAAGAGGTGGGGTGGATCATTTGGATGCATCCATGCGCACCTCTATTATATATAAACGATATGCCCACCGAACTAGAAAAATGTGAAATAGTACTATACACGGATGATACGTTAATATACACGGAAGCAAGCACTGAAGAACAATTTCTAGAAAACATGAATCATGACATAAGCAAAATAAACACCTGGTTAAAAATGAACAAATTAAAACATAATGAAAATTAAACAAAAATAATGGAAATAAACTGGAATAGTGACGAATTATTCAAAATAAACGATGAAATTATTGAAAAAGTAGAACACATAAACTACCTGGGATTTATTATAGATAAAGATTTAAAATTTAAAAAACACATAGACTATATTTGCAAAAAACATGGTAAAAAGCAGGCGAATACGAAATAAAATATCAGTAACTACATCAATCAACACATGGTAGAAATATAATGGTAGATGCAGTACGACAACGAATACAACAAGCCAAAAACAACAGGCATTTTGTTTTTGCTCAGTGTCTGTGTTGTGTCAAGTCAGCTGATAGAAAAATGATGAAAATGTAAACAACTGCAGACTGCAGAAACTACAGAACAAAGCGATGAGGACTATACTAAAATGCAATAGCCCATATTAATTTAATGCTTGATTCGCATAAATGGCTTAACATACGACAACGAATACAACTGAATACACTAACTTTCATAAAGAAAATGACAAAAGGAGAAGCTCCTGAGTACTTGTGCGAGCAAATTAATTATGTTGGAGATATGCAGCCGTATAATGTAAGAAATGCTGGCAATTTCCGAGTAAAAAGGGTTAGAACAACACAAATGCAGAGGTCACTATTTTACAAAGGATTTCAATTATATAATTCAATTCCAAATAGTTCATCGAACATCTGGATAGACTGCAGAAACTACAGAACAAAGCGATGAGGACTATACTAAAATGCAATAGATATACCCATATTAATTTAATGCTTGATTCGCTTAAATGGCTTAACATACGACAACGAATACAACTGAATACACTAACTTTCATAAAGAAAATGACAAAAGGAGAAGCTCCAGAGTACTTGTGCGAGCAAATTAATTATGTTGGAGATATGCAGCCGTATAATGTAAGAAATGCTGGCAATTTCCGAGTAAAAAGGGTTAGGACAACACAAATGCAGCGGACACTATTTTACAAAGGATTTCAATTATATAATTCAATTCCAAATAGTTCATCGAACATCTGGATAGACTGCAGAAACTACAGAACAAAGCGATGAGGACTTAACATACGACAACGAATACAACTGAATACACTAACTTTCATAAAGAAAATGACAAAAGGAGAAGCTCCAGAGTACTTGTGCGAGGAAATTAATTATGTTGGAGATATGCAGCCGTATAATTTAAGAAATGCTGGCAATTTCCCAGTAAAAAGGGTTAGGACAACACAAATGCAGAGGTCACTATTTTACAAAGGATTTCAATTATATAATTCAATTCCAAATAGTTCATCGAACATCTGGATAGACTGCAGAAACTACAGAACAAAGCGATGAGGACTTAACATACGACAACGAATACAACTGAATACACTAACTTTCATAAAGAAAATGACAAAAGGAGAAGCTCCAGAGTACTTGTGCGAGGAAATTAATTATGTTGGAGATATGCAGCCGTATAATTTAAGAAATGCTGGCAATTTCCGAGTAAAAAGGGTTAGGACAACACAAATGCAGAGGTCACTATTTTACAAAGGATTTCAATTATATAATTCAATTCCAAATAGTTCATCGAACATCTGGATAGACTGCAGAAACTACAGAACAAAGCGATGAGGACTATACTAAAATGCAATAGATATACCCATATTAATTTAATGCTTGATTCGCTTAAATGGCTTAACATACGACAACGAATACAACTGAATACACTAACTTTCATAAAGAAAATGACAAAAGGAGAAGCTCCAGAGTACTTGTGCGAGCAAATTAATTATGTTGGAGATATGCAGCCGTATAATGTAAGAAATGCTGGCAATTTCCGAGTAAAAAGGGTTAGAACAACACAAATGCAGAGGTCACTATTTTACAAAGGATTTCAATTATATAATTCAATTCCAAATAGTTCATCGAACATCTGGATAGACTGCAGAAACTACAGAACAAAGCGATGAGGACTATACTAAAATGCAATAGATATACCCATATTAATTTAATGCTTGATTCGCTTAAATGGCTTAACATATGACAACGAATACAACTGAATACACTAACTTTCATAAAGAAAATGACAAAAGGAGAAGCTCCAGAGTACTTGTGCGAGCAAATTAATTATGTTGGAGATATGCAGCCGTATAATGTAAGAAATGCTGGCAATTTCCGAGTAAAACGGGTTAGGACAACACAAATGCAGAGGTCACTATTTTACAAAGGATTTCAATTATATAATTCAATTCCAAATAGTTCATCGAACATCTGGATAGACTGCAGAAACTACAGAACAAAGCGATGAGGACTATACTAAAAAGCAATAGATATACCCATATTAATTTAATGCTTGATTCGCGTAAATGGCTTAACATACGACAACGAATAAAACTGAATACACTAACTTTCATAAAGAAAATGACAAAAGGAGAAGCTCCTGAGTACTTGTGCGAGCAAATTAATTATGTTGGAGATATGCAGCCGTATAATTTAAGAAATGCTGGCAATTTCCCAGTAAAAAGGGTTAGGACAACACAAATGCAGAGGTCACTATTTTACAAAGGATTTCAATTATATAATTCAATTCCAAATAGTTTAAAAATGGAGAATAATAAGAATATTTTTATAAAACAATGCGTAAAATTACAAAGAAATAACACATAAATCGGCCACCAATGTATAGTTATAATTGTTTTTTAATGTAATACATGAAACTTTAAAGTATTTTAAATACCAATCAAATAAACTTAAACTTTAACTTAGATTACCACAAATGTCTTAAAATATTTTAAAATTTGGTTCGATTTAATATTTCTACTTTCTGTAAACATTACTGTATTATAATATATGTATATAAATAGTATTACTTTTCCCAATTTGTCAAAAATTTTAATTTTAATTTGTATTGTGTTTGTCTGTTATAATTAATATTAAAAACTTTCCTGAAGAAGATTTCCAAAGGAAATCGAAATATCGAAAAAAAACAAAAAGTTTTATGAAATCGGAAGTGACTTTAAGCAAGAAAAATTAGGCAAGAATAATTAATAAAATAAAGGTCGAAATATTAGAAACAAATTAGGCTTTGTGTTCATCGACAATATTTCGGTCGTGGTAAATTGTGTTGAATTTATTATTGTGTGGCGAAGATACAATTCCGATTTTGCTGTGTGAAATGGAAAAACAAAATGATGACAGATGAAAATTCATGTGCTTGCACTTTTTTGAAATTAACATAATTTTTAAAAATATTTCGCTATTTTTATTCAAATTAGAAACAAAATGAATAAATTGCGATTACGCCAAAGGATGTACATAGGTATGTGATGTATCAAATAGTGAGAATGTGTGAGGTATGCTCTTATGGTTGGTTGTTTTTTATGTGTAAGCCGTAAAATAGACCTGTATAGAACTGATGTATTTTGTAATAGAACTCATGTATTTTGTTTTTGTACTCTTGCATTCTTGTGTTGTTGGTATGTATATATTTGTGTAGAGTTTCACAACTGAAGCGAATGAGACAAAAACAAAATGTCTGTTGTTGCTGCCGACAACTACAACAACACCTGCTGCTATTACCATGTTTCCGAGCAAATGCTGTATAAAAGACAAACGTCAAAATTTAGACTACTTGTCAAAATTTTGTGTAGCCCTGGGGCTAGTGAAAATTTTGACAATAAATACTCACCACGCTAATGTCAAAATTTTGGTCAATCAAAATTATTGGGTTCGATAAGCACACAGCATTGGTAATAGTATTAATCTTTTTTTTTCTGTGTATGTTGTCGGTTAAAAAAACTAAATGCCAAACATAACTCAACGTGCTATTCTGGCAACACTGGCTACAATTGCTTGTTGATAACACTGTTTTGTGTCAAACGGGATGCGGCATAATTCCTTCTTAGATTTTGCAAATGGAAGATCGTATATTGCAAAACCGAGAAAGAAAAGTAACAAATTTGTTAATTTGCAGTGTTTATAAGTATCTGAAAGTGGTACTATTTTATGTTTAAGTTCTCCCAGAGATTGAAAACATTTCATAACTTTTGTAACAAAAGGAAAATATACCTTGCCAGAGTCGATTTTTGTTTGGTTCTGAAAGCACAAAAAGGAAAGCGAAGACATTTTCTAGTCTAATAAATACACTTGCAGTTGTCAGCAAATATACATACGTTATTTATCGTTCGGCCACTTTACAAAGGTGCAGGCCATTTTAACAGCAGTGTACGCGGGACTGTAAATGTTGACTGCTCTACTGGTGCTAGAAGCAGTGCTCAAACCCTCAGCAAGAATCAATACACAAAGGCGTGGCACTGAATGTGATTGGATCAAATCCACTGGGAAACCGTACAGAAATACTCATTCACCGTTGGTAGTGCAGAAGAAGTCAATACTGTTTTCCCTACAGCCATTGCCAAGCAATAATTATAGGACCATGAGTACTGGACACCAAAGTCCTGCCTTGGCTGCACCGCCGGCGGCTGCAGAGGATAACGATAGTGTTATTAACAACAACACAACCGTAATGTAAGATGAAATGTTTTCCAATCATTCGTTTTTCGTAATTTTTTTCGTTCTTGTAGATCTTTTAAGCCGGACGACAAACATTGTTGCCATGAGATTAATAGCAGAAATGTCAAAATTATTGCCAATCCTGGTACACACGACCATGGATCATCAAAGGTTAAATTAAAAAACATTGTGGACTACAAATGGGAAGTCAAAAATTATCCTGGACATTTAATTGCAGTTCATATTGATGAGAAATGCATTGCTTACGTTATAAATGGTAAGTTGTGTTCGCATATTTATTGAGGGGAATCACACTAATCAGGAAAGGGAAAATTTCAAAAAAAATAAGATCGCATAGTGTCATTTAAGGGATAACAGTTTGTCGACAATTAATGTTTAATATACAGTTTCTGACAAAAGTAAACACATAAATTACCAATCAATCAATAAATGTCTTCGGATAGTGACTTGTGTAAATGCACACCGCAGTGGCTTAACGGGCTAGACGCTGCTGAAGATGATGCTTCACAAACATCGAAACGATCGTCCTGCGAATGTGAGTTCGAATCCCACCCGCGGCATTTAAATTTTTTTCACTAACCGGAGAAAACATGATCTCTTACAGCCTTAAAGCAAATTACAACTTTAAACATAACGAGGATCTAAAACAACTAAATATACCTAACTTTTTGTTCAGCTGAATTTCACTTTGAAAACACCTAAAAACAAAAAGTTATGGTGTAGCCGTCGGTGGTGCAATGGTCGGTCACTTCGCATAGTGATGGCAACGCTATCGAGTATATAGCCATGAAAGAGCTTCTCAAAATACCGTTCGGAATCGGTGTAAAACTGTAGGTCCCAATCAGTGAGTGAAAACTGGAAAGCGCACAGCTCAGTGATTGTGAGAAGCTCTCCCCTGTCCCTTCATAGGATGTAATGCGAAACCATTTATTTTTTTATGGTGGCTTCACATGAGGGGAAATAAGCATTTAATTAGAAATATGTATGTGTAGTAAACCTGGTTTAATCTTTTAATACAGACGATGGAACCAAAAACGAAACATCAGTTCGGTGTTTATCCAATATCTACTAAACAAATGTACGCGGAAGAAAATCAAATGTTTTAAATGAGTTTTTCTAGTTTTATTTTTGTAGCTATCACGTTTTATGTTCCATAATTCTGGTTAATTTTTGGGAAACATTTGGTTTGGTGGGAGACGACCGAAAGTAGAGTAAAATGAGAGAAGAAGAAAACAAAAAAAAATTGTATGGCGCCCATAAGGTTCAAAATAGGCTGAATTTTTCAAAAATATCGATTGTTTCAGAAATTTATTTTGTAGAAAGAGTGAAAATAAGGCGAAAACATTATATATTAGCTCCGTTTCTTTACTTTTTGGGTAAAGTTCGGGTAAATAAGAGTAAAAGCAAAATTCTCTCTCAACTACCCAAATGTACCCGAAAGTAAAGAAACGCAAAAAATCACTTCTTACCCGAAAATAAATGTCAAAACACAAAACATATGCTTGACAACAAATCTTGCATATCATGTTCATTTTCACTGTTCATTTGCACACTTCCCATCTTGATTAAATAAGCACTCTCAAAAAGCAATCACTTTTCAAATTAATAAAATTGTAAATTCAATAATTTTTTTCACTTGTGTTATTTTTTTCACAAATAATATATATGTTTTTATGTTGACCTTTTGAACAGCTGATTGTTTGCCACTTTGCCAAAACTTACTCGAAGAACATGTTTGGGTAAGTTCGGTAAAAAGAGAAACGCATTTTGACGTTAAGATAAACAAAAAATCGCTCTCATTTGCCCAATTTGTGAGTAAAGAAACGCGTTTGGGTAAGTTTGAGTGTCCGCGGTAAAATAAAGGAACAAACCTATTATTTTTCGATAACTGGCTTAGTTATCGAGTTACCGACAGATAAAATTAAAAAATTTCCAAAAATATGATTCTAAATTGTTTTTTTTATACAAAGGATGTAAATAAATCGAAAATATTAAATATTTTTTCATGTTTCGAGTTATCGGGAAAAAAACATTTTTTGGAAAACTTATTTTTTTTTTATAAGAAAACGACATTTTAAACTTTTGGATAAATTTCAATTAATTGACATAAATTAAATGAGGAATCAAGAAATTAAAAGTTGCTAAAATAAAAAATAAAAATCGCGCGATTTTTTTAAAGAAAAATTTATTTTCTTGAAAGTTCAGTGTAAGTATTAAAGTGCTTAAATCTTACAACACTGCATCTAAACTCGTTAGTGAATGTAGGGAACAACTTGTCGAGCTAGGCCGGCTGGCAAATGTGGTCCTTACTTGGAAACCAGTCCAAAAGGGTCTTCTAGGTAACGAAAAGGCAGACGAGCTAGCCAGGGCAGGATCCTCTTCCACGGAACTCCACATGGTGTCAGTCGCAACGTCTATAGGGTCGGTCAAAAGTGGTATTTTCCTGAATTACATTGAACGAGCGAAGACCAGATAGGATAGGACGGAAACGTGGCGCATATCCAGAAACACAGGGCCAGAATATAACATTCACCGGACTAACTCCATTATTAGCCACAATCGGTGAGACATATCTGGCGTGCTGACCGGGCACTGGCCAATCGGTAATCACGCAAGACGGTTGAAGCTGCCATAAAATGACCACTGCCGTGCCTGCGATGACGCAGAAGAGGAGGAGATGGTGGAGCATCTCATCTGCAGTTGTCCGGCTCTGATGAATAGACGCATGCAGACTATGGGCCGTCCCTTCCTGCATAACCTCTCTGAGATATAAGAGATAAATCTAGGGAATCTAATAAGGTATCTCCGATTAACAGGATGGATATAGACACAGTACTTTGAACTATCCGGAGAGATGTGGTATGTAGAATGGTGTCTCAAGATACTAATTGATGCTAAATAGTATCCTTAGCAACCACACTTAGTGTTTTAAAGTTGGACCCGGATATTGGACCTCAATCAAGGCCCCCCCCCATATTACATAGTAAAAGTGAACATAACTTAGCCAAATTTTATATTCCCAAAAAATTTCTCCAATTTGCAGTACCTTCAATTGTCGCCATTTTCGATTTTCGTTTATTTTCATTACTCCTCGAATTACAAAACCACCTCACTGCACGATTGCTCTCAACGAAATAAGACAGCAAAAAGAGTAAAAATCGTTACATACGATGGAACATTGTGTTGGAAACACAAAATATCAAAAATTTTGATATTTGAGGAACCAAAAATGAAACACGAATTAACAGAAAACATTGCTACACACGATGGAACATGGCCATGTTTCTACTAATGTTCCCTTGTCTGTAGTTAGCATAAGACTTTTGATGACAATAAGAAGTCATATTTTCTTATTTATTGATATAACAAACAAAAAAAAGTACAAAAAGAAGTACAGAGGCTCAAAAAAAAGTACTTTTGCGTACTTCTTTAGGTGTTATGCAGACAATTAGTAAAAAAAGTACGCCTATTCCTGAAAACAGTACGTCTGGCTGCCCTAATCCGAAGCATGTTTCCGACAAATATCAGGAAAAAAAATGATATCAGCTGTTCTACTGCTACTACTTGTTTATTTTACTATGAACTAGGGTAAGACCATGGTAGAATTATCTATTAGGTAGTCGCATTAGCAATTCCGTGGTTAGCTGTCAAAATGAGCTGAATAATGAAAAACACTATGTACACAAAATGTGAAAAATGTAATAAGATTATCTTACTTGATACAAAGCCTATGCTATTAAATTACATTTTGATTGAAATTCATTGAATTTTATTAACAAACAAAAAGAAACGAAATATAATTTGACACGGAAAAGATGAAAAAAAAACACAAATCAGTTGGGCTGACGCATTTACCCGATAGATAATTTTACCATGAGTAAGACCATGGTACTATAATATATAAATGGTTTCCCATTACATCCCATGAAGGGACCGGGGAGAACTTCTCACAAAACTTCTCACAATCAAATCATTTGGACCTACAGTTTCACACCGATTCCGAACGGTATTTTGAGAAGCTTTTTCATGGCTACATATTAGATAGTGTCGTCGTCACTATGAGAGGTGACCGCCGCCGAAAGAAATTTTTTAAAAGGTGGTCAGACCATATAATATATACAATGGTAAAGCAAGTAAGGTAAACGCAGTAGGAATTGTTGTAATTTTAGGCAACAAAAACGCATTTTGTTTTTGTGTGGTGTTCCTTATCTGTCAAATTTTCTAAATGTGTGTATCTACATTAAAAGTAAACAAAATGGTACACTAACAAAATACACGTGAATTTGACATAAGAGAAACACCTAAACAAAAAAAAGTTGAAACCAGCTGGTCTAGCAATTTTATCTTACTTATTTTACCATGAATATATACATGGTAAAGCAGTTTGAACAGCTGATTTAATTTTTTCATGTAATATTTCGCTTCAGCTGTCAAACTCATGTATTTTGTTTTTGTAGTCTTGCATTCTTCTGTTGTTGGTATGCATTCGTTTAAAGTTTGTCTACTTGTATAAATTGCATGTATAATTTTATTAGTCAGTTGGGTAGTTTGATTTCATTTTCATACTTCATACTTATTGTAATAATAACATGTTAACATGAGGAAAACACGTCATTTAGTTATATCATATCATATCAAATGAACACAAAGAATACATATTTTAACAAAAATCATACGTCAGGTTCTTAATTTAGTCAAGGGGTGATGTCGAAAAATGAGTTGAATGTGAAAGTAAAGTGACCTACACGATTAGGCCCAATTGTGCTTGATCGTTGAGTAGTAAGCATGGGTGACGAAGCGGACGATGCGATTGCCCTTTTGGTGATTTATTCCCTAGACGAATATACATAGGTATAGATACATTTATGCGCTCAATAAATTAAACGTCATAGGTACGGTGGAAAGCAAAACTTGGATGGTGGAAAACATGGGTTCAACAATACCAGATAGAGGCAATAGTAAACAACGTCCAACATAGGAACAACAACCGAATAATACAAATGTATACCAACGATAAAAGTCAACAAAAAAGTGGAAAATACAATTAAATTTTTCAGTTCTACACCAAAACGACATGAACAAGTTAAGTGAACATATTTTGTAACTCCACCTGGTGTAAGATAATTTTAAATTTAATTTCTCTCATTTCCACAAACCTACGACGAAGAGTGTGAAATGAAACGTCAGATGAGAGAATAAATGTATCTATACCTAGTATCGGGTTGTAAAACTTTTCGAAACTAAAAGATACAATAGGAAAATATATAATTGCAAAATAAAAGTTGACAATGAGTCATATACAAAAGTAATATGCGAAAAAAGGCTTAAAGTAGGATGGGACATATGCAGAGTTTTCGATGGCACGACAATAATGCAATGCTTCAAATGCAAAGGGTACAATCATAGAGCATCGGAATGTAAAAACCAAGAAACGTGCTATTAATGCCATGGAAACCATAAAAATGAAGAGTGTAATAAAGAAGTGATTATTAAATGTATAAACTGTGTCAGAAACAAAAAAAGACCTAATTTGGGTCTGGACGATGACCATTTAACAAATAACAGAGAATGCCCGGTATACAAAAACAAGCTACAAATGAAAATGAGAATGATAGGTCTGGTGGCCTAACAATAAAAGAAAATAACTCGTATCTATACAAATATACAAGGGCTAGTTAATAATTTCAATCAATTAGAGATTATTGCTGATGCGAACAACCCAGATTTTATAATTTTATCTGAAACTCATTTAACAGAAAATATAGAAGAAAGTGAAATACAGCTTCAAAATTACGCGCATTATATGACATTGTCGAAATCAACCAGGACAGGCGGTGTAGCTATATATTTCAAAAATCAGTGAAATATATAGCTACAAGATTTTTATAAAGAGAAGATTGAATATGTGCTGAATGATAATGGATTAAAACAAATTGTGACAGAATATACAAGAATTACGCAGAATTCAAAAACACTAATCGATTACATTATAACGAACAATGAAAATATATCTGTAAAAAACAATGTAAACAACAAAATATCGGACCATGAATCAATAGACATCACAATAGAATGTCCAAGAAACAATGAAGATAAAAATAATGAAATATAAAGTTTTAACTATAATAAGCACCTATTTAACAGAGAATTAAGAAATACATTATTATATAATACAACCTTTAATATGAACAATAAAGCATATTTTCTGGCTGCATCCCTTGAAAATACAATAAAAAATTTTACGTATACGAAAGTAATAAATAAAAAGCACAACACAAATAAATGGTTCAATCTTCAATTACATATATTAAAAAAGAAAAAAATTGTTAAATATCAAGCAGCACTAATGAATAATACAATAGAATCGTGGAATGCATACAAAACGTATAGAAATATGTATAAAGTTGAGATTGAAAACAGGAAAAATGAACACACAAGTTACAGGATAAGCAAATCAAAAGACCAAAGAGAAATGTGGAGAGAAATTAAAAACCTAGTAGTGAAGAAACCAAAAGATGTGATAAAAAATGTGATATTTAACAATATAGAACATACGGATAATTTCGAAATAGCTGATAATTTTAACAAATATTTTGTAAATAGTATAAAGTCAATTCGGGACTCCATAGAATATGTGCAATATGTAAACCAAGTAAATGTGATAAACAATAAATTTAAATTTCGTGCAATAACCATGATAGAGTTAATGAAAATATGCAAGGATCTCAAAAATAAACCTGACTACACTAACGTTTCCACAAAAATTATTATAGATAACTGGAGTATAATCGGCAATATATTACTTGAAATTATAAATAAGTCACTAGAAACAAGAATATTTCCTGAAAGTTGGAAACATACAATGATAATACCGATTAGGAAAATAGCTAATACGAATAAATGTGAAGAATATCGCCCAATTAATACACTAAAAACGTGTGAAAAGGTTATCGAAAAAGTGGTCAAAGAACAACTGGAGCATTATATTGAACAAAACGAAATTCTATCAAACTATCAATCTGGTTTTCGAAAAAAATATTCAAGTGAAACAGCAGTAAATTATGTTGTAAATCGGTGGAAATATGTTAAAAACAATAAAAAAATTCTGGCAATATTTATAGACTTTAAAAGGGCGTTTGAAACAATAGACCGGAAAATACTGCTGGAAAAACTTCATAACTACGGAATCCAAGGGACTGAGTTAAATTGGTTTAAATCATACGTTACGAATCGAACACAACAGACTAAAGTGAACAATATTATATCGAATACCATAAGCAACGAATTCGGTGTACCTCAAGGATCGATCTTGGGGGCACTACTGTTTATCTTGTACATAAATGATATGCCAAAAGTATTGGAAAGATGTGAAGTAGTATTATATGCGGACGACACTCTGATTTTTACAGAGGCAGACACGGAACAAAATTGTTACGAAAATTTAAAACATGACATGCGAAATATAAATACATGGCTTAAAATGAATAAACTAAAATTAAATGAAAGTAAGACAAAATTGATGGAAATTAATATGAACACTTGCACGGATTTCAGAATAAACGACGAGATAATTGAAAAAGTTAAAAATATAAAATACTTGGGTTTTTTAATAGACAAAGACCTGAAATTTAAAGATCATATAGAATACATTTGCAGAAAGATTGGCAAAAAGATAGGTTTTTTCAAACGAATTAGAAATAAAGTTTCAACTATTACTGCAATAAATATTTACAACACAATTATAAAACCACATTTTGAATATGGATCAACTATTTTATACACGTGCTGCACAAAACAACAAATTGAAAGACTGCAAAAACTCCAAAACAAATCCATGAGATCGATTTTAAAATGTAATCGTTACACGTCTACAAGATACATGCTTGATGCGTTAAAATGGTTAAATATAATTCAAAGACTTAAACCTAATACTATGCTCTTTATTCAAAAACTTAAAAATGGAAACGGAGCGGAATACCTAATAAGGCAACTTCAATATGTCGGAGATGTACAACCATATAACCTCAGAAATGCAGAAGATTTCAGAATACAAAGGGTGGCTACAACTGGTATGCAGAAGTCGCTATTTTATAAAGGGCTAGAACTCTATAACAAATTGAATGCCGATATAAAAAATGAAAGAAATATTAATAATTTTAAAAGGAAAATTGTATTTTTTATTAGAAATAATGAAAACTGAATTTTTGTTATATGATGATATTTTTTTTATAAATGGAATATTTTTGTAAATGAAAAGTATTTAAAATACTACTAAATAATAAAGCCATTCAGCCAGAAATGAGCCTCATCGCTGAAGATGATTTTCCGATGAAAATCCGACTCCAAATTTCGGTAGTAAATTTTTATAATTTCGACTCGTTGTTGGCTCGTATATCTTTCCATGATGAAATGGCAAACCTTACTGAAGAGAAATGTCAAAAGAGCGGGAAAAAATATGGCGTCGTTTGCTGTCCCTATCGATTTACTTTTGTAGCGTCTCTGTTGAAAAACCCTTTATATTCGTCTATGATTTATTCATGCGAGTTTATGTGTTCAAAACACATATAGAAAATAAATACCCGAAAACGAAAATGGCCTCACTTCGGTCTTTATATTTTTTTGCCAAATGGCAATTTCCCCTTGTGAAACTTAAAAAAATACTTTACTTGCCATTTTATGACTGCCCTTTCAACATTTCAAAAGGGAATGAAATTACGAAATGCGCAAATGTTCGCCAACCACGCCATACACATAGGAATAACATCGAACAAATTACAAGAAATTTAAAGTTAACAAATTCTTATGTATGATTTGACGTTCTTATGAAATGACGTCGAGCACCAACACATCAGACATGTCTATGGCTAGCTTAACTTAACGTTGCTGGCGGGGTAGACTTCCACACACGATACGAAAATTTGTGGGGAGTTTTGACGTTTCTCTTTCTTCGCTTTAGTATTTCTGCAATTTTGTTTCGTATTAATTCTCATGGCGGATTGGCAGACAAGGTGTAATCGATCGGTACAAATATTAAATTTTTTAATAAATTAACAGAGAATAAATACGCAACTTTTAAATTTTTTACGAATGTAAGACAATGAATTCAACACAGATAATTTATTTATTTTTTTTGATAAATATAAATTTAAGCTTTATCTTATGCATTCTTATATACTTATAATATACATTCTTCTTAAAAAATGAGCAACATTTTAACAAAGTTTCCAGTTGTCTGCAAATTAAAGCCATCAATTAAATATGTGCCAGACTTTAGCTGGACGCTAAAATAGCACAAATTAAAATTTCTGAAATAAAAAATATATTTAATTAATTAATAAAAATATAATAAATATTTTCAATTACGGCTTGACATCTATACCGGCCATACTTTTAATCAAACTTTGGCAACGCTCTTGTGGAATCGAATTTCAGGCACTCTGTATTCCGGTCCAAAAATGATCCAAGTTTTTATATTTATGTTGAGTGATCTTACTTTTCACATCATAGCAGAGATTTTCAATAAGGTTCAAATCGGGACGTTGATTCGGCCAGTCTAAAAGGGGGATTCTTTCTTCACCAAACCACTCTTTGACAATTTTTGATGTATGTTTGGGATCATTATCATGCTTGAATGTGAACGATAGTGGCAATTGTTGAAAAGACTATGAATTCCTTTGCTTCTTTAGAATATCCAAATACTGATGATGGTCCATTTTTTCGTTTGTCTTCACAATAGGGCTCACCCCATGCTATGAGAAAAATCCCCTCCCCATAATGCTTCCTCCGGCTTGCTTCACTGTTTTCTGTGTGTAGCGTGGATTGAGTGCCTGACGATGACCTATTATTCTACCATCCGGGCCCATTCGATTTACCTTTTTTTTATCACTCCAAAGATTTTTCCCAGAATGGGATATCTTTTGATTTTTGGGTATACGGAAAGAGTAAACGTTTTGTTTGTTTTTTGTTGGAAAGTAGTGATTTCTTACGGCTTTCGCGTCCAAAGACGTCATTAAGGCGTCTTCGAATAAACCCGTCTGACAAATTTAAACTACATTCAGAGTTAACTTCGTTTGCAATATCACGTGATGGCGTGAATGGATCCTTCTTTGACTTCCCGACAATAGCTCGGTCCACTGCTTCAGCTGTTTTATTTTTTATTGTTTTTCATTATATACATATTTTTTGTTAGTTTTAATGGAATAAATAACATTATAGACCGGTTTTCTCGATCGGTTAAAAATTGTTGCAATTTCACATGGCTTTTTGCCTTCACTACATATATTGACATTAATGCGCTTTTCTTCCGTCCCATTTTAAGGAAAAGTTTAGAGAAATTGATCAAATTTTAAAAAAGTACCGTTGGACACAAAATGTGCACCAAAAAACTTTTATGACCGCTCCGCTCGTGTTGTGCTAATTGCACATTCCAGCAATCAGAACAAAAAATAATAGAGACAACGGTAAAAAAAATGTTTGTTTGACAGAACCTTGATGCTTTGCACACAGCAGACCATAACAATTGGTCTATATAGTCAAAAAGTTTAAAAAAAGTGCTATGTCAAACTTAAGAGTAGGTTTGTGCTAATTTAGAATCCATGGCAGTATGTACTTATTCATATATTTTTTAATGAATTTATTTTGTAGCCAATACTGTTGATTAAAACATCTTTATTGATCTGTCTTTGGTATCACCATGAGACAATTTTAAATTTTTTTTATTGGACCTAATCACATAGAAAAAGTGTGTCCTCAGTTTTTCATTTCGTGATCTTTTCTCCTTTTTAAATGACATCAAGGTTTTAAGGATAAAACAATTTCTAAAAATGTATTTAAATATTTCTACCAACTAGATTATGTCAACATGGGTATCAAATGAAAGAAGACAATCTCTAGAAATGGAAACAATTTTTAGTTTTAAGTTTTCAGGATGTAAAGTTGTAAATAATGTCCTTTGAAAATTTTATCCTTTCTTATCCTTGACAATTTTCAATAAATTTTTCTCATAAACATGTATGTTGAAACCTTATGCATAATTTACCACACACCTACATTTTGTTCTTATAGCTTTATTAGTTAAGCCTAAACAAAAAATTATATTACATATTAGTGTAATATCGAAAAACAAATTCTTGATTGGTATAGCAATCAAGGTTCGAAAACTACTTGGTAGTACTATTTAGACTTGAACAAGACTCAGTTTTTCATTTTGTGATCTTTTCTCCTTTTTAAAGGACTTCAAAAAGTGTTAAGGATATACAAATTTCTAATAATTAATACAAATATTTCTACCCATCAGTTTACATCCAAAAGGCTATCAAATGAAAGAGATTGATTTCAGGACAGGAAATCTATTTTTATTATTATTTATCAGGACGAAAAGTGTAAAAAAAAGTACTTTAAAATGTTAATCCTTTCATATTCTTGTGAATTTCTAATAAATTTAAAACCACGTTTAGAACAATACTAGCAAGAAATCGACTGAACAATGAAAACATATTTTATTTTTACTATAATTAAAAACACAAATGAACAATTCAAAAGAAAAAACTATTTAAAAGAAATTATATTGTGATCATGTCTATAGGAATACAATAATTATGTTTCTAAAACAAATAACTTAAATTACTTTAATTTTTGGAGAAAAATGATTATAAGTACAAGTTGTGGAAATATCTGGAATGCATATATATGTTATCTGCATTGTTGTTTATTTTATACATAAATGACGCCAAAAATATTGGAAAAAAGTGAAGTAATATTATATGCGGATGACACTCTGATTTTTACGGAGGCGGACACAGAACAAAATATCATGAAAATTTAGAACACGATATGATAAATATAAATACTTGGCTTAAAATGAACAAACTAAAACTAAACGAAAGCAAAACAAAATTGATGGAAATTAATATGAACAGTTGCATGGAGTTTCAAATAAACAACAAAATAATCGATAAAGTTAAAACTATAAAATATTTGGGTTTTATAATAGATAAAGACTTGAAATTTAAAGACCATATAGACTATACATATATGCAGAAAGATTGGCAAAGAAATTGGATTTTTTAAACGAATAAGAAATACAATTTCTATATTAACTGGAATAAATATTTACAACACTATTATTAAACCACATTTCGAATATGGGTCCACTATATTATACACTTGCTGCACAAAACAACAAATTGACAGACTACAAAAACTTCAAAATAAAGCTATGAGATTAAAATATTAAAATGCAATCGATATACATCTACAATATACATATATGCTTAATGCTTTAAAATGGCTGAATATACATCAAAGACTTGAAATGGGAATGGTCCAGAATACCTAATAAGGCAACTTCAATATGTTGGGGAAGGAAGTACAACCTCAGAAATTCGGAGAAGGGTATCTACCAATAATAGGCAGAAATCACTTTTTTTATAAAGGGCTACATTTGTACAATGAACTGGCTGAGGACATAAAAACCGAGAGAAATATCTTCATTTTGTAAAAGAAAAATTATATTTTTTGTTAGAAACATAGTAAATTGAATTATGTGAAATAATGATATTTTATAAATCGAATAATTTGTAAACTAAAAAGTATACTAGTACTACTTAAATAAATAATAATAATAAAGTTACAAGAATAAACAAAGTAAAAATGTAATTAATAAAAAATCCAATGAGTGTTCGAACTCACGGGCGATGTGTTAACACCTTTTTGCTACACGGTACCTGTTCGATTTCTATGAACACATTCGTAAATGTTACATTGGAAAATAAAAAACAGCGTTCAATCATATGATGACGTTACAGTTAAATAATATTAATACTTACAATTATTTAAAGACCCAGTGCAAGCACATGTGTCATTATTTTCTTGCTCAATACTTTTTGTTTTATTCCCACAAAAGTCAAAGAATGCAAAGCAACAGACACTTGTACATATGTACATACATACATTGTTATATTCGTACGATATAACCGAAGATCAACATAAAATACTTTTTTAATATTACTCCAAATTAATACTCCAAATTAAAACACTTCAATCTAATAAAATCGGCTATGAATTTCCGGAGAAAATCGCGTGGGAAAATTATATGAAAATCGTCCAATAATCACTTTCAATACCGACTGCCAAGCAACGAACAGACAAACGATGATAAGACAAAACCGAAGATCAACATAAAACACTTTTTTAATATTACTCCAAATTAAAACACTTAAATCTCGGCTCGCCGATATCGGATCGCCTTAATTTTTGGCCTAAACTCTTCGTCGAAACCCGCACTAGCTTTTTAATCCAAAAATTAATAAAATCGGCTATGAATTTCCGGAGAAAATCGCGTGGGAAAATTATATGGAAATCGCCCAATAATCACTTTCAATACCGACTGCCAAGCAACGAACAAACAAACGATGATTTACTTTCACAAACCTAACACTTGCGTATGTATTAAATTTATAGTTTACTGCCCTAGAGGTGCGTGTATAGATGTTAACACATCAATAAAGTATAATGTGGAGAAAAATTAACACGTTTGTTCTGTCGCTTGTGTGGAGAATCTGAATCACCAAATATCGACCAACAATATTCGGCAAGCATTGGATAGCTATTTTTCCCCCTGAAGCGATTCTCAATAGTCGCAAGGTCCTGATGGAATCGTTCCCCATGTTCGTCATTAAAATTACCCAAATTATCTGGGGAAAAATCTAGGTGGCTATCTAAAAAGTGTATTTTCAGTGACGTATTTACACCCATTTCACCGAAATTTCGTACGTGGTTGCGGACTATTTCTTCGTAGTTTTCAGCTTTTGTATTGCCTAAGAAACGTTCTATTATGTCACTTAAAGTTCTCCAACTATTTCTTTCAGTATGTGTTAAAAGGTCTGGAAATTTATTTCAATTTAACAACTTTTTTAGTTGCGGTCCATTAATAACACCTTAATGTGTACCAGGCAGAAGATTCCCTCCGTATCCTTGGTGTTACCAACTGGCGAGAAAAGGCGAAGGATAGAGCCAGTTGGAAGAATATGTTGAATTTTGTTTAATTTGTTTGTTTAATTAATATGCGTAAGACGTCTGACCTCATGAGGTTTTAATATAGTCAATAAAACTAAAGTAAAGTAATGTGTACAAGTTAACTTAGTTCATTACATCAATAATTTTAACAATTGAACCTACCGAAGTCAATCTTCGCTTCGCTTAGTTTAGGAAAGCACCATAGCTTCACTGTCAACGTCGAGGGCACGAACAAAATTTCTTATAAGTCCCAATTTAATATGAAGCGGTGGAAGTATTATTTTAGATGACGGCACGAGCGGAATATTGTCAATGATATACTGCCCAAGCTGATAACCGATACGTGGCTGGCATTTGTGGTCGGTGTAATGCAGATCTCTGCGCCGACCTTCCCAAAGACACAAAAAACATTGGTGTTTTGCGAAGCCCTGTTTAAGACCCGGATACGCATTACCTATGTGAAGCAGCACACCTTTGAGGCTCCTCGTTGATGCATCTATGAAGAGGCGCCATTCATTTGGATCATAGAAGTGGCCTATGGTTTCGAAAAGTTTTTCAACGTCTTCCGCGATTGCTCGTTTAAGTGCTTTCGGGCTGATGTTACTCGAAAAGCGTGAGAAACCAATCTCCACTGTTGTAATCGTGATCCCAATATTTCTGCACTTTTGCGCGATGTATTTTTGTCACGCACCAGATCATCAAAATCCGCCTGGGTTATAAAATGCGCCGATGAATAATCCAGTTAATTTCGTGTTGGTAAAACTTCCTAAATAATTTCTGATCGAGAGTCGATCGATACTCAGGAATTCCAAATCAAAATCACATGGAATAGTGTGGGACTCTTTTGATGGAGCCTTAGGATTTGACGTTGGACGTAGTACAGCTGGCTTCACCGAATCACTTATGTACATACATACATATATGGTAAGGGATTTTTTCTCTACATATCTTGTTTCTTTAACCTTATGGTATACGGCTGAGTCTGGCAAAAGTAGCACGTATCTCGAGAATGTGGACTTCAGGAATATACCATGCCTTTGGAACCATGTTTATTACAAAATATTATTCATACATGTCTACGAAAGGCTTCGTAATGTTTTGCCCTTTATTCAAAGGTACAACCAAACCACAAACAATACAAAATTTGTTTCTGTTAGGGCATTCCATAGTCACTTTTAATCACTTTCTTGCTGTTTCTTTCGGTAAATTACTTTATGTCGGTAAATTATATATTTATATGCGTTTAGTGTTTAAAACAATTGTAATTTAAGTGTTAGTATTTTAATATTATTCAAACGATTCTTTTTAAATAAGCATCCTTTGAATTAAAATTATTTTTAAGAATTTTGACGTATCAATTCAAGGCTACTATTCACTAGATGCTATGTGGTACAGTATATTTCAGATTTGTTTAATATATATTTTTAAGAAAATTTATATAAAATGACAATCAAATATTGATTGATTAAAATTGATTTTAATCCTTTCATTTGATACCCATATCGATATAAACTGATGGGTAGAAATATTTATATTAAATATTAGAAATTTGTATATCCTTAACACTTTGAAGTCCTTTAAAAAGGAGAAAAGATCACAAAACGAAAAACTCAGTACACGCTTTTTCTATGTACGGTCTCTAATTTCACGTGCCAAGTATTTTTCTAACCTTGATTGCTATACCGGTCAACTATTTATTTATTTATTTATTTATTGAATACATATTTCATAAATAAATTTATAAAATATGGAGGAACGACAGGCGCAGGGTAACATAGACCATACGCGCGAATAAGCAATACTATTCAGTACAATACTACATACATATTCAATAGTATTAAAGTAAAATTATACAATAGTATTCAATTATAAGTACAATAAAGAAAAAAAAATTGTTTATGAATTCATAAAAATAAGAAAAATCTTCAATAAAAAATACTGGTGATGTCTTATAAAACATTGGTCTAGACATCAGTAATTCCATGGCGGCCCAGGGCCCGCAATAATTTAACGAGTTGACAAGGAACCGAACAATCCAAGACAAGCGATAAGGGCTCATCCAATTTTGATATTGGACATTCTGCCAGGACGTGGGGCATGTCCATATCGCAGCCACAGGTATTACATTGCAAATGATCAGAATTGTCATAATAGTGCTGAGAGTTGAACAGTGCTTTTCCCATCCTGAGGCGCGCCAACAGGATGCACTGATATCTGCTGTATTTATGGTGATATTTTGGTCTGTCTTTGGTCGTATTGTGTGATCGTAAAAAACCTTGAGAGTTTTCCCATTGTATTTGATGTTCTCTCCGCTGTATAGCCTTAAAGATGTTTGCAATTATACGATGAAAGCATGGAATCTCATATATCATTGGCCGCATAATTGGCTCTTTAGCAGCGTTATCAGCGAACTCGTTGCCTCCTATGCCAACATGGGATGGTACCCACAAAATTAGGATAGGTTGCTCGATGAATGGATTTTGAATAATGTCGCTATACATTTCCTTTTTGTTGTAAAGAATAGCGTTCACAACACTAAGGCTGTCCGTACATACTACAGTCCGCACTTTTCGGATAGTAGCGAATTTTATGGCCCAATCAACCGCGGCCAATTCAGCAGCGAATATACCCGAGAACTCCGGTAGCATACCCTGTTTTATAGTATTATGTTCAACACATGATGTTTGCTGAATAACTGCATATCCTGTTACGCCATTCTGATAGGATCCATCAGTGAAGAGTATAATCTCAGGAGAAAAAACTGTGATTCTCTCAACAACCATTGCCTTGATAAAGTCTGAATTAGTTGTGAGTTTATCATATATAGTTAGACCTCTGTCAAATTTCACGATGTTGGTGGATATTATGTTAGTTTCAGGTTTATCAGGCAAAGGTATATTATGTTTTCTCAGAAAAAATATAATATGACGCGCAGAGCAAGGTCTTTTTGGTGTTTTACTGTCGATCATGTGCCAGAATAGCGTATATAGTCCCTCCTTGGGATCCGTAATTGTTCTGGATGCTAAATTCACTGATCTGTTATTTAGCATCGTACTGAAAGATTTAATTTTGCGTTCAATTCTCAGAGACTCTATAGGTGTGACCCTCAATAGCCCTGAGGCGGTTCGAAAACAGTTGTTGAGTGCTACATCTATTTTTTTAATGTTAGTTTTACTCGTCCAACCGTATATAGTTAAGCAATGCTGCACCGAATCATATGCCAGAGAAGAACAGATACCAATTGCTGTTTCCATATGTGGCCCCTTCTTCTTAGAACAGATTATTTTCAGCAGATTGTTGATCTTACTTAGCTTTCCCTGAATATGTTTAATATGATAATTCCATAATAGATTTCTCGTAAAATAAAGACCAAGTATTCTCATATTAGTCTTAAGTGGCACTGATGAGTCACCGAGCGTCAAGTTTTCAACATCACAGCTTCTCCTTCTGCAAACGTGCAGAATCTCAGACTTATTCATCGGAATAACTGCCCCACGCGTAGTTGCCCAATGCTGTATTGTGTCATTTAACATGTTCACCTTTGAAGTTACGACAGCAGGAGTACCTGATGCAACAGCAAATATGTTATCAGCATATACACCCACATAATCAATGCCGGGAAGACTTTCGATTGTCCTTGCCAATGAGTTAGCATAAATTGTAAAGAGAACCACGGACAATGGTGATCCCTGAGGAACTCCATTGTCTAAAGGGTGTTGTCGGGAAATATATCCATCAACCTTTACCATGATTTTCCGGTTGGAAAGGAATGAAAAGATGAGTTTTATAAGCGGTGGAGACATACCCCACTCCTTTAATTCATCAACTACAAAAGTGGACACGACACGGTCGAAGGCTTTTTCAATGTCCTCTGACAATACAACACTATGTCTTCTCGTAGACACATTTTTTCTGAGTGTTGATTCGAGTTCATGACATAATGTGTGTACCCCATGTTTAGGTAAAAAAGCATGATGACTTGGTGATATTCGGTGTTTAAAATTTTTCCAAACTCGCGTGGAAATGATTTTCTCCAAAACTTTCGACAACACTGGTATTAATGAAATCGGGCGATAACCGTCAGTCCTATTCGGATGTTTGCCTGGTTTTGGAATGGGAAGCAGAAGCGCCGTCTTCCAATCATGGGGGAAAATTCCAGAACGCAGTATATTGTTATAAAATTTTACTAATCTGGCCTTCATATCTACTGGTAAATTCTTTACCATAGAGTATGTTATCCTGTCCAGTGATGGCGTGGTCCCCTTGGTATTACTTAACGTTTCGTTCAATTCTACTATGGTAATATCAATACAAAGAAAGCTGTCTGACGAATTCGATGAGCTCAGCTGGTCAATACAGGTGTACTTACGAGCAATGATATTCGTATCGAAATTTTCATCAGATCCGACAGAGCTCCAAACTTCGGCAAATTTGTTGGCAATGTCAACTGAATTGCTTATAATGTTGTTTCCCTCGACAATTGAGGGAAAGTTGTATGTTTTCTCCCTCGTTATACCGCTGACTGGGCACCATAACACCGTCATATCAAGCATTGGATTTAACGAATTCAGAAAATTTTCCCAGGTTAGCTGTTTCGACGTCAAAGATGCAAATTTTACCTTTGCACATGCTCTCCTATAATTAACGCAGTTTGGTATACTTCTGTGTCTTTTAAAAAGGTTCCAGGCTCCCTGCTTGAGATTAACTAGAGTTGCTATAGTCGAATTAAACCATGCTGGGGAGTTTTCGTTTTTCGGTCTAGTTGTCTGTGCTATTGATTCATTGGCAGCTTTACGAATTATTCTCTTAATTTGTGCTGCTTCTCGGTTTATATTGGTTGATTCTTCAAAATCAGACATAATACAACTAACTTTTCCCTCGAAAGCTTGCCAGTTAGCTCTCTCAACCAAAAATCTGGGAGTAAATCACTTTTTACCCTCAATCCTATCATCACTTATAACAATAGGAAAGTGATCTCCTACCTCAGGCATGTCCAGTGTTTTCCATGTGAGAAAGGGTGCCAGATCGACACTAGCCATGGATACGTCGATGGATGTGAGAGTACCTCTTGTACTCAATAGTGTAGGGGAACCATCATTCAGAAACACAAAGTCCATATTATTAGCAAACTCTTCCCATAAGGCGCCAGTAGGTGAGAGCGACTGAGATCCCCAAATGGGATTTTGAGAATTCAGATCTCCCAACACTGGGTGATGCCCGTTATCAAAAACGTGAATATCCGATACCATACCTGCAGTGATATTTATGTCACATTCACGGTATATATTAGTTATGTGAAGTTTTTCATTCCCATATATCGTGACAGTCTGAAAAAGAAGGTCACCCGATGACACCAAATGTTGATCAACGTGAATGTTGTTGCGGATTAGGAACATAATTCCAGCTTTTGCATATTGGTAATCCTTGTTATGATGGTATATTTTATAGCCAGGTAGGTGTAAAAGATGTTGGGTCCCGTCAATTATGTTGGTTTCCTGTAACGCGATTATATTAGGTTTATGTTTGGCAACCAACGTCTCCAATGCATACTTGTGGGCTATGAAACCCTGGACGTTCCATTGTAGAATCCTAATGTTTAGACCAATATTCATATTAAATTAACAAAAATGAAGAAATATATAAAATAATAATAGATTATTCTTTCCTCTGTATTTTGGGCATTGTTCTCCTCAAAGTTTCAGGTGTTATTAATACATTCAAATCTGTATACTTATCATATAAACTATTATACGGATTATTATAGTCAGCTTTGCTGCTAGTAGCTCTTGGCGGTGTTACCATCTCAGTTGTATTTGAGATAGCAGAATCCATCTCCTCTTCGTCTCTAAGATTAGTGTTAATTACAGTTGTTTGGGGTTTCATTTTTTCGTTTGTTATTTGCTTTTCGTCTTCATTCTCTGTTCTTGATTGATGTTTGTCTTGTTTTTGTGATTGATTTGTTACGTTTGATGTTTGTTCTCTTGTCTTCTGTTTTTCAATGTAATTTAAATCGTTATCGTTATTATTTTCTTTTGCTAAAGATGGTAGATCGTTTGATTTTTGATTATTTGCTATGTTTTTCTCTTTTTCATGAGCACTAGCCGGTATTGCGGTGTTGTTGTTTATTTGTGCGTTGCTTTTCTTATTCGATTGTGTTTCCTGACTTTGTGTTGTGATGCCGCGAACAACATCGGAAAAAGTTGATTTCTTCTGGAATGGTTTGATTGTGTGTAGGGTTGGGTTGTCATTAAAAGCCTTCCATGCTTCACGTACGGTGCATCTTCGATCAGCTTTTATTTTGTTCACAGATTTGTGTTTAATGAAGCTTGGGCACAACGTAGAGTATGATGTGTGGGATTCATCATTACAATTTACACAGAACTTTCGAGAGCACTTTTCATGTGGAGGGTTTATATTGCCACATTCCCCGCACAAGGATATTTTTTTGCATCTGTTTTTGGTGTGTCCTAGCTTTTGGCAATTAACACAACGCATAGGATTGATAATATGTTCAGACACCAAGCATTTCTCCCAGCCACAGCTTATTCTTGATGGTCTTGTCAAACCATTAAAAGTTACTATAGCTGCACCAGTGGGAACAAAGTTTTCACCATCTCGTTTTAAAATGTGTCTAATGTCAGTCACGTTTGGGTTCTTGATACCGATAACACCAGCCAACAAATCCTCTTGCGACATTTTAACAATACGTCTGCTGAAAATTCTGCCAAGTGTAGAGTTTAAACTATTGTGCAAAGTTATTTTCACCGGTACAATGTCAATGTACTTTGCCTTGAGGAACTTTTGAGCTGTTTTTAAATCTTTAGTTTTAATCATTAGATCACCATTGCGCATTTCAGTGACATCCAAGTAATCTGTAGAGATATAGTCTAGGCCTTTACCAATTTGAAAAACATTATATGAAGATAGGGGTTTAGGTTCTGCACCTGCAGTTTCTGGAAGAGCAGCTGCAACTAAGTAACGTGGAAGGTGTTGATCATCAATTTCGTCCTTGTTTAATATTGCCTCTGCTTCTTCTAGGCGCTGCGTCTTGTTTTTGCCTTTTTTACTCCTCCCGTCCGGTTGGTCTAGGTCTTTAAACCTATTCCTGTACGGGGACACATCCCCATTCATCTTGAACACACTCTACTTTTTCCAATAAATTTATTTTCTTCTCAATACAATTTAAAGAAAAACAATAAAAAGAAGGTCGTAGAAAGCAACTACGACAGATAAATCGATAGGTGTTATCGATAAGAAGAAAGCCTTTACACAATTAACCGCGATGAGAGAAACGATGCTCACTTGGCGATTGCCTGTCAACGACTGACCGGTCAACTATGTTTTTTAAATATTAGACTAATAAGTAAAAATTTGCAAGAATCTACTTTTGAGAGCGAAACAACAATTTTACTCTCTTTATGAAAATTTGCAAATAAAGTACGCGAACGACTTCCAGTAATAATTTGCAAGGAAACAGCTGATGTTTATGTGTGCAAGGAAACAGCTGATTTTTCTGTTTGCATTTCATTAAACAAAAGCATGCTAACCTCACTACAAAATGTATTGTACTTACAAATTCTTCCAACAAATACATTTTTGGAAGTTACCACAAGTTCCAATAGAATTGATAAAAATTTTATCCTTTACCACATATGTACATACATTCTGGCGTGTATTTCCATACCTTTGCTACTGCCACATTTGTCCAATAATGACGTAGCCGGTTCACCAGAATTTCCTGAATGCCACTGCACATTATTGTTTTCCATTTTGTTTCTAAATTTCACAAATGTATTGAATAAAATATTAAACAAAATAATTTGTACTTACCTCTGTCGTTGTTAATTTATTTTTGTGTTTTGTTTCTTTATTTCAAACAGCTGTTCTATCTTGCAATTTTATGTTGGCTAAAATTTCTCCAACCAAAATTTGCAAAATCTCTAACATCGAACTGTCAAAATTTTCACTCTCTGGCTCTCATTTACTGGACTTTTGGAGTAAACGAACAGAGTTCAGTAAAAATTTGTACAAATTTGCACAAATTTGCACAAATTTGCACAAATTTTCGAGTACTCGAACAGAGCTAATATAATTTTTTGTTTAGGCTTAACTAATAAAGCTATAAGAACAAAATTTAGCTATGTGGTAAATTAGCATAAGGTTTCAACATATATTTTTTTGAGAGAAATATGTTGGAAATTGTCAAAGATATAAAAGGATAACATTTTCAAAGGACATTATTGACACAAATTTTGTCCTGAAATATTAAAACAAAAAATTATTTCCATTTCTACAGATTGTCCTCCTTCATTGGATACCCAAGTTGACATAATCTACCCACTAGAAATATTTAAATAAATTTCTAAAAATTTTTGTATCCTTAAAACTTTGAAGTCCTTTAAAAAGGAGAAAAGATCACGAAATGAAATGAATCACACTTTGTCTATGTACGAGCTCTAGTTGAACTAGTATATGGTCTTGTTCAGGTCCAATAAATGCTGTCGCACGGTGTAATATATCAAAAATTCGCTATTTTAATTACTTATTTAGAACTTAAACATAATCGGCTTCGGCTTTGACCGAAGTTTAAGATGTTACCCGAAGTTCGGCTTGCCAGTGTACTGAAAATACAGAAAATCAGTACATTCGCAATTCTGTAAATGGGTGAAAATCATGAAGTTGACCAACTTGCTGTCACTTTTATTAACTAATATACAACCCCATAAGGTCAGATGTCTTATACATTTTAATTAAACAAACAAATTAACATATTTCTCCAACTGGTTCTATTCTTCGCATTTTTACGCCAATTAGTAACACCAAGGATAGGGAGGGATTCTTCTGCCTGGTCTTTCTATCGGAGTCTTGGTCGTATTCTCTTTCTGTTTCCATCGGGTACGTTATCGAAAACTTTTCGCGCTGGCTCATCTTCATCCATTCTGCTAACATGGCCTAGCCACCGCAACTGGCCTAATTTGATTCGGGAAGTGATGTCCACGTCAGAATAGAGATTATATAGCTCTTGGTTCCAGCGACGTCGGTACTCGCCGGTTTCTCTAACAGGACCATATATTTTACGGAGAATTTTCCTCTCGAATACTCCCAGGTGTTTTCCATCCGCTTGCAATATGACCCAAGTTTCGGAGCCATATGTCAAGACAGGTAAAATGAGAGTCTGATATAGCTGGACTTTTGTCCGTCGAGAGAGGGCTTTGTTTTTAAACTGCTTGCCGAGCCGTTGTTGTCCTTGTCAACAGCGGATCCAAGGTAGATAAATTCATCAACCACTTCAAAATTAAATCGGTTGTCAACGTTCAAGTGCGGACTAAGTCGAGAGGTTTGTCTAGTCGTTGACACCATCAATTTTGTATTGCCCTCATTAACAGCAAGACCCACCTTCGCTGATTCTTTTTCGATTCTTGACAATACTTCTGTAACTTCTCGCAAATTCTGACAAATTGCATACGCCAGCAACATATGGCTTTTCGTGGCAATGATCTTGTTCGTATTTATTTATTTATTTATTGGTACTCATATGGCAACCGAGCCCTTTGGGCTATATTTGGTTACAAAATACTACTAAAAATTGATATAATACGTACATATAATGCTTAAAATTACAAAAATAAAATGATATAACTAAATGACTTGTTTTCCTGATGTTTGTTAACATGTTATTATTACAATTAATATAAAGAAATTAAATCAAACTACTCAACTGAATAATTCAATGTGTTGTTGCAGTAGCAATTTTCGAAGTTCAATTAAGATTATGGTTTTGGTGTCGGTCTTGCTTGGAATAAATAAATTTGGGCTAAGCTCGTCGGATTGGGGAGGGTCCTTGACACTACCAAAACACTAACTACTAGCAAGAGAATACAACTATTTATTCCAAGGCTAATACAAAATAGAATATATAAAAGGTATGGACAGAATGTATTTTAACTTGTATAAAGATATCGCTTATTTACCGTTTTTATAGCAATTGATGTTCTTATTGCTTTGGACTTTATATACCCCCCCATCAACTCTTAATGACCGTGTGTCCTAAAAATGTTATGGTCATTCCCAATATCTTCGATTAATTTATATTTATATACCTATTACCTCACAATCTTTCTTTCCCAATTCAATAAAATTGCTATTCCATATTGTTAAACAGCATCATACAATTCATTTATGAATTAAGGAAACTACTACAGTACAGATCTGAACGATCAAAGGTTCAAATATACAAATGTTCATGAATTTGAGTCAATATAATTCCTTTTTTTTTTTTTTTTTAAATCGAATGTGCAATTAGCGCACACAAAACTCAACTAATGTATTATATCTCATATATGTATATCGAAAACATGTTTGAAGATAATGAATGGTGTGACTTACATTTTGCAATCCCTTAACCAGGATAACGATAATCTATAAATGTCAAAATGTGTGTTGGATTGGAAATGTTCCTCTTACTTTCAAAAACTGCACCGCCGTATTGAGCTCAATCCGCTGGTTTTTGTAGTTTATTCTGTAAATTGAAATAAAATTTTTATCGGAGATTATTGCCGCAAATTCTTTACAATAGCCAAACTCTTAAATTTCAAAATCAGTTGTTAGCTATGAAAAACATTTACATCATAAATTCAAACATGCTAGATATGATTTATTAACTTGAAAATATATGTAATAACTTTTAAATAAAATTGATTAGTTTCTTTTTTGTCTTGAATATTTTTTTTATTTATTTATTTATTTGTGTATATTTTACAAATCAATTTGTAAAAATATAAATTTGAAAGGCGCCGGGTAGCAGAGACCATAGTGCGCCTGTTGTTGTAGTGTAAGACTTTAATAGTTATGTTTTATAATATACATATTTACAAAAAATCATGTTAGTAGAGAAAAGAAATTGAGTAAAATAGAACAAAATAACCTTTGGCTTAAACTTTGTCTTTTACATTGTGCACCTGTAAGGATGATAGGATTCTGGGTACCATGTTGGAGACTGAACAGTCTAAAATATTTTGAATGGGTTCGTCAATTTTGGATGACGCACATTCACGAAGAATATGATCAACCGTTAGATTGCTTTGGCAAAAGGAGCACGTCAATGGACTAGATCTGTCATAGTAATGCGAAGTATTAAATAGGGCCTTATTTACTCGTAGTCTAGAAAGTAATATACATTCAGCTCTACTGAGATTAATATTATATCTTTTTCTGTTTCGTGACGGGTTTACTTGTTTTAGGAAAGTGTTGCTTTGCTCCCAACTATCTGTTTCCTGCTTTATGCGGGTACTCTTGTATGGGTGTATGATTGCGCCAGGAAAGCAAGGAGGTCTTGTAATGTTTGTGGCATTCAAGGCTCTCTTGGCAGTTATATCTGCCAGTTCGTTACCTGGAATGCCGATGTGGGAAGGTATCCAGATTATTGTTATGTCATCTTGTGGTTGTAGTGTGAAGAGCGAGTTGAATATTCCTTTTCTATTATACTTTAGTGCCCTAACTGCACTTAAGCTATCTGTGCAAATAAGCGATTTGGCCTGGCATTCAGATCCATAAGCAATTGCTCTGCCCAAAGCAGCAATTTCTGCGGAAAAAATGCCTGCATTGTCTGGCAAACGCGCTTCCTCGATTATGTTGGGATTGCCCTGTCCAACCTGAGATATTACTGAGAAGCCTGTCAGGGTTCCATCATAGGATCCGTCTGTAAAAAGTGTTAGTTGTGGGCATAAATTATGTGTTTCCCGGGCTAGCAAGGATTTGAAGCATTCGGGGTTTATGGAATCCTTCTGGAAATGACTTAGACTCTCATTAAATTTTAGGCGGGCCTGTTTGCCATCTGTTATGACCGGTCTTGGTGGTAAATTTATCTGAAATTCTGTAAGCAGATCCAAAATTTTGCGTATAGCAGAAGTTCGCGAGCTTTCGTTGGGGTCAATGTGTTCCCAGAATGTCGTATGTAGACATTCGGTAGGCAAAGTTATAGCCTTAGCGGCTAGGCTCACTGCGTATTTTTCAAGAATTTTTTGAAAATCAGAGAATTTTCCTTCAATTCTTAGTGATTCAATAGGTGTAGATGGAAGCAACCCTGTAGCTGTCCTGAAGCACCTATTGGTGGCCACGTCTAATCTAGAAGTATTTGACTTCGTGGTCCAACCGTAGATAGTGATACCGTGAGATAGGGATCCTATTACAAGTGTGCGGCAGATGTCTACCGCCGTGTCAAAGTGGGGGCCTTTACCCTTTGAGCAAATAAGTCTCAGTAAATTGTTGATTTTGCCAAGTTTGATTAATACGCGATTTACCTGCTCGTTCCAAGATAAGGTTTTCGAAAAAATGATTCCTAATATTCTCATGTGGGATAAGGTGGCAATCTCGTAGTCTCTCAGTTTCATAGACCCGCCGGTGCATCTTTTCTTTCTGCACACATGAAGTAATTCCGTTTTATTGATTGGAATGACCGCGCCCGTAGACACTGCCCAGCTTTGAATTGTGTCATTGAAGTTATTGAGTGAGCATTCCACATCATCAGGTTTTCCTGATGCTATGGCGAAGACGTTGTCAGCAAAGATACCAACAAAGTCAATACCCGGGTGGTTTTCTATTGCCCTAGCTAAAGAGTTTGCGTAAATGTTGTAGAGCACGACAGAGAGGGGCGAACCTTGCGGAATTCCGTTTTCGAGGGGGAAAACAGGGGAGAGATGACTATCGACTCTGACGAGTACCCGTCGGTTTTTTAGGTATGAAAATAATAGGTTCAAAATAGCTTTGGGGACTCCCCATTTATGAAGCTCCTTTATTACATTGGAAGAAATGACGCGATCGAAGGCTTTCTCTAGATCGGCTGAGAGAACAGTGCTGTGCTTGCGTTTTGTCAAGTTTGATCGCAATTGTGCCTCTATCAAGTGGCAAATGCTGTGCACCCCGCGTCCTGGGATAAACGCGTGTTGGAGATGGGAGAATTTGTGGGAAGCGAAGATAATAAAGCGTTTTGATATAATCTTATCAAAAGTTTTGGATAGAACGGGAAGTAATGATATAGGACGATATCCATCTAACTTATTTGGGTTTTTCCCTTGTTTTGGAATTGGCACTAGAAGTGCAGTTTTCCAGTCATGAGGGTAGGTGCCTGATGAGAGAATTAGATTAAAAAGGTTACAGATCCTTTCTTTAACAGTGTGTGGGGAGTTTTTCAACATGGAATACGTCAGTTTGTCTAGTGACGGCGTTGAACCTCTAAGAGTTTGCAAAATTTTGTCAAGTTCTGTAACTTCTATTGGGACTATCAGTTCTGGAAAGCGATTTATAGGTACCTCAAGTTCATCTATTGTGATTTCATTCTTAGCGGAGATTACCAGAGAGCTGAAAGCATCATCCGAGCTTAAAGAGGTCCAATATTCAGCGAATTTAACTGCTTTCCCCTTAGGGTGAGTTATAACATTGTAGTTAACAGAAATGTTAGCAAATGATGTAACTCGATTTGATCTTAATCTCGTAACTCTACACCATAGCGCCCGGATATTCAAAATAGGATTGAGTGAGTTGAGGAATAAGGTCCATGTTCTTCTTTTTGCTAATCTGCATTCTCTTTTAACTAGAGCGCAGGCTTTCTTGTATGATAATAAATTTTCAATGGTTCGTCTACGTTTGAATTTTTTCCAAGCCTTTTGTCTCGAGCGTATAAGTTGTGCAATTAGACTGTTAAACCATACAGGCCTATTGCGACCTGAAGGTTTACGGCTTAATGGAATTGACTCATTCGCCGCTCTTCTGAGCGACTTTTTTATTTGCGCTGCTTCCCTGTTGATATTTTCTGATTGAACATGTTGTTCGTTGAAGGTAGTGCATTTTGCTTGAAACAATGGCCAATTTGCTTTCTGGTCAAGAAAGCGAGGCCGGAAAATAGTGGAAGGATTTGCGAAATTATCAGAAATAAGAATGGGAAAATGATCCGCCGAACCTGTAGACTCGAGAACAGCCCAAGTTAAGCTAGAAGCGAGTTCTGGATTGCACATGGTGACATCTATCGCCGTGAGCGTATGGTGTGTGTTTAATAGGGTAGGTGAACCATCGTTAAGAACTACTAAATTGTGATTATTCACAAATTCTTCCCAAAGAGCGCCCTCCTGAGAAGTGTAATTTGATCCCCAAAGAGTGTTTTGCGAATTTAGGTCTCCAAGCACTATGTGGTGTCCTCTGTGAGTCAAGTCGATTTGATTGATCAAATCTAATCTCAAAGTTATGTTGCACTCTTTGTAGATATTGGTAATCGTAACTGGCTGGCCACAATTCAATGTTACAGCTTGAAAAAGGAATTCGCCAGAGCTAGTGAAGTGGTTGGTTACATTTATGTTGTTACTTACTAAAATGGCTATGCCAGCTTTAGCATAAGTAAAGTCATGGTTGTGATAGAAAACTTTGTATCCTGGTAGGTGAAAAAGGTGTTCACTTCTTTTCGTGATGTGCGTCTCCTGAAGTGCGATTATATTGGGTTTGTGTAATGCTGTTATAAGTTCCAAGGCATGCTTATTATTTAAGAAACCCTGGATGTTCCATTGCAAAAGAGTTAAGTTAAAGCCTGTAAACATAATAAGGGAAGAGTTATTTAAGGGAAAAGAAGTGTAAAAAAAAAATTGATAAAAATAAAGAGTTATATATGTGTATGAATAGTTAATATATGTATAATGTTACGATGTGTTGCCAGATGATTTGGGAAGTGTTTTCCTGAAAGTTTCAGGTGTTATAAGGACGTTCAACATTGGAAATTTTTCGAATGCTTGACTGCATGGAGATGTCTCCATGTCATGATCTTGAGTGTGGTTGTGGGTTGGTGTGCGTAAGATGTTGTCAGAGTTTGGGGTAGAAGTGGGTTTAGAATTTAGTGAAAATTTTTCAGATAGTGATGATGATGGTGATGTTGAGATGTTGTTGGTTATTGTAGTGCTGGTGGTTGTAGCGGTGAGGGTGTTGGAAGTGGTGATAGTGTTGTAGGCGGTGATGGTGTTGGATTTTGTAGTGAAGGTGTTGTTTTGTTTCTTTAGTTGTTGGTTGGCTGAGTCTGTTGTATCAGAGCGTGTATAGGTTGAGGTGATTGTTGATTGTTTTCTAGATGGGTTTTCCTGTGAGGTTGTTGTCTTGTTTTGTGCTAGCATGCTAGAGGTGGGATTTTCCCGATCTCCAGTCAGGATGTTGGAGAAAGTTTTTTTTGGTGCCGGATTAATTAAATGCGTGTTAGGGTCATCATTGAAGATTTTCCAAGCGTCTCGAGTGGTACAGCGGAAATTGATTTTTATTTTATTCACCGATTTATGTTTTAAAAAAGTGGGGCATTGGAAGTCGTATGAGGTGTGCTCGGCAATGTTGCAATTGATGCAAAATTTGCCTAAGCAGGCATCATGAGGAATTGGTTGAGCGCACTCAACGCACGATTCGATACGTTTGCAGTGATTCTTGGTATGTCCAAGCCGCTGACAGTTTCTGCAGCGCATTGGGTTGGGAATGTATTCGTTGACTTTTATTGTTTTCCATCCCAGTTCCAAATACTCTGGCGGGTGTATGTCGTCAAACGTGATGACTATGGCACCTGTTGCTACTCGTTTCTTATCAATAGTGGTCGTTATTTTCCTAATTTCGGCAATTGGGTATTCTTTTTTCAACTCCGCAAGTATGTCTTCCTCTGCTATATTAATGAGTTTTCTATCAAAGATTTTACCGTATGACTGGTTGAGAGACTTATGGAGTGTGAATTTGACCGGTACAATGTCAATGAGTGTAGCGGTCAAAAATTTTTTTGCGTCTTTTAGGTTGTTTGTTTTAATTAAAAGATCACCACTTTTTAATTCAGTCACTTCACCGTGGTCGCGGCATATGTGTTTGAGACCTCTGCCTATTTGGAAGATGTTATATGCAGCCAGTGGTTTAGGTTCATTCTCCTTGTCTGTAGGAACGGCTGAAGCTACCAGGTATCTAGGCAAGTGGTCGTGATTTATTGTATGGCGAGACAGCACTGGAAAAGCGTCGGGGTCCAATCTGGTGCGTTTGGTTGCATTTTTGTTTTTAGTTTTAGTATTTTTGGGGTCCAGTAAACTGAACCTGTTGTAGTTCGGGGGGTGAACCCCGTTCATTTTAAAATTTTTTTTTTACAACTAGGTATTTAGTTTTTTTTTTTTTAAACCAAAGTAGTTTAAATAATGTTATGATTCTAAATTTAGAATTTATTTGTTTTTCTTTTGCGCTGTATTCACTGAGAGGCTGAGAGAGTAACTGTTTATTTGTTCAAAGCCTTTGTTCTATAGGTTTTGCGAGCGAAAGAGCAATCGATGCTTACGCAGCAAACGGCAAAACAAGACTGTTGTCTTGAATATTATACATGATATTTCAACTTCATTAGTACTGTTAACTTCATTACATGTATTGATAATACGATACTTTCTTCTCTGTTATGAAATAAAAATATTATGATGACAGAGGTCAAAATTGAAAACTTCTGTTAGTGCTAATGTTATATTAATTTTAGAGATGTTATGGAACAATAGTAATTGTATTTAACATGGTAGTGTTGTTAAAGGTTAACATTTCAATGTTGAGCAAAACTTGTCACTCTCTGTTACTAAAGATTATTATTCTGGATAGATGTTACATTGGAGTCCGCATTCTCTCAAATAATTTTCAACAAAACTGGTTGATGACGTGTTGGCTTCAATTTGTTATTATATCAGATTTAGCCCCGATGACGTCGATGCTTGTTGGTGACCAGAGAATCGTCTGAGTTGAGGGTACAGTATTACGCCACGGCACCCTTATTGGTCCAGTGATGATGGAATTCTTGTTCACTCAGATGATGGCAAAGTTTGCTTGCCCCAATTATTTATTCAAGGTTGTTAAAATTTTGGACATAGGATTCACTTGTGCGACTTAGTGATTTGGTGGCCATTTATATGCTTCATAAGATGATTTTGTGGCTACGGGCTCAAAGAAAAGGTACACGTGCATCACTTCGGTAGTAATCTCAAAAAAAGTTGTTGGACAAAAAAAAATAGCAATTCGTTGCGGCTTTAATTATAGGTTGTAAATTTCTGCATTCTCTACGTTGGCACTTTACATGTTTTTTTGGTGAATTTATTATTAACATCGCTTCCCCAGGTTTAGGATTTGGTAACACAAACTCCAAGGTGGATAATATTGTACTTCCATTCCTTTTCTTTTTTTTTTTTTTATTTCGCGCACAAGATTTTTAGTATCAGTTTCGTTAGTACTTTTTATATAAAGATTTTGTTTATTGCTTGTTGACTTTTGATAGGAAATTGTAGATAATGTTTGATCACATTGTGTTCTTTTCTTTTACTCTACAACCTTTCCTCTCGAAATTCAGTGCCAGAAGAAAACAACCGGAAACAGATCGCGACTAGTCTTCTCAATTTGATAGATCATAAGACTAACTATTACACTAGTCAACAGTCGTTTTGTTATTTGGTTCTAGCATAGTTTTTCTCATTGATTTTGACCTACTGAACACGAAAATGAGTTTTAAAAATTTTTCTGTTGATTGGTTTTCGAGATACAAATTTTTGAACATTTTTTTTTAAATTTTTGGAGGTACACTTACAATTTTGAGCATATCTTTCGTCTTCTTTGACGTATTTAATCCTACTACTACTCAAATTAATCAAATTGAGCCGTCTACATTCTCAGAAAATTTTCAAATCGGGTGAGTAGTTTTGATGTTGGCGGCTTAAAAAGGTTAAAAAACTGCATTTTTTTAGTAAAAATGTGGCAGAAAAATTCATATAAAAATTCATATAAAATATAAAACGCGATGCTAACAGCGATTTTGGTTTTTTAACGTATAGCTGGCATTTTTCCAAAGAAAATAAGCACTTACTTAACAAAATCTGACAACAAATGGCGGACTTATAATTTTTTTGGTAAAACACCGAAATTCCGCTATTTCACGATATTTTGATTTTCATTATTTGCACAGCTAACCTACTAGGAGGGATCGAAAAAGCAAGTTTTTTATAATCCTTTTGGAATAGAACGGAACAGTTGCTCCTATACATAAGTTACTTCTGTTCAAAATTTCACCACCCTGGGTTAATGTCTTCTGTTCTGGCAAGGGACGTGAAATTTCAAAAATTTAGTGAAATCAGGAATTTTTTTTTTTGGAAATTTTTTTCAAATGTCACAGCACTTAGCAGTTTTGATAAAATTTTTAAATTAATATTAATAACACAAATATTTCATAATTGTAAAAAACCTATTTACAATACCGTAGGGACGTTTCGTCGATGTTTTTAAGAAAATGGTATAATGAAAATGCAGAACATAGAAACACAGGTGCATTTTACGATACCAATTTTGGCAAACCCACTTTACATGTACAAAATTGTTTGGAAAAAACGTTTACGTAATTTTTATGATTCTCAGAATTAAAAAAAATAAGTAATACACAAATAGTTATTTAATTTTTATGATTGTGGTTGCAGAGTAATATACGCTTCTGAATGTGCGTGGACGCTCTTCGTGTTCCTTTATGACTGCTACTCCGTTCACAGTCAATTAAAGGGAATTACACTTTTTTATTGATGTGTGGCTACCTGTATCGGATTTTTTTACAGAAATTCCCCCCACATTTGTGAGTGGTCATTATTTGGAAACTTTTCCACAATTTGAAACGCACACTTGCTGAATCAGGTATATAGCCAGGTATAGTATTTATAGGTGTTCATTTATCGTTTTTTGTCATTCAACAAGTGTCTACGAACGCGAGTAGTACGAGTAAAAAGTGAAACAAATTGAATTTAAGTGCATATAATACCTACCCAACAAGTAAGACAATGAGTAAAAGACTACGTGTGTTCGAGTGTTTGAACAATCCAGACAATTTCTGCAATGTTTGTGGCGAGTTTATAAAGAATAATCACGCACACACGTTTACTCCAGCAGTGCAATTGCACTATTTGAATTATTTTGGTATTTCACCAAATATCACAGAATCATGGACACCTAAGTCGCTATGTGATCTTTGCTATATAATCCTAACCAACTGGGCAGCTGGCGGAAGGTAAGAATTTGTATTTAAACACATTAAGCAAAGCAAATATAGTAATTTATTTTAATTTTAGGCGCCATATGAAATTCGATACACCAATGATATGGAAAAAGCCGCTATGCCATTCCACAGACTGTTATTTTTGCCTCACCACAAACAGTGGGGTAGGGAGATTTTTAAAATGGAACTACGCTCAAGTGGGATCGTTTGCACTTCCAGTACCACATTCGAATGATGTACCATATCCAGTGTGCCCTGGTGCATCTCTTCAAAAAGCAGAATCGTCAGATCAAGAGTCCGAGTCAAGTGCAAGCGAATTTGGGGCGTGCAGAAAGCGAAAATTACTGTCACAGGCCGAACTAAACGATTGGGTGCGCGATTTTGGTCTCACTAAGGAGAAATCCGAACTTTTTGCGTCTCGGATGGTACAGTGTGGATTTGCGGATTCAGAAGTGAAAGTAAAGAAGTGAAAGTGCAGCGAATACAAAAAACAAAGAAGAAGTCAGCTGTTTTTCCACATGGCATAAAATGTACAGTTATATCTTTGTTTCTACTCATTTTTTATGGGCGTTGATTTGGTTAATTTCGTTAGTTTAGCTAACCTGGCACATCCATTTCTAATTGTGCCATACATTGAGTATGTGGTGCTCTAAATAAATTAAAAAATAATATACTAAGACTAATTTGTTTATTTTAAATTAAGTTCAAATGTATTTATTCGTTTGCGTTGGGTAGGTAAGCTGTGCAAATAATGAAAATCAAAATATCGTGAAATAGCGGAATTTCGGTGTTTTACCAAAAAAATTATAAGTCCGCCATTTGTTGTCAGATTTTGTTAAGTAAGTGCTTATTTTCTTTGGAAAAATGCCAGCTATACGTAAAAAAACCAAAATCGCTGATAGCATCGCGTTTTATATTTTATATGAATTTTTATATGAATTTTTCTGCCACATTTTTACTTAAAAATCGCAGTTTTTTAACCTTTTTAAGCCGCCAATATCAAAACTACTCACCCGATTTGAAAATTTTCTGAGAATGAGTTGTAGACGGCTCAATTTGCTTTAATTTGAGTAGTAGAAGGATCAAATACGTCAAAGAAGACGAAAGATATGTTCAAAATTGTAAGTGTACCTCCAAAAATTTAAAAAAAAAAGTTCAAAAATTTGTATCTCGAAAACCAATCAACAGAAAAATTTTTAAAACTCATTTTCGTGTTTAGTGGGTCAAAATCAATGAGAAAAAGTATGCTAGAAACAAATAACAGAGAAAATTTTGTTATTTGTGACCTAGTGTTATCAACTATTAAAATATCATGTGATAGTATTCCTACGAATTATTGTTAAAAAATTTGATATTATTAAAAGCTAGACTTTCTCGCGATAATCTAGGTCTAATTGTTCTTAAATGTTCTTAAATTCAAGTTCTTAAATTCGCTTTGACCAGAATTGCTCAAATAATTAATATTGCAAACAATTACAGTTTATTTACCTTTTTGTTAGGATGCTATAACAAGTTTAAGTTTTAGAATTGATGTACATAAGTGCATTAAGCAGAAACGTTATATAACAAATTTGAAAGCAATTTTATACGAAAACAAACAATTTCTTACTAAAAAAAAAACTGCAACAGTGTTTAACAATTTGAGGTTGACGATATAAAAACATACTTTTTATATGCAGCTGTTGTCAAAGTAATATCGCCACTGTTATGGTTATTTTTAATTATATGATAAATGAAAAATTAGAAGAAAAATTTATTTCAAAATGAACTTAAATTAGACACAGATAAGTAAACAAGACTTGTGTGACAAAAAAATATACTTTGAATTCACATAAACACAAAAAAATTCATTGTTTTATCCAAAAGTCAAAAAATGGGCAGTCAAAATAATAGCACCGGTTATACAAGGTGGCGCAAAAGTAAACTTCCGATGTTTTTTGGCTGTAATTTAAAAAAAAATGAAAAACTTTGATTATTCTTGTGGATTATTTTTATTTGGTCTTTTAATTTTTTTTACATCAAGTCGAGAATATGATGTCATGTAAATGGCCGCCGCCACAGTTGATTGTCATTTGAGCCCTTTTTATGGCATTTTCCATCACTTTGGCCAAAACTTCCGGCGATAGGTCCTCACATTCTTGACGGATATTGTCTTTAAGCGCTGCAAGAGTCTGAGGCGGATTTTCAGTGCCCCAGAAGCGTAAATTTTGCTTATTTACGTACCCGCTAAGATGGAAACGGGCCTCATCACTCAAGATTATTTTTGATGAAAAATCATCTTCCTCTTGGTGGTGATTAACGATGGCTTGAGCGTATGTTAGACGTGATTGGCGGTCAGCAGCTAAAAGCTGATGCACCGTCTGGACTTTGTACGAAAACATCTTCAAATCTTGTACCAAAATTCGCTGTAAAGACCGTCGACTGATACCCATTTGCGTGGCACGTCGTCTGGTCGATGTCGACGGCGCTTCCATGACATCCTCGGCTACAGCAGCAATATTCTCTGCAGAACGGCTACTCGCAGTGTTTCACCAGTAGGCGTTGGACGGCCAGGAAATCTGCGACGAAATTCACGTTGTGCCAAAGTCACCGACCGATTATTGGTCAAATAAATAGTCAGCAATATTCCGCGGTCTGGAGCAGTGTAGCGTAACATTGTTTATTAACGTGTATTTCGCATGTGTTTACTACACAAATGTCAAAACAGAACTGACATTAGGGGCCAATCGCAAAATTTATAGGATTTTTTGATAGGAGGATTACTTTTGCGCCACCTTGTATGGGGCTAAAAATTAAAATTTTAAATAATTAAAAATAAGTTTTATTTTCTAAGTTTCTTGTTGTAATATGTTTACAAATTCAAATCAATATTTGGTTGCGTATCGAATACCAGAACTGTTCCACAGTACTCCACAAATCACTATTGTTAGTGGGTTTGACTTCAGACACCCTCTTCTTCACGTCCGCCCATAAATTTTCAATGGGGTTCAAGTCGGGTGATTGCGCAGGCCATTCCATTAATGGGATTTTGTTGCCATCAAACCAATTTTTAGCCTTTCGGCTTGTATGTTTAGGGTCATTGTCCTTCAGCATAACCCAAATTAGTGGCATTTCTTCAGATACATACGGAAACATCACTTCCTCAAGGATTTGAACATATACGGAAGCGTCCATGATGGTATTTATACGATGAATCGGGCCAACGCCATAATAAGAAAAGCATCCCCAGATGTTTAGGGTCATTGTCCTTCAGCATAACCCAAATTAGTGGCATTTCTTCTGATACATACGGAAACATCACTTCCTCAAGGATTTGAACATATACGGAAGCGTCCATGATGGTATTTATACGATGAATCGGGCCAACGCCATAATAAGAAAAGCATCCCCAGACCATGATGTTGGAACCTCCATGTTTGTTCGTCTTTGAGGAATATTTTGGGTTAAACTCTGAATTTGGTGGCCTCCGAACGTACGATCGAGATCCCTTTCCACCGTATAAAACAATTTTGGATGCATCTGTCCAAAGAATATTTCGCCACTTTCAAAAGCGGCACTTTTCTTGGGCTGTGACCTTTTAGGTTATGTTCCCTTAACCTACGGCATATGGTTTCAGTGCTTGCTGTCAAATTCAATTGTGTTTTTACTTCTGCTGCCAACATAAAGGGATATTTTTTGATCTGCCGCACTATTCTATTGACCGTAAGTGGCGACGTGGTCGTTTTACGACCACGTGTTTCAGCTTTATATTTGTAGGTTAACGCGTTTCGAACCATCTTATTCGAACAACTTAAAATTTCTCTAATTTGGGAATAAGTTTTGCTCTCGGAAATTAATTTTTTTATGAAATCACGTTTCTCGTTTGAACAATGTTTAGCACGTCCCATTGCAAACAAAATAAAGCGAAAATAATGTTAGTTTTTTTACATTTTTATTAAATTAAATCACCATTAACCACCTTAAACTATTATACACTAATATTTCAGGCCCGCTTTATTTTTTTATGCAATCGCTTCAAATGGTGGTATTATTTTGACAGCTCTCTCGGCATCTTATTTTAAAAATTTACATATTGTATGAGTATACACAATATTAAAACTGAAAATAATCTACCGCATAAGAGAGCAGACATCAGTTAACAGGATTGCGAATTTTTGGAGGAAAATATGATTGCAGAAGAACACAGTCTCACAACAAAATCAGAACCTTTAGGTGGTGCTATTATTTTGACAACAACTGTATATAAATGGAGGTAAAAAAAAATAATTTCAAATCAACTAAGCAAGAATGATTTAAAAACTACTGTAAAGTACTTATAGAATCTTTCTATGTTTTCTTGTTCTCTTTTAATGATTTACTTACTCAACTCAAATTCATTCATCTCATACTTAAAGAAATACTCATGTACCAATATCATATGTAAATACTTTCGAACATTCTCCATTCTTATATATTATCGTTTTCATCTTTGTAAACTTTACGATCTTCTTTTTAGTTCTAATAAAGCAATCGTTCAGAATTAACGTGTCCGTTTTTCATTGCGCTAACAATTTCGAGCACATTGGTATATCTGTTTTTAAATTCTTTGTATTAACTTCACCTGTCTGTATGCATGTATGTATGTATGTATGCACCGCACCGAAAAAACTTTGGATTGAAACTTCGCAGGCAAACTAATGGCGACGACAAAAATAAACTACCAAAATATGGGCGGGATTGGATAAAGGGGCGTGGTACCTCCCATACAAATCACAAATTAAAAATCCATTATTTCTGCAACTGTTAACGGTATTTGAACAAAATTGGGTATGTTGGTTAGGTGCACACATTTAAGATCTGCTGCAAATATGGGCGGGATTGGACAAAGGGGCGTGGTCATATATAAAGAATTTATAGTCAAAAACTATGTTTTTTATGGGTTGGTTTTTTATACGTTAAATACTCTCATAGTAGAGGGCAATTTATTAAAAACGCGGGCTACTCTAACGTGAAACGATTTTTCCAATAGCGGCGACAACTTAGGAAAAATTATTTGAGGGTTTCTCGTAGATCTTACTTTTACTTTTATTGACTATATTACAACCTCATGAGGTCAGACGTCTTACACATATTAATTAAACAAACAAATTAAACAAATTTCAACATATTCTTACAACTGGCTCTATCCTTCGCCTTTTCTCGCCAGTTGGTAACACCAAGGATACGGAGGGATCTACTGAATTTAAAAAATATGCACCAAAAGTTGGTGTTTGCAGTCTAAAAAGTTTATAAAAATGGAACAAGCATCTAATATTTAAAAATTGGGGAAATGTGCATCCCAAAAACGAAACAATGTATTGTGAAATGTGGTCACGAGGTTTAATATTATATACGTATCTTAAAACCCTATTGAAAGTTAGACTAATTTTTTTTATAATATAACCACACGTACCGGAATAAACCTGACAATATAGGAATATGGGCATGACTATCCCATGAATTGGAATGTGAAGGTCCAAACAGTACAACTTTCGTAAAATAAAGTTGACTTTAGAAATAACCGAATTAACATGTGATTCAAATGTTGGTTTATTATCGAGAACTACTCGAAGGCTGGGTTTGCCTCCCGCCACCGTTCATAATGGCAGTGAAAATACGTAAACGAACAAGAAAACATAAACAACCCCTATTTGTTGACGACCCCCGCAAACGTTATAAGGACCACGATTTACGGATATGCATTTGGAATGTAAGAACTCTATATAGATCCGGTGCAAGTATCCAATTGGCAGATGTAGGCTGACATTGCCGCAATCCGGGAAATGCGATGGACAGGACATGGCTGCACACGAAGAAGTAACTACGACATATACTACCGTTGCCATGAAAAAAACATGAATTTGGTAGCGCATTTGTAGTTGGCAAAAGACTACGACATCTAATCTCTAGGTTCAATCCTGTGAGTGAACGTATAGCCACAATCCGCATAAAACCAAAACATTTTTATATTTCCCTAATTTGTGTGCATGCCCCGACAGAAGAGAAAGATAATGATATCAGAGACATATTCTACGAGCGCCTAGAGAAAAGTATGACCGCTGCCCTGGCCATGACTTTAAGATTGTCCTAGGAGATTTTAATGCTAAAGTAGGCAGGGAGAATGTGTTTCATCCAACTATTGGCAATTTCAGTATACATGCTGACAGTTCCGAAACGGTATGAGACTGATTGACTTTGCCGCGCAAAAAACATGGTCAGATTCCAGCATAAAGACATCCACAAAGCTACTTGGGTATCCCCTGATCAAAGAACGTAGAACCAAATTGATCACGTTGTAATTGATGGAAGGCACTCATTCAGTAATGGGCGTACGAGTGATCAGAGGAGCTAACATCGATTCTCATCACTACCTGGTTGCAGCAAAGGTTCGCACAAGATTAAGTAGAGCGAAAATCGTTCGAAACCAGACGCAGAGAAAGCTGGACATCGGAAAGCTCCAATTACCAGAGGTAGCCACAGTCTACTCAAGGAAGCTCTCGCAACTTTTGGCACAGAACCCACCCCCTCCCGATGACGATCCTGATGCGCAGTGGAAACCCATTTCCGACTCTATAGAAACTGCCGCAACAACCGTACTTGGTTTCGAAAAACCGCTTCGCAATAAACCGTGGTACGATGAAGAGTGTCGCATTGCAAACGATGAAAAGAACGCTAGTACCTGGGATATTCAATGACGATGGGACAATCGATCACAATATGGACGACGACGTCGATTGCCCACCTCCTAACCAAGACGAGGTCAGAACAGCTATTACCCGGCTTAAGAACAACAAAGCCGCAGGAGCCGATGGATTACCAGCGGAGCTGTTAAGGCTGGCGGCGATGAGCTGATAAGGTGCATGCATCAGCTCATTAGCAAAATTTGGTTAGATGAATGCATGCCCGGTGATTGGAGTCTCAGTGTACTATGTTCCATATTTAAAAAAGGTGAACCAAGTATCTGTGCCAACTACCGTGGAATAAGCCTTTTATCCATAGCATATAAGGTTCTATCAAGTATAATGTGCGAAAGACTAAAACCAATTATCGCTGACCTGATTGGACCATACCAGTGCGGCTTTAGGCCTGGAAAATCGACAACTGACCAGATTTTCACGCTACGCCAAATCCTGGAGAAGACCCACGAAAAACAAATCGACACCTATCATCTATTTATCGATTATAAAGCGGCCTTCGATAGTCCGATACGGGAGAAACTCTTTGAAGCAATGTCTGAGCTTGTATTCCTGCAAAACTCATACGCCTTTGCAGGATGACCTTGACGAACACCAAATCCGCAGTGAAAGTGGATAAGGATTTTACCGAAGGCGACACCCTATCGTGCGATCTCTTTAACATCTTAATGGAGATCATTATGAGAAAAGCTGCTGAAGATATAGATATCATTGGACGCACAATTAGAGAAGTTACTGCGGTTTTTTCGAGAATTGAGAAGGAGTCAGCAAAAGTGGGTCTGACTGTAAATGAGGACAAGACAAAAAAAAATTAATGGTTTCAACGAATAGGGCCTCCACGCGATTAGAGCAAAGCGTGAACGTTGATAACCGTTATAACTTCGAGGTAGTGGACGAATTTATATACCTCGTATCTGCCGTAAACAAAAACAACAACGTCAACCTTGAGATCAAGCGGAGAATTGTGCTTGCGAATAGATGTTACTTTGGGCTAAGCAAGCACTTTAGAGATAAAGCCCTCTCTCGAGTAACAAAAGTCCAGCTGTACCAGACTCTCATTCAACCTGTCTTGCTTTATGGCGCAGAATCCTGGGTCCTATCGCAGGCAGACGCAACATCTGTAGGAGTCTTCGAGAGAAAAATACTCCGAAAAATTGATGGCCCTATAGTGCACAACGGTGAGTATCGGCGACGCATGAATCATGAACTGTATGAACTTTATCCGGGCATTGACATAGTTAAGAGGATCAAAATAACGCGATTGCGCTGGCTAGGCCATGTCTGTAGAACGGATGAAGACGAACCAGCACGAAGGGTTTTCAAAACTGAACTTGAAGGAAGAAGATAAATAGGGAAACCAAGACTCCACTGGAGAGATCAGGTTGACGGATCCCTGCGTTCACTTGGTGTTGCCAACTGGAGAAATAAAGCAAAATATCGAACTGGTTGGCGAAATATGTTATCTTCGTTTTGTAAGGTCCCTGACCCCCCGGGGTTGTCCGAGACCGGATATGTAAGTACTCCAAGGCAAGTTAATTTATCAACGATTTCAATATTCGTGTTATGAAGGACAACTGGAATGTTATCAAGAATATGATTACCAAAGTGCATAACTTTGGGTTTATTAGTATTATCTCCGTTAAGATGTTGAAGAGATTGCACGAAAGTGTGTCTCCTTGTCTCAATCCTCGCTTGGTACAGAATGGTTCAGTGAGGTCTTTTCCCACTTTCACTGCTGATTTGGTGGTGTCAGCGTCATTCTATAGAGGCGGATCAGTTTTGCCGGAATCCCAAGTTTAGACATAGCTTCGTACAATTTTCCCCGTCTAGGGCTATCGAAAGCAGCTTTGTAATCGAATAAAATATGGTATGTATCGAGTTGCTTCTACTCTGTCTTCCAGGTCGTCTTGTATATTTTCTTATGCTGGAATCGGTTGCTACTAACTACCATGTTCTTTGCAGCGGTGAAATCGATTAGTCTAATTCCATTATCGTAGGTGGTATCATGTAGACTGTGATTACCGATGTTTGGTCGAAAGACACTTTCCTTTCCCAATTTGTCATTAAAATCGCTTAAGATAATCTTAATGTCGTGGTCAGGCCAGCGTTCGTATACATCCTCCAGACGCCCATTAAATGATTCTTTGACCTCATCGTCTTTATCCTCTGTCGGCGTGTGCACACAAACTAACGAGATGTTGAAATATTTCGCTTTGATGTGAATAGAGGCTATGCGTTCACTCACTGTGTTGAATCTTGAAACTAGGTGTCGCAGTCTCTTGCCAACTATAAATCCGCACCCGAATTCGTGCTTTCTCTCATGGCAGCTGTAGTAAATACCGCAGTTTTTCTTTCTGGAGCAACCATATCCTGTCCATCGCATTTCTTGGATAGCTGTGACGTCAGCTTTATATTTTTCAAGGACATCCGCCAGTTGGAAAGTGGCAGTTGCGAGGGTCGTCAACAGTTAGGGGGTTCGTTCGTTTACCTTTTCATGTGTATTTTCATTGTCTATATAACGGTGGCGGTAGGCAAACCCAGCCGTGGTTTGCGTTTTACCTACTGTCAGGATGATCATATTTCAGCCGCCCATTGTGGATCAGACGCTGGCCAGAATGCTGTAAGTCGGAACTGGATTTTGGTTGCTATTCAATTTTGATCCGCCTTTGGCCAGGGGTGTTGGCTCATCCGCCTTCAAAGGACAGAAGAATATGCCCACTAGTTCGAAGAGCTTCAGTGACAAGGTCACCTAATAATCCTGAGACGCATCAATGATCGCATAACCGATCAGGCTGCTCATTCGTTTCGCCTTCTCACTTTAGCTAGCTAACGGAGGTTTCCGATAAAGCTATTGCCCAGGACATACTGCGTGGAAGTAGTGAGCTGCTTGGACTGCCCAATGAAGGAATCATTTGTGGCCACTCCCAAGTGAATGGCTATCAGAAACTTTCCACCTCCAATGACAGTTCCATGTCCAATGTAGCTGTCACCGGTCAATAGATACGAAATTTAAATGTGCTTTGTTTAGATTAAACTATAATATGATAAAGAAATATACCCTCTACATGCCCAGTCACTTTCAATCACGTGCTAAAAAAAATTCTCAAAATTCAAATTCTAAACCTAGAGTAACTAACCACTTCTACGAATTATGCACTTAATGAACCACTACTAAAAGCCATGAGACTATAATAAATATTGCAATTTACTTGATTTTAGTCTTCCTAAATCAAATTTTAGATATTTTGTTATACAGGGTGTTTCTTTTAAACTGAGACGATCAAATATCTCGAAAAATAGCCACTCTACGGAAAAAATGTCCATAATCAAAATTTAATCATCGGGATGAAGTTGTTGTTATTATCAAGGTTCTTGCCAGAGGGTTTGTGTGCTGTTCCAGTTTTTGATTATGACTCTGTTTGATGCGCTGGAGTTCGTCTCTTACAGCAGGTATCTTTAAATCTTTGTGTATGTTCTCATTTCTAACATACCAAGGGGCATCAGTAATTAACCGTAGTATTTTAGACTGCACTCTTTGTATTACTTCGATGTTACTCGCGCTAGCGTTTCCCTATATCTGGGAACCATATGACCAAGTAGGCTTAATCACAGTGTTGTAAATCTGGACCTTATATTCTAATCTCAGCCTTGAGTTCGAGTTAAGTAGCCACTGCAGTTGATGTGTCTTCAGCTTTATTTGTGTCTTCTTGGCTTCTATATGCCTTTCCAAGTCAGTCTACGATCTAGGTGTATACCCAGATAAGTAATATCATCACATAAGGGAATTGGTACACTGTTGAGTTGTATTTGTGGGCAAGTTCTTGCATTTAATGTGAACGTAATTTGTTTGCTCTTCGTCTCGTTTACTTTTATCCTCCAGTTGCAAATCCTCCATCCTCCAAATGTAAATGCCGCGGGTGAGATTCGAACTCACATTCGCTGAACGATAATTTCGATGTTTGTGTCTAGCTCGTTAAGCCACTGCAGACTGCAGTGTGTATTCGAGTCGAGTGATTATAGAGTCGAGTGATTATTTGGCACTACTTACACGTTGCTTTCCTACTTACACGCACTGATGCCGAAGTTTTGAAAGTTTTATATATCTGTGGTCACAAACAATAACAGCCTAACTCGAGTTACGAGTTAAAATTTTTGGAGAAGTCACCGTGCTCAAATAAGCAACTCTTTTTTGTTAAGAAGTAAGTAAAAGCATTCGTTTTCTTGTTATCTATAACAAAGTTATCACAAAAACTCCGACTCCTGATTTTCAGTAAAGATATTAAACTTTAAACTGCTCTCCCTGAAAAATTTTAGAATCGACTTAGGCTGTTATTGTTTGTGACCACAGATATATTTTTCAATAATTGTTCGATTCAATGACCTTCGATGAAATGCATAGGAAAGAAATGTGATCATTGATGGTTATGGCAAAATATTTGTTGTGGATGTTTTCGCACAAGTGGGAGTGTTGAGACAATTCTCGCTACGTTGAGTTTTGTTTTTCCCTATAATGTGTGATGATCAGAGCGGATATTTATATGCACGAAAAACCAACAAATATGCGCATACATTATGCCTAAAAAATCTCAAAATATCATTTATTAAAAAACAAATATGCAAAAAAAAAATTATAAATAAACACAAAAATCTTGTTTTAACCCTACGTAGATAACGTTGTTTTTTTGTACTGAAAATATAACGATACGTCTGAACGGCGTAAGCTGGTTTAAGGACTTTAAAGGATATTAAAAGGAAGAATATTGATATTTATTTTAGTGAGATCATTTATTTATTTCATTTTCTTTTATATTATTAAATCATCTTTTTAAAGTAAAATTAAAATTAAAAAAAAAATTAAAATTCAAATTCCATTTGGCTTAAAAAACTATCACAATACAAAATGTAAAACGCATTCGTCTCGCAGACGTACCTTATCTAACTAGGGCTATACGCAATTTTATTTTATTGTGCGTATTCAGTCTTAGGTTAGTCTTCAATTTCATTATTTGCACATATTATTAGATGGTGCTTTAGATTTTCAAAAGTGAATGATCTTTTCTTCTGGGTATAAATATTTCCGTATAAAGAAAAACTGCGCTCGATATCAGTTGAGGTTGTTGGGCAATAGGCAAATCTTTGCATCATATCTGGCGAAAGTTTTTGAACATATGGCTCCGTAGCTTCTTCGGCCTTATAACAAATATTGTATATGGGCACTTCCAGAGAAAGTGCCACCCTATGTCACATCACGTCACCCTCGTTAATTGCTCATATTTTAGGACCATGTGGTTCGATTGTTTTCTGTTCTTTTCCTAAATACAGAATGTAAGTAACTGCATATTTAGTAAAAGAAAAGAAGACACTCAAACTAACTGGTCCTAAAATATAAGTAATTATCGAGGGTGACGTGATGTAACAAAAGGTTGACCTTTCTGTGGAAATGCCCATATGTCTAATATACTTTTAAAACCTTTGTTTCGTTTTAAAATTCTTTCAAACTTTTCATAAAAAATTTTGTCTTCCAAACTATTTAAATTTTGACGTATTTCTTCGATTACTTCAACGGCACCTTTAAGCCCTAAGTTTTGTGATTGGAGTTTTTTTATTCCAATTGTAAGACTCGAGAAATTTGTTTTTATAAAAATAAGTTCACTTTTAATTACTGTTTTCGCAAATTGCTGTTTTGAAGTACAGATTGCCTGCGCATCGTCATTTTCAAAGGTTTCGACAAAGACGATCTAGAATTAGACGACCAGATGATGTGCGCATTTTGGCAACCCTGGTAAAAGAGAACTAAAGAGTGCTAGAATTTCACTCAAAGGCATTTCTCTCACGCGACATATCTTGATTATTTCATACTTTTTGCAAAGTTTATGTAATTTTACTTCAACATGGTTGGAATTTGTATAGTTATATACAATAACACTATCAAAAAGCTGCTCGTGTATTGAAATATTCAATGAAGAGAGTAAGAGAGAGAACAGAGAATGACTAGGGTTCCACTCGTTGTGTTTGTTGGCATTTGAGTGAAGAGAAATTTTGACTGTCTACTTGTACATCGTTTTTGGTTTCGATAATATTAGTATTGGGCTGCATTCAGCCATGAACCCCATCGCGTAATGCAAGGCTCAGGTGGTAAACCTACTCCCGGCAAAGCACGTTGGAATTCCCGGCGGCGTGCTTAGCCTTATTCAAAAGTTATAAGGAGCAGATTAATATTTAAAATATAATCAAACCTTTACAAAAACGGCTTTTGTGGATGATATCAAACAATTAACTTCCGGAAATTTTGACCTTACGAATTCGGCTAGTCGGTGGAGGCCATGCGCAAAACATGTTAAGTGTAGCCATGTTTGGGTACAACACTTTTAAGGCATCAGCAGCAGCTATCATGTACGCAGCGGCATCCGTCGGTAAAAGGAGAACTTTGGCATACTGAATTCCTTTAAGCAGAAAGATTAAGTAATTAACAGAAATTAAGATAAAATATTAATTTGTACGTTACCTTTAGGCCAGAGTAGCGATAGTGAATCGTCTACTCATCATCTACTTCTGCAACATTGAACAGGTAGCTTTTGCCTTGCTCTTCAGAATCCTCAGCACCATTTAAAATGCCAAAAATGAAGTTTACAATCAATCTTTGATCGGGATCGGTTGTTTCGTCAATTGAGATCCATATATACCTGTTTTCCGCCTTCGCTCTCAAAGCATTTATGTACTTGTTGTACAAAACAGGCACGCAATGTTGCCGAATGACCGATTCGCATGGCATTGTACGGTTTGTGTGTTTTTCAAGAAATCTTCTCAAATGAATCTGGCTTATTTTTTTTATCGGAATATTGGCTTTTATTAACACTTCGCACAGCTCCATTGCAAACGAATCTTTTGGTTCACCACTATATTCAGAAATCAGCGACTGGTTGTTGGTAATTCCATGTTTTCTTTTTTCTTCGGCCGCATTGTGTTTAGTTGTTTGTAAATGTTGTTTCACTGTGAACATTTTCGACGCATTAACAGAACAATTGCAGAATTTGCAAAATAATACGGACTGATCCGCCCGAAAAACAGAAGGAAACTGAGCAGTCATTCTAACTATGAATGCTTTTAAATTCTCCTTTTCTTTTGGCATTGTAGATTCATTTATCTCAAATCACCACCAAACAAGTTTTTATTACAAAGAGGATAGAGAGTAGAATGCAAACATCTGTTTGAATGTCGCCTTAGTATTGCCAGCGTAAAATTTGTCACAAAAAGTAACCATTCAAAGAGCATGAACATTACCTTAGCGAACTTCAAACTTCCAACACCCATACACTATTTATGGCACACACAGGTTCTTGGCGAATATTTGTTTGTGCGTGTATGTCGGCAAAAAGACATATTTGCAGAGCCACTTTCAATTAAAATTGCAGTAATATGCACGAACATGCAAAAAACATAAAAATATGCTCCGAATGGTCAAATATGCAAATGCATATGCAATATATAAATAACGGGTTTTTCAATAAGAGCGCTACAAAAGTTTTTTTTTTAATAAAACAAAACCGGTTTTAGATACCAATGAAATTCTTTATTCCTGTGAAAGTACGTTCGATGCCATTATGTATGGAACTCGATTTCTTTTGCATGGCCACCACGGGCACGCTTGCAGAAGTCCATAAATCGGCCGATACTGCTGCAATTTCACGTTCGATATTCGTACGAAGTTCATCAATCGTCGCTGGCTTGTTGGCATATACCATAGATTTGACGTAGCCCCACAGGAAATAGTCTAACGGCGTCAAATCGCACGACCGAGGCGGCCAATCAACTGGGCCATTTCGTGAGATAACTCGTTCACCAAACTTGGTTTCTAATAAATTGATTGTGGCATTCGCTGTGTGGCTTGTGGCGCCGTCCTGTTGGAACCAGAGAATGTCGATAAGTACCATTTAGAATACACTTACAAGTATTATTCGCAAAACAAATACAAATACATACAAGTAATAGCCGAAACGCATACAATCATACAGTAAATATGGGTAGAGAAAATCTTTCACTCACCAAATTTCTGACATTTGTCCTCGTGTGATGTATACGTTTGATGTTGAAAAGAATTGCTTTACTAATACCAGATAGAGGCAATGGTTCAAAACAACGAACAAAATAACAACAACGGCATTTCGTTTTGTGTGTTAAAATTAATGTGTTAAATACAACACAAATGTATGCTAACAATAACAGTCAATAAAAAAGTTTAAAACACATTTAAATTTCACAGTTTTTCACCAAAATGGCATGAAAAATTAAAGCAAGAAGTTATTGTAATTCCACCTGGTGTATATCACTTTTCGTCAAACATCTCTCTATCACACCGACCGCATCACGAAGAGTGTGAAATGAAACGTCAGATGAGAGAATAAGTTTATCTAGGTATGTATTAGTCTATGCATACAATACTCTACATATTTATGCCAACGATAACTTAAGTAGCTACAAGTGCTAACATTCGATGGGTAGTACATAATTACAATTACGAGTTAGGGTTGTTGTTGGGCGCTTGTTAAACCAAAGTAAACAAAAACACTTGTGTGTGTCAGGTTATACAGAAGTATACAAAATCACTTGTGGGTGTTAGGTTATACAGAAGTATACAAAAACACTTGCGTCTGTTAGGTACTTAATACCCACTGGGTATGAGTAAAAAATTGGTTGCTGTGTAAAGGAACGCTGTTGTACGGTGAAATTATGTGGAAATATGTATGTATGTATATACATTTACAAAGTGTGGAAAAGTGAATAATAGAACTAGAAAATATTGAAAATTAGCGCACTGGTTTTTAATTAACATTTGAATATTGGGGCTTATGCAACAAGACCTGGCAATGCATTGTTTTGACGTAGTTTATTGGCGTTATTAAAAAATCGACAACAAAAATTAATCTCATTCTGGTCCTCAAACAAAATAAAATTGAATTAAAAAATTATTATTTTCGATGGGCTTGGTATTAAGGACCATTCAAGCCATTCAACATTACTCAGTTTCTCACTAAATCAACTACATTTTTCCGTTTCCACAGCACTTGCTGTATACTTATAAGTACTTGTGTGTACCCATACTTATAACACGACTCTGTATACAAATTATGAAAAAATACTTCAGTACATGTGTGTACAATCTTCTTTAGATGTATTCTGGCGAAGAGAGCAAATAGGAGTGGATGTGTAGAGAAAATGTTCCTTATAAGTATAGAGTACCCACATAAATTGTACAAAGCAAATATGTGGTGGTATGTATTCTGCGTGTTAAAAATTTGGGTACACACAAGTATGAAAATTCTGTGTACGTACTTGGGTATACTTTTGCAACGAGTACTTATTGCTATTCTCTGGTTGGAACCACATGTCCTCCAAGTCCATATTATCCAATTGGGGCCAAAAATATTCGGTTATCACTGAACGGTAGCGATTCGCATTCACAGTAATGTGCCGGTCTTGATCATCACGGAAGAAGTACGGCCCAATGACGCCGCCGGCCCATAAACCGCACCAAACCGTAATTTTTTCGGGATGCAATGATGACTCATGGATTACGTGTGGATTGCTGTCTGACCAATAACGCATATTTTGCTTATTGACGAAGCCAGTCAGCCAGAAATGAAATTCAGAATTCAGAAATTGGACGTAGCGCTCTTAAAGTCAAGGTCACTGACTCCAAATTTCGGTAGTAAATTTTAATAATTTCGACTCGTTGTTGTCGCGTATATCTTGCCATGATGAAATGGCAAACCTTACTGAAGAGAAATGTCAAAAGAGCGGGAGAAAATATGGCGTAGTTTGCTGTCCCTATCGATTTACTTTTGTAGCGTCTCTGTTGAAAAACCCTTTACTTATTTCTTGGTAGGCTCCGATAATATATAAGACCTTTACCTCGTTTTTAAGGCCTAATACACAGATTATAGAGTTTAGAAAGACTTTTGTAATGATACCGATTGCAACCAGATCAGATAATAAATGACAAACTTATGCCCGTTTATACATTCAAGCTTTGGAGACCTACATATATGCCGGAAAATATGGGCCAGCGCCTGTTTGTTTAATCACCATTTAATACCCTATAGACCCAAAAAATGGAAAACATAAGGCATTTGGTGCTAAAGTAAATTTGCTCAAAAATAAATAATTTTATAAATTATGATAATTTGCGCTCTTTCTTTTTCACATCAATTTTGAAATTGAGTTTGATGGGATGAATTTGATGTGTGGCTGTGCTAATCAAAACAAAATATTACCAACACATAAATTTAATGAAGAAGTTTGATGTGCGGCTATGCCGCTTTAAAGGAAATTACAACTGTAAAAATAACTCGAATTTAAGACACTTAAAATTGAATCATACATATGTTAGGGCCAAAACTATATATTTTGTCTCTACACTCCTCCTACTTGTGCGAAAACATCCACACCATCCAATACTTTGCCATAACCATCAATGTTCACAACATTTCAATGTTCACAACATCAACCATCAATGTTCACAACATTTCTTTCCTATGCATGCTTTCGCCGAAAGCCATTGCATAGATGTTGTTGTTTCGCATGGCAAGATTGGCGTTAGAGTGTACCGTCTTCAAATTATATTCGTTTTAGTCTATATTATTCGATCATTCAGTTGTTATGTTTTTCAGCAATTGTTCGGTTCAAGATCAATAACTATTAAGAAGTAATTTTTCTATGAAAAAAGTACATTTTAATAGAAATATTAATAGAGAAATGTATAAAATTGATTATTATGGTGGATGGTTGGGAATACGAGTATACAGTGGCTCAAAATTAAAATGGGACACCTATTAATATTACTTATGTTCCCAATATTCAAGTTCAGTAAACTAACTTAAAAAAACAAATTTATATAACGTTTTAATGCTAATGCGATGAGTTTATTGAAAATATAAACAGAAGTCATTTTCATTAGTACAAAAAATAAGAAACAAAAAAAAGTAAAGTAATTCATAGTATTAGGGTCAAAGTAATAATGGGACACGAATTAAAAAATAAGTAAATAAGGTATCATATTCAAAACTTCAATATTTTGTTGGGAGGCCCTTTTGTTGTATTACCGCTTTCAAACGTTGCGGCATCGATTCAACCAGCTTTCTGCAATAGTTAGGTGATAGTTTTTCCCATTCTTCCTTAAGAGCAAGTGTAAGTGTGTTTTTGTTGTTAATGTGGTGATTGTATTATTTTTGTTCCAAATAACTCCACACGTGCTCAATCGGGTTTAAATCCGGAGATTGTGGTGGTGTTTCGAGTACATGTGGGCACTTATAGAGCAACCAATTCCGAACATAATAAGCCTTATGGTTTGGATCATTGTCCTGGTAGAAATAGTACTCGTTGGAAAGGCCTAATTTTTCGGATGTTTCTGAAAGGTTACATCGCAAAATGTTTAGGTAGTACTTGTGGTCCATAATTCCTTCAATAATATGAAGATTCCCGGGACCAGCTGCCGAAATTGCACCCCTTACCATTACTGACCCTGACCCGTGATTCACAGTCGGTCGTAAATTTCTTTCGCGCAGCTCTTCGTTCGACTTTCTCCATACGTATGACTGCCCATCTGACTGGAAAATATTAAAACGAAAAATCTTTTCCTCTGTGCTCTTTTGCAAATGATAGTCGTTTCAGCTTGTTGACTTTACTGATACGAAGCTTCTTCGTAGCTACTCGACCGTTGTATTGATGCTTTCGTAAAATATTTCTTATGGTTTCGGGATTAGCATTTTTCCCCAAAAATATTTCTGCTTCAGCCGCCAGTTTACATAGGTGCGCTAAGATGTGGTCGTTTCTCTATTTGCTGTAATAGCCGACGCTCGTCTGAATCCTAAAATATTTTTCGCTTGCTCGGTTTCCCAATGATTTCAAAATTTTTTGAGTTTTTATATCTTTTAATACTATTAAACACTGTAGATTTTGGTCGGTTTACTATTTCCGATTTTCCAGACTTTGAGTGGGTAATTATTAATCTCCTCAGCTCTGGCGATGTTTGGGAACGAATAAATCAAAAAATTTTAGATTACAAAAGCAAACAAATTATATATCAAATGATAGGTAAGACTTTCATTAAGAAGAATCCAATTGCAATATAAGAAGTTTTGAATAAGCTACAGCCTTTTAAAGTTCCAACTTTTTATGGGTTTTTTTTGTGGACTTTTCGATTTTGCGCATCATCCAAAGAAATTAATGCTGTTAGCACATTATTTGCACTATTCAAGTAATTTTTTTTAAACTTTTAAAAACATAATAAAGAAAAATTGTTTATTAAAATGGTTGACAAAAAAGTGGAAATTATTTATAAAAAAATATGTTAATGTGATCAAAAAATTATGAATAAATCATGAAAAATTTTTGTTTTTGACCGTCAAGAAAAAAATGTCCAAATATGTCCAGTTTCATTTCAACATTTAACTTTTGTATGATTTGTTATCTTTTAGAATCTTATTTCACTTCATCCGACTTTTTCCAATTCTTCGAGATATCGCGTTTTGAAAAATGGTCTAAAATGATATTTTGCAATTTATTTTGCTTATATTTTATTTTATATTTTATTTTATATTTTATTTTATATTTTATTTTATATTTTATACTGCTCACTACCAACTTTTATTTTATGTTTTATACTAAGTTTAAATATAGACGTTAATTGCCTTCATTGCTCTTTAAATGTATCAATTTTTATGTACCTTACGACATGTCCGTCCTTCCAGTGCTAATAGGTAATGTCTGTTTGTTTTGTTTTGTTCATCGCTGTAGTCAAGCTTTTCAAGATAAAGCTTCGGCTTGTGTTGTTTTCTCTGTTCATTACCCTGATATTGGCAAAGTCAGCTGAGTTTTTTTTTTTTTTTTTTTTTTTTTAATTATTTATTAAACTAAAAATTGTACAGTTTAATCTTAAACTACGACTAGTCTATTCAGACTAACTAGTAGTATTGTTCATATTCAACTTTAATTAGTTAACATATTTTAAATTATATACAGAAATAAAAAAGCTTAGATTCTAAACTTAATCTGTATTAAAACGTCTGGGTAATTCATGCGGTTTCAAACGATTTAATCTCCTCGTCAAACCAGTAGTGTTTAATAATGCTGGAATCTCAACATTTATATGGTTCAAAATCCTTTGACTAAAGTCAGCTGAGTGATAATTCTTTTATGTCTGCTTTGCGCTCTGTCATTCGTTTTTCCAGTGATCTTTTCGCCGTTCCAATGTAAACTTTTTAACAGTCTTTACATGCTATTTCGTAAATAATAGTGCTTTGTTGTAGTTTGTCTATTTGTGTTTTTGTTTTTGTTAATAGTTTGTTCAGTGCTTGTCTGGGTTTGTGCGTTAATTGTGTGTTGTTGTTGTTAAATATTAGTGACATTAAATTTTCCTGGTTAGTGAGTTAGAGAGTTTAAAGATTAAACAACTTTCTTTTGATTAAAAATGCCAATAATAAGTAATAAAGATTTATTTGATTGCTGGATTTCTGCTGGTCCACGTGATAAATATAGCTTTTTAAAGAGTTTTGTTAAAAACAAAGTGGGTGAACGACTTTATAATGAAGTGGATAACAAAAAAGTGAGATTGTTTCTGCCTAAGTTATCAATAAAGTGGAAAGAATGCAGTTATAATAAAAACTTTTTTATAAAGAAGAACTCATGCTGGATACGTAACACAGCAATTGCTATTCCTGATCCACTTGACGTAAGTAACAACAAACTTATTTTGTAGGTAATTCAAACTTTTGCATTTTAGCAACCTAGCACTAGTCGCAGAAGGCCTAAACAAGCGTTTCAATTGTTGTCACAGCAAATGAAAAAGCGAAAAGTCTCTGAAATTGTATCTGACTATACTGAAGAGGAGTTAGGATATGCATCAAAACTTGCTGGGAAGAAAGACAAAACAAAAAACCTAATTTGTATGTCTGAACTGGAGGCATTAAGTCTTTATTTAGACTTGGACCTATCAGATGAAAAGTACAACCTTTTGCGCAAAACTGTCAATCGGCACCATGATAAATTATTTCCAAGCTTGTACGCATTAAAAAATTTTAAAAACAATATATTACCACCTGTTAAAACAACTGAAAGTACTGCAGAAGTTGAATTGAAACCACGTTTGCGAAATACAGCACAGAGTGTATTAAAGCTCTGTGATGCTAAAGAGTCCCCAGAAAAAATGACACTTATTTGCAAATGGGGAATGGATGGCAGTTCGCGTTATAGCCGTTACAAAATTAATTTCTCATCAGAAGAATTTAGCGATGAGTATATGTTTCTTATTGCATTTGTCCCACTTGAGTGAGTATATGTATAATATTTTAACATTTTCTTTATGAACAAAGAATTGTTTTAAGGTTAATTGATGCATCATCCAAAAAAGCGCTTTGGGTAAACAAAAATCCTTCATCTACACTTTTCTGCAGACCAATTAAATTTGTAATGTGTAAGGAAAATAGGGCTTTAGTTCTTCAACAAAATAATGATATAAAAAAACCCGGGGACCGTAATGATTATAATTTTTATTAAAAAAATTAAAAAATAAAAATAATTTTTTTTATTTAATTAAAAAAATTATTTTTATTTATTAAAATGAATTTAAATAATAAAAATAAAAAATAATTATGAAATATCAATTTTTATATAAAAATCAAACCATAACTTTTATTTTTAATTTTTATTTTTAAAATTGAAAATAAGATTACTTGTCAATTTTTATAATAAAAATTGAAAATAAAAATTGAATTCAAAGAACTTTTGAACCGAGGAAGCCTGATCATATATCGGCCTATATAAATGATCTACGTTATAATACCTTTCATTTGACATATAATATGTATGTTTAAATGCATGTACGTATGTATGTATGTATATATGTATAATTGTCTGCCAAGACACTTACCCAGACCGCCTAATAAGCGGCTCAGGTGTAAGCGCAAAAGAGTGGAAGAGGTAGAGAGAACGATTTGTAGATAAGCAAGATAGAAGAACAGTTAGTCGAAAGTTCATTTACAAAATTAGAAATACAGTACGACCTCGATTTGCCTAAAAATAAAGATTAAAAATAAAAGTTATGGTTGGATTTTTATATAAAAATTGATATTTAATAATTATTTTTTATTTTTATTATTTAAATTCATTTTAATAATTAAAAATAATTTTAAAATAAAAATTGGAACTAAAAGTTTATCCTATTTACTGTAAAAAAATACCATATGTGTATGTTCCCCAATATTCTTGGAGGCTTTTTTGGACTTAAATTTTTTTAGACTCATAAGTATTATTTGCGGTCCCTGATAAAAACACAAATAGCCAACTTGGAGTGTGAACTACTTGAATTGAATGGAAAAGTTTTAGAGGTGTCATTTGTTATGCACTGTACAATGATCGATGGGTCGGTTAAAATATTCTTACGGATACGAATGCAGCTAGTAGGTGTTTCCTGTGCAATGCAAGTCCAATTGAAATGAACAAAACAAATATAAATAGATGCGCAAATACCGATTCCTACAAGTATGGGCTATCAACTCTCCACTGCTGGATTCGTTTTTTGAATGTATAATTCACATAGCATATCATTTGCCATTTAAAACTTGGCGTGTAAGAAAAGAAAATGATGCGATTTTTGCCGATACAAAAAATCGCATACAAAAGGAATTCAGGGAGAGAATGGGTCTGCTAATAGATTATGTCAGGCAAGGTTATGGCACAATAATGAAGGTAACACGGCACGAAAGTTCTTTGCTAATGTCGATGTTTCTGCGGAAATAACTGGCATAAATAAAGATTTAATAAATAAATTCCCATTAGTTTTGCGAATTTTAGCTTGTGGCAGAAAAATTAGGACTGAGGAGTTTAGTAAGCTGCTAACGGAAACCAGGAATTTGGATTTAGAGTGCTACAGTTGGTACTATATGCCCAGTTCTGTCCACAATGTTTTAATGCATAGATGTGAAGTCACAATATTTTGATTTACCCATAGGTGATTGATTTTTACATTTTATGAAAAAATTACAATAAAAAATTGAAAACTTATTCAACAAAGCAAATTCGACGTGCTCGCTTAAGCCATACGCGGAAAAGCTCCAGAGAAAATTCAAATAAGGATTTGATAACGCATTTGTTGATTGCAACAGACCCTCACCTATCATAAAACAGAAGTATTAAATTTAAGAACAAGATTTATGAGGAAGTCCTCGTTTTCATGTCCTATATTGAGAGCGAAACAAATGAAAATATAGATTAAAAACACGCATATTGTTATAAAATAAGCAAAATTCTTTTTTTTGACGTAGAATACGTCTTACCTTACGGTATGAGGAGTCATGTCAGGTTTTTATTGTTGTAATTTTTATTTCATTGAATTTGAGGAAACGGCTAGATGAATTTTTTTAAAATTTTTTTTGTAGGTAAATGAAGATGTTATCTTTCGTTTGATATACATTTCATATTGGTTGATATCTTCCTAATATTTAAATTTCTCAAATGAAAATTGTTTAAACACATACACTCAAACATATGTGTGGTGTTTGGTTGAGTGTTTTTGGTTGCTCAACATTGCTTAGGAACATGTATCCAATAAAAAGTGAAACGAACAGCAAGCTAATGTTGCTTGACAACATTAATTGTAACATTAATGTAACATTAATTTTGAATTGTAAAGCGTAAAGCTTTCACACAACGCTCGAATGCTAATGCGAAGACTCGATAAGGTAAACCTTTTTTAATATTAGGGCGGCCCTCTCAACATTCGCAGAACTTATTTTAATAAAAATATTAATTAAAATGCATAAATTAAATTAAGTTTAAAAAAATTGAACATAATATTTTTTTTTTAAACGGACTTGAATCAAATGCCGTTGGTAAATATAAAAATTACAGCAGTGATTTTTATTCGGCCAATGATAAATAATAAATAATCTAAGCAAATGAATTTATTGTTATATATGTTTTCTGTCTTACCGGATGGCGTATTCTACGTTAAACTTAATGGCCGTGTCTCTGACACAGCCTGCAGGGACAGTCCGTGACCGAAGGCCTCGGACAACTGTCTGCTGTAATTTTTTTTTGGTTTTCTTTTATTTAATATTGTTAACTAAGTTAAAAATAAAACTTCAACAATACAAACATATTTTTTTCTTTAAAAAAAAAAAAAATTTTACATAAACTGCTACATTTTGGTAGAAAAAGTGCACAGAAATTTATATGTATATCTTCAAAAAAAAAAGATAATGACAAACGGTTTTCAATATAAAAATTTTAAAGCCTCCTTACAAAACCAATTTTTGTTTTGTTTTTTTTACTGGTTTTAATAACTTTAAAATTAAACTTAAAACGATAAATATTCATTTATTTTTAATTTTGAAGCTTATTTTAAGCGCAAATAATTGAGTTACGTAAAATCCACTTTGATTTTTGAAATCAGTGCCCAGATATTATAATCATGCAAAATTTCATAACAATCGGACGACTCCTTGTATTTTTTCCTCACTTTTGTATGGGCTCACCGCACTGTGCGACGTGGCGCCATGATGGATATTTATAACACAACTGACTGAAATATTCTAATAGAGCTCTCTTAAAAGTGCCAGTCAAAAAAAAAAACATTTGCTATCGTTATCTAAAGCTAAACTGAAAATGGTTGTCATCTGACCCATTATTACTTTGAGGGTCGTGATCTGTATCATTGTGAATGAATGCTTATAAATTTATTTCAATTGAATATAAGGCAGCAATTACATATTTCCTTAAATAATAAACACTAACGTGGCAATATGAAATCATAAAAATAAAGTCAAAATTTCGTTACCATATTTTAAAAATAATATATATTTTATTATGTGGGTTAGTGTCCCATTATAATGTTGATCCACTGTATGTAGATATTTCAATGCCCACCAAGGCATATAATCAGCTCCCTTCTCCACAAGTAAACGGTTTTTCAACAGAGACACTACAAAAGTAAATCGATAGGGACAGCAAACGACGTCATATTTTTTCCCGCTCTTTTGACATTTCTCTTCAGTAAGGTTTGCCATTTCATCGTGGAAAGATATACGAGCCAACTACGAGTCGAAATTATTAAAATTTACCACCGAAATTTGGAGTCAGTGGCCTCAACTTTAAGAGCGCTACGTCCAATTTCTGAATTCTGAATTTCATTTCTGGCTGAATGGCTTCGTCAATAACCAAAATATGCGTTATTGGTCAGACAGCAATCCACACGTAATCCATGAGTCATCATTGCATCCCGAAAAAATTACGGTTTGGTGCGGTTTATGGTCTGGCGGCGTCATTGGGCCGTACTTCTTCCGTGATGATCAAGACCGGCACATTACTGTGAATGCGAATCGCTACCGTTCAAGGATAACCGAATATTGGATAATATGGACGTGGAGGACATGTGGTTCCAACAGGACGGCGCCACAAGCCACACAGCGAATGCCACAATCAATTTATTGGAAACCAAGTTTGGTGAACGTGTTATCTCACGAAATGGCCCAGTCGATTGGCCGCCTCGGTCGTGCGATTTGACGCCGTTAGATTATTTCCTGTGGGGCTACGTCAAGTCTGTGGTCTATGCCAACAAGCCAGCGACGATTGATGAACTTCGTACGAATATCGAACGTGAAATTGCAGCAGTATCGGCCGATTTATGCTTGAAAACCGTCGAAAATTGGGTTCAGCGTCTGGACTTCTGCAAGCGTGCCCGTGGTGGCCATGCAAAAGATATAGAGTTCCATACATAATGACATCGAACGTACTTTCACAGGAATAAAGAATTTCATTGGCATCTAAAACCGGTTTTGTTTTATTTAAAAAAACTTTTGTAGCGCTCTTATTGAAAACCCCGTTACAATATGCATTTGTTTTGGAAAAATAAATTTTTGTGAAGAAAGTGATGTTAAAAATCGTTTTCTTTAATTAGCCTACCAATGGGTTAATAAAAATAAATATGTTTATACACAGATTTAAAGAGTTTAGAAAGGCCTTTGTAAAGATAAACAATTCAACCAGATCGGATTATAAATACCTGAGATATGAGCGATTATATTATCAAGCTTTAAAGACCTATAACTCGAAAAGTTCGACCGATCGCGGGGAAAAACTACTTTCTGAACTCAGCGCAGAAGCTTTTGTCAGTGGTGAAATTTTGGTGTAGATCAGACAGTTGGTTCCAAAGTAAATTCGAGTGTTTTTTTCTGAAAAATATGACCGAAATAGATGGATGAGAAAAAGCAAACACAAAAAGGTATGAAGCGCTTTGGATGAAAGAGTGGTTCATGGAGAGACATTTTTTGAATAACTTTGGGAATACAATTTTTAACACCTCGACACCAAAAAAAAATAATGTCGCTGTGAAAACTAAACAAAAATGGTATTTGAAGTAATTACGCGAACACTCATCAAACTGGATTCAAATTTAATTTCTGCAGCGACAGTAGTGAAAATCAAAATTGTTTTGATTTTCGTCAAATTCACCTCACCTATACGTGTGAGTTTTTTTTACTAACGATGCCGCTTAAGGCTAAGAGATCATATTTTTCGAAGATAAAATGTATAAAATTTTTTGGATTTTTTTATTGCGTAGTTTATTATCTACATATACTAAATTATATACATTAAGATTGCATTACGTTAAAACCGTTTCAAAAACATTTATGCAGCTGATGAGACACTTCTACGGTCCTTGTTCGCAAGTAATGAACATCAATAATCTTATACACATAACAGATGATTTGTGTTAATAACTAAAATGTTTGTTGTATGGGATTTTTGGTCATTTCATTGTAATGATAATATAACAATTTATTCCATATTTTTCCCGACGTTTCGTTTGTTTGACATCTTCGGGGAGTCTTTACTGGAACTTTTTCAAAAACATTGGAACAGTAATATATGGTGTCTGTGGTTTTCTGTTTAACTTACTGCCATATTACATTAACTGGATTTTTTTATATTTATATTTATAATAACAAAAATAAATAACATAAAGGCCGAGCAGAATTGAATAAAGTGTGTAATTATGGACGTGCATCACTTAAGCCTAATATCACAGAACTAACCAAAGGTTTATTTCAGAGCAATAATATAGTTTGAGCTGATGCATTCGACGTCCCCCTTTTTTTATTATTTCCTTATTGTTCTGGCTTGTTGCTGTTGTACCCGCATTCTCTACTATGTATTTCGTACTAGATCGTTTTTCCTTGTCCAAATTTCGTACATTTTCAAGGTCAGGCTTGTGTTCCCTCCCAGTCATATGTTGCAGCATATGTTTGCTTCTCCTTTTTTATGCCCGACTCATGATATCGCTTTGTGGAACCTACAGTGAATCAAAAAAAGGGATGATTAATTTATTTACTTTTTTTTTCATTATTCAAGCTCAGGACCATCTATATTCTATAAATAGAGATATATATTTTTAAAAAAGAAGATGTTTTGCAAATGCATCCACGTGATTCCTGGCAAATCATATAGCTATTTCAGATCTAGCCACAGATCTTCATCAACGGTTATTGTTGTAACAGATTGTCTGTTTCCACTCGTTCGTCCCTGGAAGATATAAAAAAACAAAATTAAGTGTAATTCACCTATGTGTCACTGGAGGTAGCGGTGGGAAGCTGGAGAAATTGTGCCACCTCCAAGGGTCTGCCCCATAGGTCCACTGGGCGCAAGTCAGTAGGCTTATCAGGACAGTTAAAAATGTGAATAGTGTCATGAGGGCTTTGTAGACAGTGTGGGCACTGATCTAAGGTGCCTGGGATTATTCTTGATCTGTATGAGTTCAGAATATAACACCAACCAGATCTAAGCTTGGCCAGAATAGTTCTGGTGTGCCTGGTCAGAAGCCTCTCATTATTCGAAATCGGGGTGGGTGTTCATTAAGGGCCCTGTTGCAAGAGTAACCATTTATGGCCTCTGACACCGCCGTGTTATGTTTCTGAGCTATTGCTATAGACAGTCTGTTGACGTCAGATGGAATGACGTCTTGGATGTCCGCACAGTAGCGCGTGATGTCCTTCCGGATGTGACGAGGAGGTGGATCCTGCATCAGAATATGATGGTTGGGGTGACTGGGCAGATGACAAGCCATAAGAAACTGTCTCGTCAACAACACAATATGTTGTTGCACTGCCAGTAACTTGGTCTCCTCATGTAAATAATCCACGTTCATGATTTGTGTGCATCCGGTTGCGATTCGTAGTGCACTATTTTGGATCCTCTGCAGACCTTTCCATTCTGCAGGAAGATTCGCAAGATAAATGTTGAAGAGTATAGGTGACAGTACTCCTCCTTGTGGCACACCCATTTATGTATATCTTGCAGTAACGGGAATTCTCGCCCCTGAACTCTACAAATGCCTGCCTCCCATTGAGGTAGCTGCCAAGCCAGCGCCTGGTAGTGTTTGGGAGAGACGAGTTCATGATGTCATGGAGCAGGATCGAGTGATCAACAGTATCGAAAGCTTTAGACAGGTCTAAAGCTGCGACCACTGTGCGTTCTGCGGGTCTGCTCTGATTGAGGCCATTGGTGATATGGGTAGTTACCTTAATTAACGCCGTCGAAGTTGGAGATTGGCGAGCTGAAAATGCTCTTTCAGGGTCGGCAAGAGTAAGGACTCCAAAACCTTTGCTACAGGTGATAAGAGGGAGATCGGGCGGTATGATTCTCCCTGGTTAGCGGGTTTATCGGGTTTTAGGAGCGGGATAACTCGTGCAATTTTCCACACGTCCGGTATGACCAGTTGGCACACCGAAAGAGTGAGCGTGTGCTCGAGAAACCGAATCCCTATAGGTCCGAGTTTCTTCAGCATTATCATCGAGATGGCATCGGAACAGAGAGCTTTAGAGGGTTTAGATTTCGAGATTATGGCTTCGACTTCCATGGGTGTGAAGGAGCAGGGTACTAGATCTCGTTTGAGATTATTAGTTCTCCGTGTGCAGTAAATTGCTGGCAGAATTTGGTAGCGCATTTCTTGGCATCCGTGTAATGCGTATTATCAAACACGGTATTATTATCAGCGGTTGTTTGGAATGCTGGTTTTGAAAAATTCATCAAATTAAATACAAACAAAAACTCATCTGAATTGAGAATTTTCCACTATGCAAGTATTCAAAAAATATCGCAAGCAAAACACACAAGAAAACATTTGCAAACAACTTCTTTTCATCTCCAGACAACCGTCGCACAGTGGCGCCATTTGAGTTTTTTCGTTGCAAAAATCATATCTTTTGAACCGAATAAGATAATTGAACAGTTTAAGCAGCATATTATAGATAACTGTTCAGCCTATGAAATGAGCGTTTGGAAAGGGTGCTACGCTTTGTAGGGGCCTACTTATGGGTTATCAAAGTTAAAATTTGTAGAAAAATCAATTTTATGGTAACTAAAAAAATTATTTTTATATTTTTAGATTGTTTTTATTTTTTTTCTTTAGGGTTTTATGTTTTAAATTATTACCCAACAAATTAAAACAAAATTACTTCTTTTTTAAATTTATTTTTTCAATTTTCTGTAAAATATTCATCACAATTCGTAGGAGAAGGTATATCTAAAAGACTAATCATTTCTAAACTATAATTATTTTCTAACTCTATTCGTGACTTCACATGCCGCAGGGAAGAAATAATTGGATCGGAAGATGCTGCCAACATGTTGAAGAGGTCCTCATTGTGCCTTACTCTTGATGCTTTGAATGTGTTCTGAAATCTATATTTTTTATAAAATTTGTTAAGAGACTCCTGTGCTTCTTCAGAAAGCTCTCCAATTGGCAAACACTGGTACTCAATTATGTCTTTGCCATGCGCCAATATTTTATGGACGGTCGGGGTCAACTTCTTCTGTGGATACATTTCTGCTAAAAGAGATGCAGTTTTCGATGCATATTCTCCATATTTTGTAGAATTGACGTTTTCTTTGCAGTTTAAAACATTCAAGATCGTTCCCAATCTTTTCACAATTTGATTGTCAATTCCAGTGATTGTAGTTACTGCCTCTCATCATTTTCAAAAAATCTCCTAGAAGTGTCTCCATCGTTTGAGTTACCGTATCCGTGCTTGGGACAGTCTACTTTTAGTCCAACTTCTTTAAAAAAAAGCATCCTGTATTTGCTTCTTTCTGATCTTTTCCTTATCCTTTATTGATGTATTTTCATCGAAGTTTTCCTCCTCTTGTGGTAGGGTATACGCCAGTTTTAGCAAGAACTCCATACACCTTATCCTTGCGTGCAATGGTGACATTCCATATTCGTAATTCTCCTCGTTTGTAGAATCGTTTAAATTACCAAAGTTCTTCTGACTCTTTTTGCAAATCGGGCTTGACAATGTTGAGGTTGTTCCTGTCAGTTCGTTTACGACTTTTCCGTCAACCATGGTCAGGTGGAACTCGTAATTGCATTCAATATATTTTCCTTCTCCAATTTGCAGCTTTGTAGGCTTAATCTTGCTTATTTGTTCTTCAATGTCCTTCACCGTGGTCCTTATGAGTTCTGCCGATTCCCTTGCAAACTGAAACATTATTGGTCGGCAATAATGCACTGATGACGGACGTGGATTTTTCCAGTGTAGGGAAACATCAGATTTTAGCCGCAAAGGAACAACAGATGCCATAAACATATTTCCGTCCGATATTGTAGCGTCATCGGAAGATATCCTTTGCTTATATACGCTTTGTCCGGATGATCCATCGCAGCCCCATTTGCTGATCAATGTCAGTTTCTCAGGAAGAATTTTCACCTCATTTTCAGGAAGACTCTCCAACAACCGTTTTGCTGTATGGCCCATGAGACCCTGCAGATTGGCTTTCACAGAGACTTCCGTAAACTCCGTATGCAGTGGTCGTGAATTTATTTTGGCTTGCGTAATATGCTTGTATCCTGGTAAAACGTCAGCCCCGTGTCGCATCAAGGATGCCCGTAGTATCTCATATTTTTCTTTGGAATGTTCTAAGTCCATAAACAAGGCCAAGGCTTCTTCGGAACCATACTTTTTAATGTGTGCGTTTGTGGGCGTGGGAATGCTTTCCTTAATCCTTTTTAGTCGCAGTGGGCTTGCATCAGCAACAGATTTTGTAATCTGCGACCTCACTCTTTCACTATCCTTTGTATATTTAATAAAGTCAAGTCATTGGTGGCCTCGGCAAGTTTCCTCTTTCTTGTGAAAATTGAACACTCCTCAATACTTTTTTTTGGCCTTCCTTTTGCTCCTCTGGTTGATGTGGTGGGTTTATCTACTGGCAATATATCCAGAATGGTGTCTTCATTAAGCCAGTCGTCGTATTTGGAGTTGAATTTCTGAATGGTTCGATTAGTTTTCACCCATTTTGCCTTAATATTTGCATATATCAGATAAAAATTATTTTTTATAATTTCGCTTCTCTCAATATTTCCGTATAAGCTATCAAGTTCTTCTAAAGCAGCTTCCGTGAAAAACTTTGGTGTGGTTGACTTTCTGAACAGTTCAAATAATTTTAAATTGTTCAACGCCATGTTTTCAATAACTCGCGGTTAGATGGTTGGTCAATAATAGCACAATCAGGTTTGTTGAAACCACGTTAAGTGTTTACACTTATATAGTAGCTGTGCATGACGCAAGTTTTTACCACCATATTTTGGTCATTGGTAAATTAGGTAGAATTTTCCAGTGTGCGCTTGGGTTCTTGTGGGCGGAGTCTTAACGGGGTTGGACTGTGCGTGGTGTGGTGGAGTGCTGGCCTACCTGCATACCTACAGGGCGGGTGACCAATCACATCGTGTACAGGTTCTAAAAATACGAATGCGTGTGGACTGGATGACAATTGTTGCGTCCATTTTATCACGTAATTTTGTTTTTCCAAGAATTGTTAGTTCTTTCCACGAATTCAGACAACAAAGGGTTTTCATGTTGGAAATGATGGCATCACATGCTGTCCGTACAGCTAATTTTCCCAATAATTCTATCATGAGTGCCAGTTACAGAAGTTTACGCGAGTTGTTTTTATTGTTTTACAAAATGAATACACAGTTGGTCTGGCCTGACCCATGTGTTACGAATGTGACTATAGAAACATGTGTATGACGGAGGGTTAATGCTTTGATTTTTCCCACTCAAGAACCATGTCTTTTTTAACTCTTTGACCTCTAGAAGCCAAAGGGGCACTTCGAGGCAGATAAAACCTTTGGAATTATGTAAAGGAATACTCAAAGAACATATTTTGAAAATATGGCAAATATAGAAAAATATAGATTTTTTTTATTTTCCGTCAAAGTTGAAAAATAGTGAAAAAACGGATAGTTTTTAAATAGTGTTTTACCAGGAGAAACACAAAGCAAACAGTTAATTTTTTTTATCATTATACATTTAATAAATACATCAATAAATACAAACAAAAAATAAGGCGATTCATTACCTATTTTTCGTGATATTACACCTGAAATCGCAACAAATTGACTAAAAATTGTGTGTTTTTTTGAAAACCGAAAGTCGGTCAACTTTAAACGGTTATATCTTCTAAAGTAAAAATGTGATATTATTAAGAGTAGCATATTTGAAATCGTTGAAAAGTTTCCTATAACATGGGTTTATTCAAAACTTCGTCGGCGGACATGAAAATTTTGATTTTTGTTGTTGTCTAAAACCTGAATAAAGCCTGTAAACATTGTGTTGTCTTTTAGACAACAACGAAAAACATTTTTAATGTCCTCCCTAAGAACGTTGGTTTCCAATACTAGTTGAATGTAATTTTATTGTCGCGTAGTAATTTAATGCAGATATAATTGTATTTTTTTGTGGTATGAGTTAAAATTTTCCAATATTACGTCAAATTTACTATAAATATATGTAACTTACCAAATGTTTTTTGTTTGGTAGACAGAGTTGTCATTCTTAAAATAATTGAATTCAATAAGACAGAACTGAAGAATTTGAAGAAATTTCGGGCTTGGAATTTGCGTGCTATTCTTTATATTGCCTCATTCATTCATAATGTTCTTCAGATCTAGATACGTCGGTATGATGGTAAATAATGAAAATACATCGATGGAAACTGTAATTCATATTCATCCAATGTGATGTTGTTCAATATTCCCTTAAGTGCTTGTGAGTTTTTATGTTGTAAGTGGTAGATACTATATGTTACAATATTTCATATATGTGTCTAAAGAGCCTGTAGCAACAAGATTCGTTGATTGATCATTACATTGGAAGGAGTAGGAGTAACATCAGGGGATCGATTCTGGTTTTGTAAAACTGAAATAAAAAAATTACAGCAGACAGTTGTCCGAGGCCTTCGGACTGTCCCTGCAGGCTGTGTCAGAGACACGGCCATTAAGTTTAACGTAGAATACGCCATCCGATAAGACAGAAAACATATATAACAATAAATTCATTTGCTTATATTATTTATTATTTATCATTGGCCGAAGGCCTCGGACAACTGTCTGCTGTAATTTTTATATTTACCAACGGCATTTGATTCAAGTACGTTTAAAAAAAAAATATTATGTTCAATTTTTTTAAACTTAATTTAATTTATGCATTTTAATTAATATTTTTATTAAAATAAGTTCTGCGAATGTTGAGAGGGCCGCCCTAATATTAAAAAAGGTTTACCTTATCGAGTCTTCGCATTAGCATTCGAGCGTTGTGTGAAAGCTTTACGCTTTACAATTCAAAATTAATGTTACATTAATGTTACAATTAATGTTGCCAAGCAACATTAGCTTGCTGTTCGTTTCACTTTTTATTGGATACATGTTCCTAAGCAATGTTAAGCAACCAAAAACACTCAACCAAACACCACACATATGTTTGAGTGTATGTGTTTAAACAATTTTCATTTGAGAAATTTAAATATTAGGAAGATATCAACCAATATGAAATGTATATCAAACGAAAGATAACATCTTCATTTACCTACAAAAAAAATTTTAAAAAAATGCATCTAGCCGTTTCCTCAAATTCAATGAAATAAAGATTACAACAATAAAAACCTGACATGACTCCTCATACCGTAAGGTAAGACGTATTCTACGTCAAAAAAAAACATTTTCGTTTTCATAAGAAATCTTCAGAAATTTCTACATATCATTCTCGTTTGTGTTATGAAATATGTGTTTCATTTCAAGTGCCTCATGACATTTTTGGAACCATATCATTGAAATTTCAAAGCAAATGTTAAACTAGTGAAAACCGAAAACAAACTAAGTATGTAGCTTGAAGGAGATATTTACATTTAGATCCGGTGAATGGACCCCATAGCCTCTTTGATCCACCCGTGAAAAATCTGATAATACTGGTATCCCCTTCCAGTGACTTTTCCCAGGTATTCCTGTTCGGAATAGAAGTCTTTAGATTTGTCGCTGGTAGAAGGTAGGGGATACAGTAGTCCGTTTTTACGGGAATAGAGTTGATCCGGTGTAGTAATTCAGCGTGTCCGGAATGCCCCGATATCATGACGCCACAATCTCTGATTCTCACCAGGGATGCAGCGGCGGCCGATTCGGCCATGATATCAGGAGTACAGATGTTCAGGATAGCACTAAGTGCAGTACCTGACGTCGTGCCTAACGCAAATCTGTGCTGATCTTTGAATTTTCATTAAGGAATTCAGAATATATTTCTTTTGGATGGACCTCCTCCAAACTACGATGCCATAGAGAAGTATTGGTCTGACTATTGCCGTGTAAATCCACATGGTGATCTTAGGAGATAGTCCCTAACGCTTTCCTATCGCCCCTTTACAGCAGTAAAGAGCAACAGACGCCTTTTTCAACCTCTCCTCTTCGGTTCCCAAGACAGTTTTCTGTCGAGAATTGTTCCCAGATACTTGGCCTTTTCCGTCAGCTGTAATTGCATCCCATTAACTGACGACAGTTCAAATGCGGGTATTTTATATTTCCGAGAGAACAAGATAAGCTTGGGTTTAAGTGCGTTAAGCGATAGTCCGTTGTTAGCGCTCCAGTTCGAAATCACACTAAGTAAGCTGGTTGTGCGAATGCTAAGTAAATTGGTTTACTTCGAACATGAATGTCCAGTAACCTTTCAAATGTCTTAAGAACAGAGGATGGTCTAAAGTCCTTTGGTTTGACATGAGAGCATTTGCCAGCTTTGGTTTGCTTCTAAATGCTAGGAATGACTTCCAGCATAAAGCAGCCCCTGAAGATTGCCTCCAACCAACTACAAGGTATAGTGCCTCCTGTAGTTGCGCGGGAAGTATTCCGTCAAGTCCGGCTGATTTATAGGGCTTAAAGCATATAATGGCCCATATCAGATTCATTCTGCTCACTATTGAGTGAACTGTTTCTATGCTTGGTGAGTTTCCGCCTAACTCTTCTGGCTGATGACCAGCATTCCTGTCATCGTTGGGAAAGTGAGTATCCAGGAGAATCCTAAGAGACTCTTCAGACGAATACGTCCACGTTCCATCGTCTTTCATTAAGAACCCCGCACACGGTGGGTTTTTAGCGGGCACGCATCTTAAGCGTGAAGTCTGGTTGGTTCCCTCAATGGATTCACAGAAGTTTCCCCAGGATTTCCGTTTGGCCTTCTTGATTTCACCTTTATATAGATTCACCTTTATTAGATTAAGTGGCCGTCGGTGGTGCAATGGTTAGTGTGCGCGGCTCTTGTACATGAGATCCTGGGTTCGAACCCGGCTCTGACCACCATCAAAAAAAATTTCTTTCGGCGGCGGTCACCTCGCATGGTGACGGCGACACTATCGAGTATCTAGCCATGAAAAAGCTTTTCAAATTACCGTTCGGAATCGGTGTAAAACTGTAGGTCCCAATCAGTGAGTGAAAACTGGAAAGCGCACAGCTCAGTGATTGTGAGAAGTTCTCCCTAGTCCCTTCATGGGATGTAATGGGAAACCATTTATTTATTTTTTATAGATTAAGACTAATCTTGTAAAGGTCCCAATCCCTTTGGTCGCCGCTCTTTTTGGCCTAGTTGAATGGACGATCTTAGATCCTGAAGCTCAGCGTTCCACCAATGAGGTTTTTTGTTACCCTTGGCAGTATTATAACTACTGGTCCTACAGGATTCATTGAGCGTGTTCCTGCACGCATCAGTAAATTTGCCAACTAGTTCTTCCAGCTCTGGCACATTAGTCGGAATATTCGGATGGTTACCTAAGAGTTTCCTTAGGCGCCCACGATAGGCGTTCCAGTCCGTTTTCCTATAATTTTTAAAAACTTCCTTTTTCAGAGGTTCGATTTTCAAGTGGAACTGTAGATATCTATGATCAGAAAGTACGCTCCAATCGGATATAGTTACATAGTCGTAGCCAAGTAGTAAAGTTAGGTCTAGTACTTCCCTCCTAACCGAAGTTATGAAGGTCGGTTCATCTATTGCAGATAGTCAAGGTTTTGCTTATAATGTAATTAAAAAGAGACTCACCTCGATCATTGGTGCCGGTACTCGCCCATATTGTGTGATCCGAGTTGGCATCGGCACCTATAATGACGCTACAATTCCGTCTTTTTGACTCCGATACAATATCCCTGACGAACTTCGACGATGACGATGAAACTAGCCAGATGTCCCGCTGCCGTTTTCCAGTGAGAGGCTGTATCGCTATCACTAAAATTCTGCAATAAAAGAGCATTAAATTTGTTTTTAATGAGTATGCAAGATCTTGGCCTACTTGGGTTGATAGGGCGAAGTATCCATTGCACCTGATACCACATCTACGATCATTGACCGTCCATGGTTCTTGTATCAGGGCCACATCGGCTCCACCCTTCGCAAGATGCAGAATGAGGTTGGCAGATGCTTCCTTACTGCGATGAAGATTTATCTGCAGGACTTTCATCGTCTACAGGATCTTCAACTCCGGGTACCTCGATCACGGTTGTCTCGTGATCACCCTCGATTGTGATGGACCCATCACGGAGCCAGGCAGAGCGGCCCCACAGGTCGATGATGCTGCCACTGCCGTCATCCATAGTGCTTCTTCAGCATCTACCGCCGTTTCAGAATGCTTTCCAGCATTTACAGCTGTGACTTCCGACTTCGACTCGGCCAGTATCCACTTGTATCCACTTTGTATACTCTGAGGGGTACACTCATGAACCCAAACCGAATTTGGCCTTTGGACTCCTGTAGGAGTTTTAAGGAATCCTGGTTCAGGACCAAAACTACCTGCCGGGAGGTTCCTACAGGGTCCTCAACCTTGACCACCTTCCAATCCTTTGCAGGAATGGAGGGATTGCAGTGGTTGATAATCTTTAGGATCTCCAGTCGGTCAGTAGGTGAGTTTGACGGGACCCAAACCCTAGCCCTTGGTCTAGAACGTATATCCTTCCCATCCACGGCTTTGAGTTTGGCCCCCGGCCAAACCTCACCTACTCGACTCATGACGGACTTATACAAATGCGCTGCTCGTTCAACAGAGCAGCCGATAAGTTTAATACTTCCCTGGAACCATCCGTGTCTTCGCATATTGGCACAGGTAAGAAGGGCTCCTTCTACGAGGCGCCATTTATCCTTGGGGATACGTCCATCCTGGGAACCTTCATCCAAGACGCCAATGATTAGGCTGTCCTTCGAGACATCACTAAAGGACCTGACGAGCACTTTTATGCCTCTTATAGCCAGTTTTTAACTGGGTAGTTAACTGTCGGACTACTTAATCATAATTGAAGTTAATTAGAGGTTAACTTTGCAGTTTGTTTTTCAGTGGCGAGTTAATGTAACACGTCATATTGATCCATTTATGGCAACCCTTTCATTCGTATTGAAAAAAAAACAGATGTTTTGAGCGAAATACCAAAACAACATTGAGGAACAACCAAATGGAATTATGGGAAATATGAAATAAATGCATAAGATCGAAATCATTTCAAGAAAAATTTATAAAATTCTATTTAGGCGCATCAGTTTAACTATCTAGCCTCAAAGTATGTGTACAAATACCCAAAATAGAAACATGTATTTTATACAATCTAACATTTCTCAATTTGATAACCAGTGATTCGATTGTCAAAGTCATATTGCTCTAACTACAAGTTAACCAACCAACATTGGTAGGATAAACCATCGTTAACCATTGACTGAAGAACACAGTCCGATGTTTAACCACAATTTAACTAAGAAACCAGGATCACCACTGACTAAAAAACTAACTATTAGATGAGGGACCAGGTTTTGTATCGTCCTCCACTGAACGCTGTAATTTAATAACAGCCAGTGGAAGCTTTGTCCCTACAGACTTGGACCCCTCACAGATGCTCTTAGCCCACTCTGTTTACCTGTGCAGGGGTGAGTGCGGCGACTGGCCGTGCGGAGAGTTGACTAACCAATCGAAGAACAGCTCTCCGCTTTCGAGAAGGGCATAGATTTTTAGTTTTCCCCGTAGTTGGGGAAGGTTGACCACCGCCCGCGTTGTTCGCAGTTGCAGAGGCCCCTTGCGTGTGCCCGCAGAAGACTTACGAGCACTAGTGCTCGAGGAAGAACCCGTAGGCTCGGGGGAAGTTACAGGTTTTCCTGTGGCCGAATAGTTTTTAATATTCTTGTTCATGTTGTTCGGGCCTCATCTTGTAGCCGCTATCTACGTCCGTAAAGATGTAATGTGTTCAAAAGGACGGGCCCCGTGGTTGTCTATGAAGCAGGGAGTTCCACACGAGGGTTGACACTCCACCTTAAGGGACAGAGTGTTCAGAGCCAGGCTGAACCAAAGAGGGAGTCACGTCAACCTCACCATTACCACCAACTTAAGGGTGACGGATGTCCAACGTACTACAAGACTTGCCAGGTTTTAAGGAGGCGGAGACGAACGGTACCTTAGCCACGAGCCATTTCGACTGAGTGTCACCTCTGCCTACTCAGGTCGCAGAGCACAGGACGGCAGCTCGAGAGCAGAAAATCAAATAGTTACGAAAATCGTGAACCAGGGTCGTAGCAGAGTCCGTGTCAAAGAGGAAGAAGATAATTTAGAGTTATTCAGGATGCACCGCGACGTTATTCCACGGTAGTTGGCACAGAGACTCGGGTCACCTTTTTTTAACTATGGGACATAGTACACTGAGACTCCAATCGCCGGGCATTCATTCATCTAACCAAATTTTGCTAATGAGCTGATTCATTCACCTTATCAGCTCATCGCCGCCAGCCTTAACAGCTCCGGCGGTAATCCATCGGCTCCTGCGGCTTTGTTGTTCTTAAGCCGGGTAATAGCTGCTCTGACCTCGTCTTGGTTAGGAGGTGGGCAATCGACGTCGTTGTCCATATTGTGATCGATTGTCCCATCGTCATTGGATATCTCAGGTACTAGTAGCGCGGAGAAAGGCTCTCTCCATATTCTCAACATGCTCTGCACATCTGCGATGAGATTTCTGTCGTTGTCGTTACAGAAGGGGGGCCCTGAACCATGTCAATTAGTTCCGCTTTTCACTTTTTGGTAGAATTTTCGGGCTTCGTTCTTCCTTCTGTATGTCTCAATTTTCTCACTCGCGCTTTCTCCACTGCCGTGTCTTACGCCTAAAGAGTCGGTTTACCTCCTTTCTTTCCTCCCTATGCGTTGCAATTGACTGAAGCATTGCAGTGTTCTTTTAATCACTCTTCATCGAACCATGGTTTGCTGTGAAGCGGTTTTTCAAACCCAAGTGCGGTTGTTGCGGCAGTTTTTATAGAGTCGGAAATGGGTTTCCACTGCGCTTCATGATCGTCATCGGGAGGAGGTGGGTTCTGTGCCAAAAGTTGCGAGAGCCTCCTTGAGTAGGCTTTGGCTATCTCTGGTAATTGGAGCTTTCCGATGTCTAGCTTTCTCTGCGTGTGGTTTCGTACGATTTTCGCTCTACTTAATCTTGTGCGAACCTTTACTGCTACCAGGTAGTGATCAGAATCGATGTTAGCTCCTCTGATCACTCGTATGTCCACGTGATCAATTTGGTTCTTCGTTCTTTGCTCAGGGGATACCGAAGTAGCCTTGTGGATGTGTTTATGCTGGAATCTTGTAACACTAATAACCATGTTTTTTGCGCGGCAAAGTCAATCAATCTCATACCGTTTTCGGAACTGTCAGTATGTAGACTGAAATTGCCAATAGTTGGATGAAACACATTCTCCCTGCCTACTTTAGCATTAAAATCTCATAGAACAATCTTAGTGTCATGGCCAGGGCAGCGGTGGTAATACGTTTCCTTTAGGAGCTCATAGAATATGTCTTTGGCATAATCTGGCATAATTTTCTGTCGGGGCATGCACACAAATTAGGGAAATATAAAAATATTTCGCATTTATGCGGATTGTGGCTATACGTTCACTCACAGGCTTGAACCTAGAGACTAGATGTCGCAGTCTTTTGCCAAATACAAATCCGCAACCAAATTCATGTTTTTTCTCATGGCACTGTAGTATATGTCGCAGTTTCTTTTTCTTGTGCAGCCATGTCCGGGCCATCCCATTTCCTGGATAGCGGTAATGTCAGCCTTATAACTTTCGAGGACATCTGCCAATTGGATACTTGCACCGGATCTACATAGAGGTCTTACATTCCAAGGGTAAGTCGTGGTTCTTATAACGTTGCGGGGTTCGTTTTTGTATACGGTGTTGGGAGCCAAACCCTTTCCACAGGGTTTATTGCATCTTACATACTGCCAGGATATGTGATTGCAGCCGCCCATTATGTATGCAATATGTCGAACCTGGATTTTCTTCTTTTGGTTTCTAACCGCCGTTGGCCCGTATGTTTGGCTCATCCGCCTTCTAAGGACAAAACAATATGCCCGATAGTGTGATGAGCTTCAGTGACATCAGTCACCTACTAAATCTGAGACATATCAGTGATCGCATAACCAATCAGGTTCAGGAGGTTTCCGAAAAGGCCATTGCCCAGGACATGCAAGGACGTGGAAGTAGTGAGCTGCTTTGACTGTCCAATGAAGGAATCATTTCTGGCCACTAACAAGTGACTGGCTATCGGAAACTTTCCACCTCCACCGACAGCCCCAAACGTTGTTCGTAATACTAATTGGAAATCGACACAGTTTTTGATTTATCCCACTTATTAAAAGTTTTTACATATTAGTATTTGTATGTTTGTTGATACGCGGATGTAAATTGATTTGACTTGAATTCATTATTGAGACTTCCTTGTTTTTACTTATATAGTAATATTTATATAATAATCTGATATATCTGTAATATTAGCCATTAGTTGTTGTGTGGTCGCTCTACTTCAAATCTGTTAAACATCAGATATATTTATTAGAGTAAATTTTGATTTTTAGATTTTGGGATATCACGTCTTTTTGGAAGGTTTTTGCATCACTAAAAACGATGGCGTTATTATTTTTTCAAAAATCGATCTCCTTCCCCTGCATATCTTCCCCCAAAGATGCTGATTTTGAGTGACATTTTGCACAGAGCCAAAACCGCTTAACATATAAAAATTTTGACACTACCATTATATTCTGCAAGGAAAATCAGTAAAAATAAGCCATATTTTAAATTTTTAAAATGGTCCATGTAGGCATTAGGCTGGCCATAAAAATCACTTTTTTGTCAAAATGTGAAAAAGTTTATTTTTTAACGCAGATAGTAAATTTATGCAACATGCTGAGAAAAATTGTGTAAAAATTTCTGATTTATCACTTCTCGTTGCAAAGTTATCAACTCTTAAAATGTTCAAATACATATATGTAAGAAAAAACAAAAAGTTTTTTGTGATTTATATTACAAAGTTTATTCAGTTAAGAGTACATCAAGTTAACAAGTATCTTCTTTTTCTACTGCGCAAAGTGCTAAACAATTTAATTCATCTTTATTTTTAACAAGGCACGAGTTATTAAGACGTGAAATTCGACCCACAAGTTGCTCAGTATAAATGCTTGTTGATTGTATATTTTTCGCTTTTTCAGTTGTTTGTTAGTTAATGTTATGAGATCAGCCATTTTATAAAATCAACAATTATTTCAAAATTAGAAACTGATGTTCGCTAAAATGAAAACACAAACTGTTATTTTACAACTTTTACAACTTTTGAACGGCCTGCTGAGACTACTCAACAAACGATATTATAACATTTTCGTCAATAGACAGTATTTTTTCACGACTGCTAATTCTTATTAAAGGGTAATGTAATCCCAATACAAAAATTAATACTATACAATTTTTTTTTGTACTTGTATATGATAAAACTTGAAACGTGATAGCTCTTTAACGAAAAGAGATAAGTCGAAAATGTTTGCACAATTTTTCTCAGCAAGTACCATTAATTTACTATGTGCTTTAAGAAATAAACTTTTTCACATTTTGACAAAAAAGTGATTTTTCTGGCCACCCTAATGCCTACATGGACCATTTTAAAAAATTAAAATATGGCTTATTTTTACTGATTTTCCTTGCAGAATATATAATGGTAGAGTCAAAATTTTTATATGTTAAGCGGTTTTGGCTCTGTGCAAAATGTCACTCAAAATCAGAATCTTTGGGGGAAGATATGCAGGGGAAGGAGATCGATTTTTGAAAAAATAATAACGCCATCGTTTTTAGTGATGCAAAAACCTTCTAAAAAGACGTGATATCCCAAAATCAGAAAATAAAAAAAATATGAAAACGAAGCCTAATATTTATGTGTTTATTTTTATATAAAAAGTCTTATTTTTTTAAAACATATTTTACTGTTAATTGAATTATGAATATTAATTGCTAAACTTTGGATATATCAATATTCAATCCTCTACCAAGTTTATAAATTTGTATTCTTTCAAGTTTACAAATTTGTATGACCATATGATTACAATATTTTAAACATCAAATAATTTCAATTATTATGATTTGACCAATTTTGAGATTTGTTTAATTTGTTTCGATTTTTTATGCGATTTTGGTCCGCCTCTTGTTAATGCAAGTAACAATACTTCATTCTTTTCCTCCGACGTTTCTTTGGGTATTTTCCAACATCTTCAGGGACTCTTTATTGAAGCTTGGGAATTTGAAATTACATATTAATTTACAACACTTATATTCATAAACATTTAACATAAACAAATATTTTATTACTTTAGTCAACAATAAAGTGTCTCGCATGGAAGGAATGGTGCGAGTCGTCAATACCGCCAAAGGTTTGAGGGCGTTAATTAAGGGGATGACTGGCGAAGTTCTAGATTTACAATTCGCTTACATTGAAAAGGAGCACATTTTAGCTTCAGTAGATGCTAGTTCCTTGTACATACATAAAATTGATCTACTCGACGGGTCGTTGTTGTGCAATTTAATAATAAAAATTGAAGATCCATTGTCGAACTACACACCAAAGTACGATAAAATATCATGGTGTCCATTTATTCATGTACCAGGCGATGATGACGAGGAGAGTCAACTGATTGTGTGGTCCCGAGGTTCTGTATTTCAGTGCTTCAATGTCAACATAATTGTTGCTGGCTATGGGGTGAGTATTTCTCTATAGGCGACTTCAATGATAAACTAAGTTGTATGCGGAATTAATTATTTTACAGATTGGTAAATTCCAGGCTAAAAATTTGAAATCTGGCTATTTGCAACATCATGACGAGAGTATTACTGTAACGTGGGTAGCGTTCTCACCAGATGGTTCAACATTGAGCGTGGGCAGTACGGATGGTGTCATACGATTCTATCAGGTTTATATACATGATAAGGATCCTCGCTGCTTGCATGAATGGAAACCTCATAATGGTAAACCAGTATCCTCGTTCTTTTTTCTAGACAATTTGACAAAGAACAACACTGAGTAAGTCATAATCTTTAATAGCCACATGATTAGATTATTGAATATGTTTTTTAAAGTGCATATTGGAAGTTTGCAATAACTGGAGCAGAAAATAACACTGAGTTCAAGGTTTGGGATTGTGGTACATGGAATTGTTTGCAGACCATAAACATCACTAGTTCTACGGAGAAGCCACTATGCTATATTGCCGAACTGGATCGAACATCGTCGTACTTAGTCATTTCTAGTTTAGAGACACGCACTTGCTACGTTATGCAAATTGTCAATACCTGCAGCAGCTTCCCCACACTGAATGGCAATTCTGTTGACAATGATGGCCCAACGAACAAGGATACAAGTGGCAGCAACATTCCATCACAGTCATCAAATAACGTTGCGAAAGCAGATGAGATTGGAGATCTTGCTACGCCTTCAGCTGTGGTCTACGTAAAAAGCATCTCGGAATTTCCACTAAACTCTGGCATTCTGTCGTTTTCTATTGTCGATGCAGCAGTACGGCGTTACAAGTGCGCAAATGACAACTACATGTGTGAAGAGTTGGATGATTATGACGAGGAGACATCGTCAATTTATTGCGTCGTGGTTCATATGTACATTGTACAGTCGAAAAGTATGCAAGAGTGCCACATTTTGTATCAGCCCACTGTGCAAGAAAATGTTGAAATAAAAAGTACCATATCCAGTGACAGTTGCAACCAGATAATTGATAATAATAGCAATAAAACAAGTGCCAGCGACGAAAGTGTACCCGAACAGAAAGCTAATTACGGCGAAGGTGATGAAAACGCAAAAGGCAGTGATAGAGAAATCAGTGTCAGTAACGCCATACTGGCCAAAGAGGACTCTTCATCGTCTGATACAAATGCTTTGGAAATATTATTGGGCATTACGAATTCAACTGCTGCCAGCAGTCATTCAAACTTGACATCAAATTCCGGGGGATCTACTGTAGTTGCTGTTGCGGCTGCTGCTGCAGCAGCACCTAGTGTGATTGCCACAGAGGGTAAGATTGACTCTCGTAACCCATCACCAAAGGTTTTGACAAACACTGGTGGTAAAACCTATACCCAAGTGAGCCTAATGACACCGGATGCTTTCACTTCATCAGCCACAAATGGTATATTATTGACGTAATATTGTCTGGCCTATCTATTTTTAATGCTTCTTCTAACAATTTTGCAGAACGAAAAACTCCTGAAAATGTAAGCAGCGAAGTGCTCAACACAATATTAATGTTGGCTGCCGTCGCGGGTCAAAATTCTGCAGCCGCCCCAAAGACGGATAGCATGAATCTTTTAAATTTGGTTAATAATAAACTCATTGAAGATCAAGAGCAACAGAAAATGCAGCTGAAACGGAATGCTGAATCTCAAAAGAATTTTATTGGTGGGTATAGTGTTTTGTTTAATACAAGTGGTTTAATAAGAAGTAGAGTGGATTTTACTGGATCTTTTTTTTAACAATTCAGCGATTGATAGGAATCCAGGTCGCAGTATTGTTGACAATTTAACTAGTGGGGGTTCAAGTCCCAGCCGTGAGGTCCAGAAAATCATGTCATTACAAGAGTTCGATAAAAGCTCTTTTAGCGGCGATGAGCTTTTGGAGGGCAACAATGACAATGCCAACGAAACCGATACTGGTGAATCGGAAGAAGTAGCTATTGGAGCAACTGGTACATCTTCTTTCATACATAACATAGTCGAATCATAACTCTGATAAACTTTCTATGTTTAGGTATTGATAGCTGTAAAAAAAATGCTAAAAAAAATAAATCTTCCACAGCCATTTGGCCAAAGATTCCGGAGGTACCAAAAGTAACTACAACAAACAAACATTCTGCTGAGCTGCAAAATGCTGCTAATCTAATATCACAAGCTGTGAATGCATCCTCTATGTCCAATCTCAGCAATAGTCATATAGCTCCAACCCTTGGTAACGCCAGCAGTAGTAATTCATGTAGTAACAATGCGTCTGATGGTGTCGACAATGCCGGCGCTACAGATCTAACCGAGATCAATATGAAAATGAATGAAATGATTGGTAAGTCTAGCCATGTTCACGAATATGAAACACTAATGCGAAGAAAACTCAATGGACGTTTCAAAATTTTGTTTATTTATTTATTCAAATTATTCAATAAGTACAGTTAATTAGATAGTGTTTGAGCAAGCAACCGTTTTTGCAGACAGTTGCAAAAATTAAAAATAACTTGAAATTCTAATTAATTTCAGTTCAAACAGAAAATCTTATTTATTGAAGCGATGACAATAATCTAGTGGATTCAAAACTCAAAAGCACAAATTGCATGAAGGCTCGCAACAGTAATATCTTATTTTGTTTACATGTTATTATTTGAAATTATTATTCCATATATAAATGCATCCAAAATAAGTGAGCTTGGAATATCTTGCCTGCCTTTTTTGTTGATCTCACAAAAAAATATGTATGTACTTAGTAGGGACATAAATACTGTTACTTATATTTTGGGCTATAAACCAAAAACTACTGAACGTTTTTGCACCAAATTTTTTTATATATTTGTTGGGGTTGGGTACAAAATTCTGTTCGACGAAAATTCTGCTTTACAAAATTCTATTTTTCAAAATTCTGGTTATCAAAATTCTGTTTTTCAAAATTCTGTTTCACAAAATTTTGGTTCACAAAATTCGCGATTTGCTTCAAATAATTTTTTATTTAACTGAAAATGCAATTACAAACACACATAAAAATAAAACAATTAAGAAATCACTTTGCCCTAACTTTCCCTTACATTTTAAAAAAAATACTGTTTAAAAAAACACGTTGAAAATTTAAATAAAATACATCACATACACTGTGTGTTTGGTCAAAAATTATGTTCCAGCATTTTATTTAAAATTAGTCGCAATTGTGTTGTTTAATGTGTCGTGTTTAAAAAAATAAAAATGAATAAAGTGCAATTAATAAAAACCAATAAAAATAAAGAAATGTTGTGTCTCAACGGATATTTTTATTATTTGGAAATGAAAAGACAAAAAGGAACCTTTAATTGGACGTGCTCGAGAAGAATTCCAGATAAGTGTTCCTCTCGAATAATAAGAGCAATGGAAAATAACGAGCATGTTTTAATAAAATATCCAAAAAAGCATACCCACGAACCTATTGCTAGTGCAGTGAAAATATGCAGAACAAATACTTTTGTAAAATATGCCGCTATAATCAAACCCCTTAATCCAAGTCAAATAGTGCAACAATCGGTGGTAATTACAAACCAAAAATGTCACGATTACCTTCCCTCGAAGTACGCGCAAAAGCGAAAAATAGGATACACTCGGAATGAAATGGGACTTTTCAGAGAGCCGCAAGCAATAGATGAAATAGATTACCCTCAAAATCTATACGTTTTGGATAACGTATTATTTATATTGGCAGAAGAGAAAGTGGGAGATGAATATATGGTTATATTTGGCACAAAATCATCAATTCAACTTCTACAAAAAAGCGATTGTTGGCTCGTTGACGGCACTTTTGATGTTGTGCCCACAATAATGCGCCAACTCTTTTCCGTTCATGGAAGGATTGAACGAGAGGTCGTCCCACTCCTATTCTGCCTAATGTCCAAAAAATCTGCAGTACTCTATGAAGCATTTTTTATTTTTTTTAATTCAAATTGCTTTGGAATATGGAGTTTTTTTTAAGCCTAATGTATTATATCTGACTTCGAAGTTGGTCTCGTGTCAGCAGCTAGAAAATGCTTTCCAGATTCGCAGATACGAGGGTGCTTTTTCCATTTTTTTCAGATATTGTGGCGCCGTATTCAAAAAGAACGGTAAGAATTTTTAATAACATTTATAATTTATAGTAATGAACTTGTAATATGTACAACATTATCATTTCAGTTTGGTTACTAAGTACGGAAATGACGAAAAAAACTACAGACAATGTCGAGTCATGGCACCGACGTTTGAGTGTTGTAGTTGGACGGAAAAAAAGCGGACTCTACAAAATTGTAGAACATTTAAAAGGAGAATTAATCTATTCTCAAAATATTGTCTCAAAGATTGAGAATGGAGAAAAATTAAAAAAAATAAAAGAAATGTAAAAAAAAAAAAATATTTCACGTATTGTAAAAAAATTTAATCGTTTAAGAAAACTACAATATTTAAAAAGAATAGCAAAAAACTTAGTTTATAATTAATTAAATATTGTTATCAGTTAAATTGAATTGCTATGATTTTTTATTATTTTTAACTTTGTCTTAATTTAATTGATTTTTAACTAATTTGTGTTTTTATTTAATGTTTGTTATTTTTTTTCTTTTAAATTAATATGTTTTTCAATGATATGAATTTTTTTAGATCGATTTTGAAAATCCATTAATCTGTTTAATTATTTATTACATATTTCATAATTTGTTTCTAACGAATAAATATCTAACCATACACATACGTTATTATATGTAACATTTCTTATTCATAATAAACTGGCTTTAATTCTTAATAAATAATTTAACGGCATTTTATTTATTTTTCTCATAATGAAAGGGGAATAACATATTTCAAAAACCAGAATTTTAATAGACAGAATTTTACTAAAAACAAAAAACAAACCTATCTTCCACTATCATTACCTCCTGATCTTCAGTGGAAGAATCTGATTGGAGTAGTGCTGAAAAGTGGTCTCTCCACATTTTGAGCACACACTGCTTCTCATTCACCAGATTCCCATTCTCGTCCTTGCAGGAGGGCAGCCCATTATTAGGCCCGTTAGTCGATCTTCTTACCCTCTGGAAAAACTTTCGCGATTCACCATTCATCCTGCACATTTCGGTTCTTTCACTCTCTCTCTGCTCCCACTGCCATTTTTTTCGCTTAAATAGTTGGTTTTCCTCCCTTCTCAGTCTCTTGTACCGCTCACTCGCAGCACGCGTTGTAACTGACTGTTTCGTTGCCATACGTGCAGCGTCTTTTTCATCAGTTGCAATGCGACATTCTTCGTCGTACCATGGCTTATCCTTCTGCGGTTTTTGATAGCCAAGTTCAGTCATTGCAACGATTTCCAAAGAATGGGAGATGTGCTTCCACTGCGCATCTGGGTCTTCGGGAGGGGGGGTATTCTGCTCCAGCAGGAGAGAGAGTTTCTGTCGGTAGGACATTGATATCTCCGGTATTTGCAGCTTGTCAATATCCAGCTTTTCCTGTGTTCGGCTCCGTACGTTTTTCGCCCTGCTCAATCTCGTGCGAACTTTCGCAGCCACCAGGTAATGATCCGAGTCGATATTGGCGCCTCGAATCACAGGTACATCCATTACACTAGAAGATTGCCTGCCATCTATTACCAAGTGATCAATCTGGTTCTTCGTCCGTTGATCAGGAGATATCCAGGTCGCCTTATGAATGTCCTTATGCTGGAATCGTGTGCTACTAACTACCATGTTCTTCGCAGCGGCGAAGTCTATCAGTCTTATTCCACTATCGGAGGTGGTATCATGTAGACTGTGATTGCCGATGGTTGGTCGAAAGACACTTTCCTTTCCTAATTTGGCATTAAAATCGCCTAGAATAATCTTAATGTCGTGGTCAGGGCAGCGTTCATATACTTCCTCCAGGCGGTCATAAAATGTTTCTTTGACCTCATCATCTTTATCCTCTGTCGGTGCGTGCACGAAAATTAACGAGATGTTGAACTATTTCGCTTTGATGCGAATTGTGGCTATGCGTTCACTCACTGGGTTGAACCTTGAAACTAGGTGTCGCAGTCTCTTGCCTACTATAAATCCGCACCCAAATTCGTGCTTACGCTCATGGCAGCTGTAGTAAATATCGAAGTTTTTCTTTCTGGTGCAACCATATCCTGTCCACCGCATTTCCTGGATCGCTGTGATGTCAGCTTTATATTTTCCGAGGACATCCGCCAGTTGGAAAGTGGCACCAGTCCTGTATAACGTTCAAACATTCCAGGTACATATCCTTAAATCATGGTCCTTATAACGTTTGCGAGGGTCGTCAACAGTTGGGGGGTTTCTTTGTTCATCATATTTTCTGTGTATTTTCATTGCCGATATAACGGTGGCGGGAGGCAAACCCAGCCCACCGTGGTTTGCATTTTACCTACTGCCAGGATGATTATGTTTCAGACGCTGACCAGAATGCAGTGTGTCGAAACGGGATTTTGGTTTCTTCAATTTTGATCCGCCGTTGGCCAGGGGTGTTGACTCATCCGCCTTCAAAGGACAGAAGAATATGTCCACTACTTCGAAGAGCTTCAGTGACAAGGTCACCTAATAATCCTGAGACGTATCAGTGATCGCATTACCACTCAGGTTGCTCATTCGTTTCGCCTTCTCACTTTAGCTAGTTAACGGAGGTTTCCGATAAGCCATTGCCCAGGACATACTGCGTGGAAGTAGTGAGCTGTTTGGACTGCCCAATGAAGGAATCATTTGTGGTCACTCCCAAGTGAATGGCTATCAGAATCTTTCCACCTCCAAGGACAGTCCCATGTCCCTTTATTGATATGTATTGTATATAAAAAGCTAAGTTTCATTCAAAATGTCCGCCCTTGACCTTCACGCACGCCTTAAGTCGCAATGGCCAATCATCAATAGCTGCACGCACCTCATCCGTTGGAAAATTGGCTACAGCACGAACCAGAGCTGTCTTAAGAGAATCAATGTGGGAGTATCTTTTGTGGCAGACCATGCCCTCTAAAACGGTACACAATTTGTAATCCAGTAATCCAGATTTGTGTCGTTATAGCCTTATGAGCTGGCGCTGAATCTTGCTGGAAAGCCCACGACTGGTTTTAGAACCGGGAATTGTTAAGAGGCTTCACAACTGCTTCCAAAACGGTTTCTTGGTAAACTTTGGCCGATGTTTTGACCCCTTGTTCACAAAACTGCAAGTCAGTTACCCCATCATAAGAGACGCCCCACCAAACCATGACTGCAGCTGGATGATGAACCTTTTCGACCCGTGGGATGAGCTCTGGTGCTTCTTTAGATGATCGTGCATAAACCCTATCATTTTGTTTGTTAAAATTTTCCTGTACGGTAAAAATGTTTTGATCCGTAAACAAAATTTTTCTATGCAAGTTACTTCACCAAAAGACTTTTGGATTTCTCTATCCTATTTTTTTAAAAGTTGCAGTCAACAAATGTGCTGTACGCCGTTTGAAGGCTCCATGTCCCAAGTCTTTTTTAAAAATTCGACTCATGGACTTTTGCGTGATTTTCATCTCACGGGCCATGATTTTCTGTTTCCGGAGAGCATTTCGTTGAATTCTTGTTTTGACGGCTTTGATGACTTGTTGTGTCCGAACGGTACATGGGTGGCTCGACCGGGGGCTGTCTTTTATATCTCCAGTCTCCTCGAACAATTGTATGCACCTGTAGACGAAGATGCGACTAATGACGAGCGGGCGGAGCATTTTGAAAATATCGTTTTTTTTCTTTCCATATTTAAAAAGAGCTATCTTTATCTGACCACTCCATGGTGGAAGTTGACACAATTTCAAATTGCCGTAACTGACTAACGCTGTAGAGGTTAACTTTCAAAACCCATATGATAATCGTGTGTTCATATGGGTATGTTCAATTTGACTATTCTAATGGGTATGTTCAATTTAGTAACTATATGTCTCTACTAAGTATGAAAAGAAAAAAAAACATTAGAAAAGAAAACATTAACATAGAGGTGAACAAAAATTCATTTTAAATTTACTACAATACCT